>PVKZ01001902.1:0-297446 GCA_004027375.1 Macroglossus sobrinus | reverse complement strand
CCCCCAGCTAGGCAGACAAGCCCCACCCCAGCTCACCCCTCCCTCCCCATCTTAGTCACAGGATGCCACTTCTGTGGCTCCTCCAGCGAGATCTCTACCACAACTGGCCGACAGGGCGCCGGGCAGAGGCCGGCCTGCAGACATGTTGTGTTTGGCTGAGCACAGTGCTTCAAAAGAATTCGAATTGGTTGCCAACTTTAAAAAGTCAGATTTCACATAAAAATCCAGATTTCTGGCTTCCCTGGACAAACCAGGAGAGCCTGGCAACTCCGGACCCATTTTCCCAGTGGCTCCAGTATCCGAGCTGTGTCTGCCTTAGACTGGCACACACCCTGCCACCACCCTCCGCAGTCCCCACCAATCCCTATTGCCTCACACCGGCCCCCTCACGCGTTACTCATCACCCCCACCCCCACCCCAGAAGGGAACTCAGCTTCCGACGGTGCCAGCAGCTTTCCTGGGTCTGTCCCCCTGCCCCCTGCCCCCTGCCGTGTCCTCCATATAGCCGTCCACCGACATCCTGCCCACCCTCCAAGGCCCACGTCAAACGCAGCAAGCGTCTGGAAGCCTGTCTCAGCATATCCCAATTCCAGACGACTCTCTCCATCCTCGACCCACTGTCCTGGGATGGACCTTTGAATTGACCTGTCACTACTGACTCATCTTCCCCACCCCCAGCTCACTCCAGGGACACTGCCAGTGCCGTGCGGTAGCTCTGCCTTACTCACCCCTGCTGGGCCCTCTGCTTCCCACACATTGTCCCATTTCACAGCCTGACCCCCTGCAGGGTCCTCTAACCCCAAGGGCAGCCACTGGCCACTACGGCCACAGCAGCACGTACAGCGAGGCTAGTTAGTCCAAACTGACAGAGCCTGATACACACGAACTTCAAGACTTAATGCAAAAAAGCAAAAAAAAAGAAAGTAAAGTATGTAAAATCTCATCGATGACATTTGACATTGATTACATGTTAAAATGGTAATGTCTGGACTATATTGAGTTAAATAAAATACAGTATTAAAATTAATTTCATGCCCGATCCTGTCTGATCTCGGAAGCTAAGCAGGGTCGGGGCCTGGTTAGTCCTTGGATGGGAGACCACCTAGGAAGACCAGGTGCTGTAGGCGTAAAAAAGAAAAAATGAGAGATCGTAAGCTGACAAGGTGCTTGCAATCTGTGAGGTCAACCACGGGTTGCCTCAGCTAAAAAAATTAATTAATTCCACGTGCTTCCTTTTAGTTGTTTGTTTTTTTTTTAACGGAACTACTAGACATTTTTAAATGACACAGTCTATTCCGATGAGGAGGCGAACGCATGTATCGGACGGCGCCATTACAAACGACGGTGAGATGGAGGTGTGATCACTGTGCCATGTCACCGACGACAGGACCCTGAGTCGTGCGGGTCGGGCGACTTGCTCGAGCTCATGCAGCCGGGGAGTGAGGAGCCTGGGCCTTGAGCCCAGGTGCAAAAGCTCTGAGTCTGGGCTCCTCAGGGTTCGGCTGTGTCACTGCCACGGTGCTCCCGCAGGGCCCGGCACGGTCAGGGGTGTGGCACGCAGGACTTAATCCCCTCACTGTCACATAAGCGCCCCCTTTCCCAGCTGGCCCCAGGCTGACACTAGTGTACAAGGAACCACCCCTGTGGTCATTCCTCAGGGGACCCCCTCACGTGGGAGCACCCCCCCAAAAAACCCTTCTGCCCCCAAGAGGGCAGAGCCTCCCTGCCCACCATCTATCTCCCAAACCCAAGCCTGGCCACACAAAGGCTGCCGCTCCCAGGAAGCAGCTGTGGCCTTGAATGCCCTCTCCCACGCGAATCCAGCCCTCCGGGGAGCCGCCCATGCTCGGGCAGCTGCTGCGGGCCACGCGGGGGCTGGACCCCTCAGCAGGGCGGCCTGCGGAAGGGCGAGATCGGGCCCACAGCTGGGCACATGGCTGCCGGCCCCAGGAGCCCTCCACCCCTCCCCACCCTGGACCCTGCTCAGAGCATCTCAGGTGGTCTGGGAAGGAAATGGGGCCCCTTCCCAAAGCCTCATGGGACATCATGGGGTAGGAGTGTCACGTGGGGACAAAGGCGCATGGCCTCTGACGCTGTGCCTGCCTGCAGACCAGGACCATCACAGGCATCCTCCCCTGAGGCCCAGAGATCACGCCCACTGGGCTCAGTAAGAGGACGGGGGGAGGACACATTCAGAATTCCTCCCGGAGCCAGAGAAACTGTCCACACAGCTCTTGCCCGCGGGCCTGGAGCCAGCTGGCCACTTCGTCTGGCTGAGGCTGCTGTGGCACCTGCCCGTTCGCCCACCGCAGTCTTCCCCCCGAGGCCCCTCAGAGGACCGAGAGTGGCCGATGGAGGGCCAGGAGCAGGGCCGCAGAGCAGGAGCAGGTCTGAGGTCCTGCTCTGGGCATGAGCCCCACCCCCGTCACGGGGCTGGGCTGGCACCGGGGCTGTCCACCCACCCCTGATGGGCCCAGGCCAGGGACCGGCTGGCTGCAGAGGACAGAGCCCACGCGGACAGCTGTGTGCCCGGCTCACCCACCCGGCCTGCCTCGGCTCACCCCCAGGTCTGCTCACGTGCTGTGACTCACCCACTGGGTGCCGGGGCTTCTCTCCCAGTCGGGGGAGAGCAGTCACGAGGACACACGGGTGAGCAGGGCCTTGTCCTGTGGCCCTGAAGCTCAGGGCTGGAACTGTGTGTCTGGGTGCCACCATTCACAAGCCCGCTGAGCCTTCCCTTCCAGAGTAAAGGGGACACCAAGAATTGTCCCTGCCTTAAAGGGTGTGCCTGAAGGTGCCAGGAAAGCTTTCGAAAGGCTTGGCACTGGGCACGTGCCCTTCAGCTGTCAGTTGCGGGGCCACAGAACTGGACGCAGATGGTCACAGTGCCACAGGCTGTGGGCTCCCGAGGTGGCAGGGGCTGGCCCTCGTAGGGAAGGTGGCCGTGGGTGGGCTTCAAGGGAGCTGCTCCAGAGTCACACGGTGAGGGCGCCCCGGGCAGGGGACCCAGCAGGAGCAAAGCCTGGGCTCCTCCTGATGACAGGGGACAGTTCTGGGAGACCGGAGTACACAGTGTGATTTGGGAGTGGGACAGAGCCCCTGCTGGGCCTCCCTGGCCGGGGGCTGGGAGGGACTGGCTCAACAACCTCAGGACACTCTCTGGCCCTGTGAGGACCTCAGCCACCTCACCTGCTTCAGGCAGACAGGGGCGTGCCAGGTGAAGCAGTATAAGCAGACAGGACTCCCTCAGCCTGTGCTCCCGGCACACCGCCCCCAGCCCACCCTCGGCCCGCAGGACGGGGCTTTCCCCCAGCCTGGCCGGCTACCTACCGTACCCGCCTGCCTGTGCCATCCCCGTGCCTGTCCCTGCTCCACGCCCTGCCCAGCGTCACGGCTCCTCCTCACACAGGCCTGCCCTCCCCGCCTCCCGCACACAGCTCTGAGGACGCCCAGGGCTCCTGAGGCCCAGGCGGGCACCGTGCCCACCGCCCCTCCAAGCAGCCACAAGCCCCCACCCACTGCAGCCAGTGGGGCTCATCCCAAGAGGGACCCCCATCATCCTTTCTCTGGGAACCCCATTTCTCACCGTGCATTGTGGAACCCACACCCCATGGGGTCCCCTGTGGTGGACCCCAGGCCTGGCCATCACTTTCCGTCGCCTCTGGCCACAGGGAAAGGTCAGGGGAGGCCCACGCCAGGCTAGGGAGCAAGTCCTGCTCCTCGGGGCCCGGGGCCCAGGAGGCGGCGAGCAGAGGAGGGAACCGAGGCCCGGCGCCCCACACCCTGCCTGGCTGCCGCAGGCCAGACCTGGCTTCCAGCACTGGCCCCAGAACAACCTGGAGGAGCCAGAGTCACCAGCCCGAAGTCACGTGCTCTGCCGGGCCCCTGACTCACTGGGCTACAGAGAATCACATCGCTAACAGCCCACATGGCCTGTGCCCCTGCTCTGTGCCACACGTGTCGTCACCCCGGTGAGTCCTCTCGGCCACCCCGAGATGCTGCGGGCATCATTATCCCTGTATGCCCAGCTTTCCCGACAGCTCACGCTGGGAGGTGGCCGGCTCGGGGTGCCCACGCAGGCCGTGGGGCTCAGCGTCCCCACTGCCTGTCCCGCCTTCTGAGTGAGGCCTCAGTCTCTCTATATGGTATTCTCATCCACAGTGGGGACAATGGGAGAAGTGACACATGGCCTCAAACATAAACACCCCAGACACTTGTCCCACAGCATGGCCCTGGGCGTGGAGGGGGAGGACACAGGCAGAACCCAGGTCTGACGCTGGCACCGGCTGCTGCTGTCCCTGGGGTCCCCGTGCTCGGGCCCCGCTCCTCCCCTCCCTCAGGAGGGCCTCCGACCCCCACACCGCGGTTGAGTGAGTGGCCAGCAGTAGCATGTGCGTGCTGATTAGGCCACAGGCTCTGGTCGCAGGGAGGTAGCCAGGTAGGCCAGGAGTCGGGGCCTCCTGCCAGCCCCCCCGGGAAGGTGAGCCCACGCCTACCCCCAAGGTCCTCGATGATGTCCACGGCGGAGCTCCAGGAGAAACGCTCCACGGCCCCCAGCTCCAGCTCGGCCAGGGCGCTGGGCAGGGCCTCCAGCTCATAGGCACCCCGCTTCCTCCAGTACAGAAACATGCTGAGGCCCGGGGAGGCCTCCCCGCCAGGCCTGCGCCCTCTGAGGCTGGACGGCCCCGGGGACCCGCGTCCCCGAGGCCTGCACGCAGCGGGTGCAGGGGCCGCAGGAGGGCTGCCGGGCCCCTCGCGCTGGCCCTGGGCCTGCGAGCACGGCCCTCCCCGGGGAGGCGGGCATTCTGGGAGCGGCTGGGGGGCCTGGCGCTGACCAATGGCCGGGGCCCCGGCCCCACACAAAGCTCCTTTCTTCCCCTCCTACAGACATTTTACAAATTTCAACTTCCCGGCCCCCTCGGAGCCCCCGCCGTGGGGATGGGCCGGCCGGCCGTCTGGGCACGGGGAGGCCGGGAAAGAGTGCGATTGTTTCGCGGTCTCTTGGCTAAGATAAGTTTTCAGAGGGGAAGAATGTGCTGGCCCAGGAGCAGCTCCAGCCCCCTCCCCAGCCCTGGCCTCTGACCCCAGCCCCCAGCTCTAGCCGGGCCCTGCGGGATTTCTCAATGGGGAGTGGAAACACCCATGGGGGCGCCGTGGGATGACCCCCAGAGCTGTTCTCAGCTGCCTGATTGGGCACTGTCCCCAGGAAGCTCAAGGCATGTCTCCCAGCTCCACTGAGCGGAGGCCTCCAGGGGTCAGAGGGCAAGAGCTACTGGCCAGGCCTCATTCTCTGGCCTCTCCCCTCCCTGGGCTGGCCACACTTCACCAGGCTGCCCACCCATCCCCTACCTCCCTCCTCAGACTGTCACCCACACCGATGACAACGCCAAGCACGGAGGCCTGGGCAGGCACAACTGGTGCGAAGAGCCCCTGGCATCGTCACACGGCTCAGAGCTCCCTGCACAGGGTGGGACCAGCGGGTGGGGGCGGGAGCAGGGAGCTCAGAGGAGCTGGGGGATGCAGGAAACCCACAAAAAGAACCGTAAGAGGAATTTTAAAAACAGCTACGTGGAAAACGAAAGGCACCAGTTTACTCCGAAGCCTTGTACAAATTGCAAGTTTTTATTTATCTAGTTAGAGAATAAAAATGAACACCGTCAGCCGCCCCCCGAGGAGAGACCTAGGACCTGGCGTTCGGGAAGCAGCCATGCCTGCCTGAGCATCATGGTTCCCCCCGGGGAGGAGGGGCTGTCCGCACAGCACGGATGGGGCAACGGGCTCAGCACTAAGGAGCAGAACTCGGGTTTGAATCCTGGAGTGTCTGGCTTCAAAGGCAACCGGGGGACCTGGGCTGCCACCTCGGGGGGAAGACCGGGCAGGCAGAGGACCGTGGGTTGGCCACGTGGAAATCCAGGGGTGCCATACTGCACAGCCTCCCATCTGACCTGCCGGCCCTGCAGACTGCCAGGGCCCCAGAGGAACTAGTCTGGGGACAGAGCGGGGACAGAGCTGGCCACCCCACCTACCGGACGCTTGACGGCAGAGAGGCACGAGGCCCCCGCAGGGGAGCTGGCGGTCGAAGGCTCTGTGTTCCGAGGGGGCGGGGGTCACCTCAGGGCTGTGGCGGGTGGGAGGGTGCTGGGGGTGGCCGTCCAGGCAGCCTGCACACCCCTAGCTGAGGGCTAAGGGGCGGTAGCGTAATTCAAACCACCTGCCTGCTGCCCCCTCCTCTTCCGGCACGTGGCCAGGGACGGACAAACGCAGCCCCTTGGTCCTTGATCGCTGGCCCCCACGTGGCCTGGGCCTGAGCCCACAGGAGACTGGGGGTGCCCCGGCTCGTATTCACGGGCAAGTGGGCAGCGTGGGGGGGTGTCAGGCTGAGCGTGGGGAGTGAGACCCATCCCCGGCAGTCGTGGCCGATCTCAGCGCCCACTGGGTGGGGGTCAGGGCTGTAGGGGTGGGGAGGATAGGGGTGTCACAGAGCAGTCACCCAGCCCAGACCCCTCTGCATTCGGGCGCACACTTGGTTATGGTTTCAGAACAGCCAGCCCCAAAGTGGCCCTGCCCAGGGGAGGGGGCAAGGTCTCTTCCTCCCCTCATCTCTACGGTGGACACAAGGCGCCCCCACCACCGACATGCTCCCACCTGCAGAGGCCCCACTCAGGGCTGCATGAGCTCAGGCCGGGATGCTGCAAAGGATGAGACCCGGCTCTGCCCCTCCCTCCCTCCCCCACTCTCCACGATGAGGCCCATGTGGCCTCGTCCCTGGCTCTCTCTGTCCCCACATGCACCTCCTGCTTCCCACCACCCCGCCTTCCCTGGTGTCTTCCGCGTCCCACGGAGTCTCCCACACTCCGTCTGTCCAGGCTGGGGGGCGCCCAGCCCCTGCCCCCCTCCTTTCTCCCTGCCACGAGGGCGTGAGGCAGCCCCTGGAGGTCAGGGCAGGCGCCCCCGAGCCAGCAACAGGGCTCCGGCGGTGCTCTGGGGCACCACGCCAGCCCCCGTCGCCCCGAGGCAGCCAGGGTCAGGGGCAGCCCTGGCCTCGCGCTGGATCTGGGGAAACCACGACCCTGGACGGCTGGGGATGCGCGCCGCAGACACGGGGGGCTCTGCCATCACCTCCGAGACAGCTGGGGCACGCTGGCCATCTCATAGGCCACCGTGTCCCCAGCCCCAGGCGGGCACAGAGCGATGACAGCTGTGCCTACCGCAGGACAGCGGCCATGCTGGGCTGGGCTCACACACCGCCTTCTCTAATCCTCACGTCAGCTCCCTGTGGCGGGGACTGTCATCCCAGACAGCCGTGAGGACGCTGAGGCGGGGGAGGGTGAGTAACTTGCCCGGGGCCACGTGGAGTTCGGATGACACAGTCACTGCAGGGTACAGATGGGCAGCCAGAGGCCCGAGTCAGTCAGGGTGGGCCGAGCGGGAAGCCCACCCTCCCTTGCTCCTCCTGGAATCTCCTGGCCTCTGGATGGGACAGTCTGAGAAAAACGAGGAGGCCAACAGCTCTGGTGCCGCCCCTTGGGGCTGGGGGCCTGGGTCCTGGGCAGGGAGACCCCAGAGGTTGGCCTCTCGTCCCTACGTGAGCTCCCATTGGCTGGGGCTGAGGCCACCACGGACAGGGCAGGGAGCTGGAGAGCTGGGGTGACTTCATCCAGGGCCTGGCAAGGGCCTTGGATGAGCAGAGGGGCCAAGCCTCACTAGCTGGGCAGCCTCGGGCGTGACACTTCCTGAAACAGGCTAAGGAGAGAGCCCCCACTGTGTCGTCCCCATGAGACCCTGTTCACAGCGGGCTAAGTGGGGAGCCTGGCAAAGAACAGGTGCTTGCCCCCAGGGATAAAGACTTCGGGGGTGGGGGCCCTTGCAGTCTGCCAAGGGACCTGCCTCTCCCTGCGCCCCGCCCCCCCCCCGGCAAGGTCCGCCATGACCCTCTGTGGTCCCGATTCTCCCAGGAGCAGATGACTGCATTCCTTCCTCCTCCTCGTGGTGTCTGGGGAGGCCTGTCTGGACCCCCAGAGCAGCCTGGGGGTGCCAGCCGTGCCGGTGGCGGGGATGGCTGGGAGCAGAACCAGCGCCGCCAGGCTGTGCCCAGTGCCGGCCGCCCGGCTCGCGTGAGAAGCAGCCTCATGGGCTGTGCCGTGCTAACTGCTCCCAGGTCAGGCTGCAGAAAACCCAGCCAGCCAGCCAGCCAGCCAGGGGCCCGTTACATAACCCAGAGCGGCTGGGCACCAGCCACTCCCCAGCCCTCCAGCACCTGCCCGCTGCCAAGCCTGAGAGGAGCGGTGTCCCGCTCACCGCCCCCCACAATGCCCAGCCCCAGACCATGAGAAGAACCTGCCCCTGCCTGCCAGGGGCACTGGCCAAGGATCCTCCAGGCCCACAGCCTGATGGTGGCCCCCGGTGGGGGGCTCGGGGTGGGGAGGAGGGCAGCCCCCAGCCAGCAGGAGGGGTGCCCAGTGGGGCCTGGCGTGGGCGGCACGGACCCTCTCCCGCAGAGCAAACCCTTCTGAGGACTGGACACGCAGCCTGGAGCCTCGGCCGTCTGCCGGTCCATCAGGGCGGAAGGTGCCGGTGGAAATCCAGGCTATAGCCCTCTGACCTCGAGCCAGCCTGACCCTGGAGCCTCATCCAGGCCCCCGACCGGAGCCCTCCCCTTCAACACCTCCTCACGCCCGTGGCTACTGTGTCCCACTGCCCCCCGGTGTGGGCTGCACTCGCCATGCCAGGAGGGCTCTGAGAGGCGGCGTCCACACTCCTGTTCTGCCCGCAGGTCCTTCCTCCACCCCCGGGTTGCGACTGAGACGGCCGGGCACAACGGGGCCCAGGATGGAAGCCAGGCCCGAGGTGGCAGGACCCAGCAGTGGGCTTCTGCCGCCCCCAGAGTGGGCACTGCAGGCTTCTGAAGCCTCCCCACCCACAGCCAGGCCGCCCCAGCACTTGAGGGTGCAAATGCGTGCGACCCATCACCAGGGCCTGGCACAGGCGGGGCGAGGCCCCTGTGGCCAGGGCAGGGAAAGCCTGTGCTGGCCTCGTCCCCTCAGACACAGAGGCTCCCGCTCAGCCGGGGACCTGGTCTCAGCCTCTGCAAGAGCCTCAGCAGTGGGTCTTTTTGAATCTGCTCAGCTCTCCTCTCTCTCCCTCACACCTGTCTTATAGCGCAGGACACTGGGGCTAAGGAAACCAGACGCCTGCCCAGGTCGGCCAGCAGGTGGGGGTGGCTGTGCCCACATCCCCGGCACCGCCCTGCGTGCCACCCGCTGCTCCCTCCCCAGCCAAGGTATCTCCATTCCACGTGGCACCAGCGTCCAGTCAATGGCCCTTCCTGCCCGTAGCTGCTCGGTGCGCTGAGCCGAGCACGTGAGCTCAGGTGGGCCCATCCCAGGTGGCTTGGGTGCTGGGCTCCTGCTTCCCCCAGACATGCTCCCACCTTCAGGCTCGACGAGCGTCCCTGCCCTTTAAGCCCACTGGCCACGGGCCTCGGGAAAGTGGGACCCTCCCTGGGCTCCCCTGAGTGTGGCGGGGACAACAGGCTCCTCAGATCCAGTCACTGTCCAGCTTCGGGCCCAACCATTGTCACCCACCCATCCACCCACCACAGCCTGGGGACAAGTGCAGCCTGGGCTGGGCTGGCCATGGACCAGCTGCCCACGCCATTCAGTGCCAGCTCTGCCTCTAGAATGCCCTGGCCCCAGCTCGGGCCGCCACCGTCCTGTCTGGGCTCCCTGCCTCGCTCTTGCCCCTTGCAAACTGGCCTCCCAAATGCAGCCTGCACGTGGGTTCAGATCCCAGCTCCAGCTGTGTCGCCTCGGGCAAGTTGCTTGGCCTCTCTGGGCCTCAGCTCCATCATCTACACAGCTGGGGTGCGACCTCGCCGGCGACCTCAGTGGGGATGAGAGGGGGTGAACCAGTCAAGCGGCCTCACAACACTCGGGCCCCGCTCCTGGTGGGGGCTCCAGGCAGCAGCTTGCAGTCCTAAGAATGCAATGCAAATCTGGAATGTCACCGCTTTGCCTAAAAAAACCTGCCCTCCCAGGCATGGCCGCTCAGACCCTAGGGGACCCACCCCAGCCACTGTTCCTGGCAGATTGATGGTGCCACGCCCCGGCCACTCTAGGCCGGGCCAGCCCTGGGTCCTGGCTCTGCAGCAGGTGACACACTGGAATGATGTGCCGGCTCCATCTGCACTGGGAGCCCCTTGAGGGCAGCTAGTGGCTTCATTCTCCCCTGAACGCAGGCCCAGCTGGCCCAGAGCAGGTGCCAGGGGAATGCTTGTGGACTTGACCTTGGATCAGTTCACGATCAGCTGTGTCTCGGCCGGCTGACTCTGAGGCTTGGGCCAGCTGGGCTTGCTTCAGCCTCAGAGGGAAAGGGGGCAGGGCTCCCCGGCCTCCACGAAAGACCCCTGGCTGAGAGGGAAGCCCACAGGCCTGGACGCTTAGGCTGGGGTCACATCAGGCCACCCCCTGGCAGGAGCCGAGACCCCTGCGAGACCCAGGCGCTCCGTCCGCTGGGTGCCAGGGTTTCCCCAGCCTGGGGTGGGGGAAGAGGAGGCCACGGGCCTGTCTCCCCAGCGCTGTGTCTGGCTGTGGCGTGATGGCTGCGTTCCAGGCTCACTGCCGGCCGCTGGCCACTGCAGACTTCCAAACCTGGCCAGACAGCCGGAGAGGCCGGGCCTTCTCGATGGCCAAGTCTGTCTCAAGGAACAAAGGCTTCTGGGCCCTGCTTCTGACCACAGAAGAGACAGGCCGGACTTGCCGCACAGCTGGGATTTCAAAATGTCTAGCTCATTGCTGGAATGCCGATCCCGACGGTTGGAAACGATTGTCACTGTCCCCTTGGACGTCCCCAGCGAAGATCCAGGCGACCTCGGACAGGCCTTAGCCTCTGTTGGCCCACGGAGGCCGAGGACCTCTCCTCTCCTGAGCCCCAGATGTGGGCCCAAAGGGGCAGTTTCGGGGCAGGGCAGCTGCTGGGGCTTAGCCTGTCTTGGCTTTGCAGTGACCATTGACCCTTGAGGTCCTGGAGAGGGTCTGCCTGGGTCCTGTTCATTTGTATTTCAAGAAAAATAAAGCAGGCTATGGACAGAGAGTGACTGTGTGTGAACCTGCACGTGATTTTGGATTCTGTGCCTCTGAGGAAGGTGGTTTGAACAGACTGGATGACGGGAGAGAGGCAGCCATGCAGTTATCTGGGGAAGAGCATCTCAGGCTGAGCAAGCAGCCAGTGCAAAGGCCCTGAGGCCTGAGGCTCACCTTGTGTTACAGCTAATGTCGGTGACTGTTCTAGTTTGCCCTGGACTGACAGGATTCCCAGGACACTGGATTTTAAGTTTTAAAACCAGGATGAGTTTTAACTCAACTCATCAAGGGAGCCTCGAGGAGGCCAGCGTGGCTGGAGCCGAGCGAACAAGGGGGAAGAGATGAAGGCGGTGAGGTGACAGGGTGCCAGGTCCTGGAAGGGCCTGCGAGGACTTTGGCTTTGATTCTGAGTGAGATGGGAGCCATTGGAGGTTTTTAACAGAGGGGGGAAGTGATGTGACAGAAGCGACAACGGGGGTGTGGCAGGGGAAGGGAGGAGCTTAGGGACAAGGGGACTTTAGTGAGTCAGGGACTTCCTGACCCCTCGGTCCTACCTCATTCTGAGTCTGATTCTTGTGCGGTAAAGGCACACCCTAGTTTTGGATACAACGGCTTAGCCGAGGTGACAAATGCTTTGAACATGTACACCCTTCAGTGGGGACTCTGCCACCTGCAGTGGTGGATTAGGTAAATGAGATCAACCTTCCCGCTTGGGATGGCCAAGACAGGGATGAACATAACTTTGTTGTTTTCATCTTTGAAACATCAAACCAGCCAAAACACAGAAGGGAGGACCTGGGGAGGACCGCGAGATGGTTTCGTCCTCAGGGTATTTATGTGTTCTGAAGAGCTGGAAGGCTGAGCTTTACTCTCAGTGGCCTTAAGGGGCCAGAGGTACAAGCTCGAGAACTTTGGACTTGACTTTGAATCAAGGTCTCCCCAGACAGAAGCCTTTGTTCCGTCCCCGAATCTTCCACGGGTCTCTGGGCATACGGCAGAGGCACATGCATGTTGTCTATCATCGTAGGCCTCGCATTTTTCTTGCAAGACAATTTAGAAATACAATGTCCAACACACACACGATAACGAGGCACACCAGGAAATAAGACACTGTGATTGAAAATCACCAGAAACACACCCCCCCCCCAAAAAAAAAAACTTGAGATACCGGAATTATGAGACACAAACTCAAACGCCAGCCCATCTGATCCACATAATAAAGCTGAGTGGTAGACACTGCTATTACCTCCGCTTTAAAGATAATGAACCTGAAGCTGGGAAAGCTAGTGATTTGCCCAAGGTCACACGGCCAGCCGGTGCGAGAGCCGTGAGTCAACACACGTGGTGGCCTCTGTCATCTTTATTACACGGTGATGGGGGGAGGGGCTTAGAAAGGGAAGGACTAAGGAGAAAGGCGTTGGTGCCCGGCGTGCCCGCTGAAGACGGGGTGGCATGATGTCAGGCCGGCAGCTGCCCTTGCACCAGGCGCCCCGGCATTTCAGAGACGGGAGTGGACAGAGAGGAGACGTGCCTGGGAACTGTGGAAGGGGACACCTGCCCGGCCACCCACCCTCTCTCGTGGCGGATGATGACCAGGCGGCCCATGAGGGACTGAAATACCACAGGGGTGGTAAACACAAGTGGCTTTCTGGATGACAGCGTGGAAACAGCTATTAAAACGCGTGACGCCCACACCCTGCCACCTGGCCATTCCAAGGCCAGTGATTTATTCTGTAGCTGGTCTTTCACGAGGGCACACAGGTACAGACAGGTGTGCGGGTGTTTGCTACGGCGTCGTTTACCAGAGTGAGAAACCGGAACTCCCCGGTGTCCACTCTCACGGGGCGCGTTTAAAAAGTAAACTCTATCCAGACATGTTAAAGCCATCAGAAAAAAAACGAGGTAGATGTTCATGGACTGCCATCTTTCCAAATGTCTGAAAGATAGTATTAATTGAAAAAAGCAATGGCAAAACTGCATATTCTTTACCATTTCAAAAATTTTACATACACACACACACACACACACACACACACACACGTAGGCGTGTGCAGTTGTGTGTATGCTCAGAAAAAATCTGAAATACAACTGGAACGAAACAGAAAATCAGGGGACTCGTTTTCATGATTTACATACGGCTGGAACATTGGATGAGGAAGACGTGTGACTGTACGAACAGAGCTGAGTGCACGCACGTGGGCATGTGTATACGTTTTTATCTGTTTACAGGACAGTAAGGGCCTTACGTGACCACCTGCGTTATTGCTATAGCGTCCGGACTCTCTGCCTCTCTTTATTTGACTAATTTCCCAAATCTACTCTGCAGACCACTATCGATAAAGAGTTTCCTAAAATACGAGTCAGATCCTGCTCCTTACCCTGCTGAAATGCTTGAAGGCTCACTGCCCCAGGGATGAAATCTGAATTCTGTAAGGTGCTCTACCAGCCTTGCCACGGTTGACCTCTGCCCCTCGCTGTGGCTCCCCCTTCCACAGCACACCCGCCCCTCCCTCCGCCGTCCCCTCAAGTGCCCCAGTCAGGGGGCACAAACCACTAGCTCCTGTCTCCCTGAAATGGCCTTTTGCCTCCTACACCCCACCCCTCCCCCATTCACCCCGACTTTTTATCCGACTGACTTTCTTCTTCAGATGATGTCAGTTCTTCAGAAAACTCTTGAGGAATATCTCTTAGGTATGAACCCATCGCCCCGAGTGGCTGTATTTTAACACACAGTGGGCTACATTTCACTGGCTCTTTAGTATAAGCTTCTAGAAGGATGGGCGTCTGTCTTGTTCACTGTCACCTCCCAACTCCTCACACAGTGGCCGACGAGAACCACTCAGCAAACGTTTGTCAGGTGATTGGATGAATACGTATGACACATTTGCATTTGTCAAATAAAGGGCTTAAGGGACGCAGTCAAGCGGAAGCAGAATGGGTGGCCACTCTCTGCCATCCATGTGGCAAGTAACCACATGTGACCCCCCCTTTCACCCGCGCCTCCCCGTCCCCGGCTGAGCCGTGGTGGCCTCGCATGCAGTGGACGCCAGTCACCGGGCGCTCAGGTAGCAACGCGCAAGGCCTGCGTGGCGGACGGCATGCTGTCATGTCAGTTCACCCTCCGGCTGTCCCCAGCAGGGCCCAGCACGACAGGGAGCGGCTGCTTGCGGGGTGAGCCGGGGGAGGGAAGGGGATGATCCTGCAGCGAGGGACCCACATGGGTGCTGGAGGAACTCTCCGTGACTCACTGTCTGCTTCACGGGTCTGCCCTGGGCCAGCCACAGGCAGGGGAGCAGATAAAGGTGAGAGCGGAGAGGTCAGTGGTCAGCGCACCGCCGGGCCATTCCTCTTGGGTCAGGGGTGGGGTACTTCCGGCCAGGGCTCCGATTCTGGGGCGCTGGAAGGCCATGTGCACACTGTTCCTGAGTGCCTCCTCCCAAGACGTGCCACAGCAGCGGCGAGGTGAGCTTAAAACACTCATGGTGCGGGAGGAATCGCACGCCCTTCTCGAAAGCACCACAGAGGCAAAGCTGGGAGCTGTTCCAGACCATGACAGCAATGGGGACACAACTTGGATGCACAGAACGTGACAGTCGGAAGGGACTCGGGGACCCCTCACCGCCCGCCCCTCGCAGCCCCCCCAGCCTCCTCCCCGCGGTGAGCTCTCTGCCAGCACAGCGATTCTTAAGCATGGATCTTCTTCGGGGCCTGGATGACCGCGATGGACGTGTCCCCGCTCGGCGCGCTCCGCAGACAGGACGCCGAGGGCTGACCTCGCCAGGCCGGGCGGCCCCCGCCCCGGCCCGCCATGCCCTCCGTGACCTCACAGACCAGCGAGGAGGAAGGGGCCCAGCCTGCAGTGGGGGTGCTTCAAGGGTCCAGCCTAACGCAGCAGGCACGGGGGGCTTAGCGGCGCCTCCAAGATCCCCTAGGCCTCCTTTCCTGTGTCGCCCACCCTCCTTTCGGGACAAAAAGCAGAGAAAAGCGGACTCACCAGTTCCCAGACGAAGGCCGAGCCAGCTGCGAGGTGGGGACCCGCGCTGCGTCAGGCCTGCACTCATGCCTGACCTCGGGGGCTGCTGGCACCGTGCCTGGCCCTCGAGCCCCGCGCCAGACCCACAGGTCTCTGTCCCTCTGGCCAGCTGCAGTCCCAGGCACTGGACGGCGTCTCCCAGACTCAGCCTGGTCTTAACGTCTCCGGCCGAACCCGTCTGCGCAGAAAACCACGGAGCGCGTGGCGCAGCCAGCTGGCTTCCGCTGGACGCGGGCCCCCGGGGGGCCGTGTGTCTTAGCGCACGGACGCCCTGGCCGCGGTGCGCACTGCGTCTCCTTGCTGGTGGTTCTCTCCCCTCGCGTTTTCCATCCCCGAGTCCCCATTCGCCCCCTGGAACAGACTTCCTTCCCGCACTGCCGGCTGCCTCTCCCCTCCTTTCCCAGAAAGTGGCACCCTGAAGACCCTGGTCTCTGCGGTCCCCACGGCCAGCAGCAGCAGTCCCCCGGCTGCGCTCCCTGGCGAGGGGGAAGGCCTGGAAGTGCGGTGGCTACTCGCTGCCGGGCGGGCGGGTTGGGAGACCGAGCGAGTTCCAAAGCATGAGCAAAACCCAAGCCACAGTCTGCTAAGCCTCCGGCAGCAGCATCGGCATCTTCAGGCCAGTCGCCATGGCAACCCTGGGCTTCCCAGCCCAACACATTGTCTGCGGGCTCAGCTCTGTTTGCTGACTCAGCTCTGGGCACTTCCAGATTGGACCTGCCACCCCCCTGCCACCCGCCCACGCCAAGTGCGTCCTCGGCTTCCAGACGGCACCCCCAGCCCACCCTCTGCCCCGCGCGCTTCCCGGCACAGCCTCTCTGCAGGGGCCCCGAATTCCACGAGGCTTCTTCCCCCTTACGGCACAGATGGCCCCCACACTTACTTTAGCCACCGTTCGTTCAGGCTCCGCTGTCAGCCAAGTCTCGCTGCTCGGCCGGGCCCCAGCCCGGCAGTGAGGATGAGGGCTGGCTCACACTCGCAGAGGCAGCTCTGGCCCGGACCCCGGCTTCTCCCTCTTAACTGGAACTTCTCTGGAAGCAAAATTCTCTCTTTCCTTCTAATACTCTCTCTGACAGTCCTGGGAGGATAAGCATCCTCCCTCAGCTTACACACGTGGTCCAAACAGCAAAGTCAAAATAAGTTGCCACGGCACCCAACACGGAAGCGGAGCAAGGCGCAGGCGGCTGGGGCTCCCTGCTCTCCCCGCTGGGGCACCCAGGTTTCAGCGACCCCCTTCTGATGGTTTACTTTCCCCCATGGCTCTACCATAATTTCTCCTGAGCAATGAAATAATTTCCTGGAGTAAAACGGTCTGCGTGTGTAATGAAATCCCAAAAACTCACATTCTCAAAAATATTTAATGACAAGAGTTTGCATGAAGTAGAAGAGCTGGAGAGCCGCACACACAGGACACCGATTCTGTACAACATCACACTTGCGGGTGAGACGGGATCACGACGCTACAGTGGTCATCCACGGGGCGGTGACCTCACGTGCGTACGCAAGTGGGAAAGTAAGCGAGGTTTAGGGGAACTCCTGGGAACGGGGGACTAGTCGGGGAGCAGTGGGGGGCGTGAAATCTACTCCCCCGACCCCTTTGCCGGACACTCGGCTGGAAGAGCAGTTTGAAGGTGAACCCTCCTGGAGGCAGGACGAGTAAGATGGCTTTTGACCCAAACATGAAGCGTCTGCTTGGTCCCTGCATGACTGTGAGGGACACGGACAGGGTGTCCCTGCCTTCTACGAGCTTCTCACGGAACCGGGGACCGGCGGCAGCGCAGTTACTGCTGCGCCTCCTGCAGCCACCCTCACGCACAGCCCACGCGGGGCCCCGAGGGAAGAGCTTTCGTCCCCCCTTAAAGAAGGGACAGGTTCGGAGTCTACACTGCTGGCTGGTGGCCCGCCAGGGGCTGAACTCAGAGGTCCACCATCAACGCCTGCTGCCTCATCCACTGTTATCACAACCAGATCTTCCAAAAAAAAAAAAAGTTTTTAAAAAATTCACCATCTGTACCCATGTCACTTGGTCCCCACACTGGCTGCTGGGCGAATACCTGTGTGTCCAGCAGGTAAGCGAGCACACTTTGATTTTTCAGACTATATATAACCCAAAGCACGTGAAGGGCCAGCTCAACGGTCCCTCTCCGCTTTCTCGAACCTCCAGTTTCCGGGCTGGGGTCTCAGCGGCACACGGGTTCCTGGCCCCCAGGCCTAACGGAGGAGAGGGGACAACCGAACTGACTTTGTTCACAAATACAATGAACTCCAGAATTTGAGAATCTCGTCAATTATTTCAAATCTACCTTTCGTATAGATCTCTTTAAAAGAATCACAAGATTGGAGACTTCGGGTTGGCACATTCTCAGTCATATATTTAATTTTTTTAAAAATAGGCGTGGGCTCCTTTGGAAGGCACAAACAAAAAGGGCTGGGGACAACGCCAACACGGAGCTCCTCGCTACCCATCCCGAACCTCGAGACTGTCGCCATCACGAGCCGCGCCACCACCAATGGAGGACACTGACCATCAAACGGCACTCCGGGAGAGTGGCAGTGCTGTCCACCAGCGCACCCTGGAGCCGGCCGGGGCCGGAGCCCACGTCCTGACAAAGGCCAGCCCAGGCTCCGCCGCCTCTGGCCCCGTGTGGCCAGAGGACCCATGCTGGCCGCGCCCTCTAGTGGCGACGTTTGTTTCTGAAGAAAGGGCTCCCTTAAAAGCCAGCAGGAAATTAAACCAAAAGCAAGACTAGGTTCCATGAAAATGCAAATGACAAGGCAGCAGTTTCATTTCACTTTCAAAGTGACGGGCCTTACTCTCATCTGAGACTAGCTGCTAATGACCTATAGTGACTATTATTATAAAGACACGAGGTTCCGGGGAAGGAGGCAACAGCGGATGGCGGAGGATTGTCTGTCAAAATGCTTTGCGAGGCCAAGACAGAGAAACGTGCCCAAATAATAACATTTAGCTATAAATAAGAGGCAACTAAGGAGTCAGACCTGGAATGGTCTCTAGGGTGTCCAAACTCACCCAGAGGGTGACGAGGGCTCCTGTGTGAAGCCACAAGATGCTGAGTCAAGACAATGAAAACCAGCGCTTTAAATGAACACAGGTGTCACACCCACACAGGTGAGTAACTGTCCTTCAAGGCGACCCGCTCAGCAGCCGGAATTCACGCCGCCGCTCTGGACGGTCACCTCGGTCAGCCCCTCACCATCTTCGACGCAGCAGTGACGTGACCCAGGCTCGTCGTCCTTGTTCACCAAAGTCACCGCCGGCCTCGGAGGGCACAGGGTCATCACCACCAGGGAGAAGACGAAGGCCAGTGCTCCGCCATCTCTCCCAAAGCCGTCTGGGAGACGGCATCACCACCAGCCTCCCGCGCCCTAGCAGCAAGGGCCAGACGGCCCAGGACAAGTTCAGGTCCAGCCGCCCAGAGGGCCTTTTTCACGAGCGGCTCCTTCCGCCAGTCCCTCTTCCAAACGGCCTAGTGCCAGCTCTGCCCAGGGCGCGTCTTCAATCTCAGCTGAGAAGGCAATCAGGACATATACAGTTTTAAAGAGGCCCCAGGAGACGGTTCCTGGATTTGAGAGCATTTTTTAAAACTACTGGATTTAAAAAAAAAAAAAAAGGAGTGCTCTTGAGTCCACATTTTCATCCATTCAACCTTGATTAACTTTCAAGACCAAACATGGTCTTTTAACACTCGACCTACTGGAGGGAACGGAGAAGAACTCGGAGAGCATCACGTGATCAGGGGATGAGACCGGCCACCAGGGCTGGGACCACCTGGCAGGCAGATGCCGTGCTGGGGTCCCCCGCCCGTCCGCCGCCGCTGGGCGAGGACCAAGGTGCGTCTCCACACCCTGCTATGCTTGCAGCCCCCCCCCGGCCGCCCTTCCTTCGTCCTTGGTCCGTTTCTGTGGCCCCAGCCTCCCTGTTCTCATCCAGATTCCAACAACCAGGTTCTTGAAGAATTTTTTTGAGGAATTGACTGTATTCTTTGTTTTAATGGCTTACAACTTTCCTCTGTGGCTTTGTCGCTTTAGAAAACATCAAGTATGACTAACATAGCAGACCAGGGCACAACTCCGGGCCACGTGGCTTTAGGAAGGGACTCAGATGTACTATAAACACATCCGCGAGTGACGCAAGACTCTGCCTGCTTCATCAGGGCAGCCTTCGCGGCCACAGAGCCCCATCAGTCTGCTGACAACAGGCTGGAGACAGCCAAGCTTTCGGGTGGAAAAGCTGCTTCCCTCGTTAAAAGCGTCAGTTTACTTTCCGATAGAATTTTGGTTTGGGGTGAAGTCTCTCCTGATAGGTCGCCTCCGTCTCTCTTGCTCCGATTTTCTCTGATGCTCCTGGGAGTTTCAGGTTGTAATCTGTCGTGACGTACGGAATCGTCCCCTCGAGCCCGCGCTGAAATGGGGAGAGAGGGGATACATGGACGCACAGCAGGTCCAGCCAAACCTTCCTTCCCCAAGGACAGCGTTCCAAGTCCGAGCGAGCGCCTCGCCCTCACCCCCCCGGCTCCCCTTCCCTCAGAGGGCCCGCCTAGGGCCCTGGCTCAGGTACAGAGGTGACTGCACGACCGTGGAGTCTCCCTCTCCAACAACAGGTAAGCAGGGAACACAGCTGTGCCTCCCAGGCCCCCCGCGGGCCCTGTAGTTTGGCCTTGGGGCTACGCGGGTGCCCTTGGCCAACATGACGCTCCCATGGGTGCCCCTGAAGACCATTCTCAGGAAGGGGCGACCCTGGGGAGGCTGGCTCTGCTGTCCCCCCTCAGCTGCCCCTGGGATGATGGCTCTCCCCCGGGGCTCCGGATCACAGGCAGGCAGGAGGGAGGCTCACAGCCTGCCCCAGCCACCTTGCCTGACACCCCACCCGCCTCATTCCACCTCTACGACAGCGTCATGCCCCCAGTCACCCGTCCCATGACCCCTACCCCGTCTCAGGTCCTCGCCCTCTATTACACGGCCAGCTACCCCCAGGGCTGCTCGTGGGAGCCACACTCACCTGGCCCTTCAGGACGCACTGGGGAACGGAAATGGCTCCGACCAGCAGACAGTTCACGTTTCTCAGCTCTTCTGGGGGCACAGGCGTGAGGATGTGGTAGAGCCTCTTCTCCATGTCAATCCCTCTGCAAATCCCTTGAAGACACACGGAAATCACCCTTTCTGGAAGCCATCACCCCCCTCCCCGACCCTGCACGGCACAACAGCTTTAAAACAAATTTCCATTTCAACCAGGTTTTGCCTTGAAAATACAAAGTGCTAAGAAATGGACAGTGTGACTGTCTGAGGGCTTTGTGCCCTCCTCCTCGTTCAGCTGTGGGTGCCAAAGTGGTCTTCACCGCCAAGTCCTAGACTGACGCAGCCACTGCACGCACGGGCCGGGGAGAAGGCCCCCCGAGGGGACACAGAGAGGACGCCGTCTCCCCCATCACCAACTGTGTCTGTGCGAAGCAACAACAGTTTCTGTGGGAATGCTTTTAAGTACAGTACTGTATACAGAAATGTGTATTTAATTATTGAAGGGTTTTGCTAGTTTGGGGCCACAAAGGTCCAGAAACATCCACTGATGTTTACTGACCTCGGTGAGGCAAGGGAATGACCACATAAAGTGGGCTTGGCAGAGGCGGGGACCCAACCCTGCTGGGCACGGCCAGGCCCTGCCCACACGCTGGACCTGCGCTACAGGAATGCCAGCGTGCGACACAATCCTCTGTGCTCAGGCCACTCCGGGGCCCTAGGGGGCGTCCAGCTCAGAAGCTGTTCCAGAGTCCAGTGCAGAAACGATGGTGGCTCAGACCGGCAGGGTGAGGGGCTGAGATGGACATCCCCAGGGGGGACACATTTTGGAAACGGACGCTACCTGACCTGCTGGTGGGCTGGGCGCAGGGAAGGCAGACAAGGAGGTGCAGAGGGGGCAGGGCGTGCATCTCTGCAGGACACGTGAAGGGCCCGAGGGAACAGGCACGGTGTTGGGTGGGTGGAGGGGACTCTGGGAGAGCGTCAGACTGCATGGACCCGTCGGGACCTCGGCGCTGGGCCCAAGTCCAAGTTACCAGTGAGACACCTGAGCGGAGGGGCGCACCGGTCCCACGGGCCTGGCGCTCAGACCGTGGGGGGGGGCCGGACGGCCGCTATAGGCGGGAGGCCTGACTGACGATGGATTCGGGCCCCCGCGTGGGTGCGATGGCCTGGAGGACGCGTGTCCCGCGAGGAGGCCGTGAGCAGGCCCTTGGGAATCCTAGCTCTAGAGGAGCGGGCAGGGGAGGCAGGGAAGGAGCTGCCCCTCCTGCCCCCTCCTGCCCCCCAGCCCGGGGCACTGCCCTGAGGGCAGAGTAGCTCCGACCGTGCCGGCCCAGACAGCCGCGAGGTCAGGCCCGCAGTCAGCACGTGAAGAAGAGGATCATTTTAGCAGGCCTGCAGACACGTCTTGCTGTCACTCACCGAACCCCAAACAGTCGCAGATGGGCGTCTGCGCGAGCAGGATGGGCCCATCTGCATATCCCCGGACGTCGTCCAGGATCTTGCAGAGGCCGACCCAGCTGGCGTTCATGGCATAGAGGATGTGGGTGGGGGCCACATCGGAGTGGAGAATCCGGAGCGCGACTGCATTGAAAGGGACCTGCAAAACGAAGGGGCACCTCGCTCCGTTAATGCCCCCGAAAGACTGCTTCTCCTCATCTGCGCACCTGCCAGTTATCCGAGCTATGTCTGCAAACCGCCTGCCGAAAAGGGCCTCGACTGGGCGGAAGCGCTGAGCCAGCCTTCACTGCCTCAGTACAGAGAACCTACAACAGCTACACCGAGTCCCCGCGCACCAGCTCCGTCTGCCAGAGTCTCCACCCAGGGCCGGGAACTTTCCTTTCTGAAGAGACAAGCGGGACACCAGTTTGGAGACAAGCCTACATGAATCATGGCCAAGGGAGACCAGGAAAACCCGAGGTCTACGTAAGAAAGTCAAAATCCACACAGTGAGAGAAAGCCTCCGTCCATCCCCTAACGTAACGCTCTGGTTTAGGAAAGATGGACCGCACTCCTGGAGCGTAAGTAAGATGCACAAACACCCCCTTTAACACGTCGCCTCCTGGGCAATTTCAAACTCTGACAGTAGGGAAGGATTTTGTTACATATATTATTTAGAGTTCAAAACCAAATTTGAAATAACAGAAGGCAGTTTAAAATCGCTGGCAGGTTATTTTTCAAGTTCAATTATATCTCTAAGTGAGCGAAACGCCATTAAACTAACTGCCTTAGGTTCCCTGCTGGGGACGACTCAAAAGCTGAGCGCCAAGCTCACCACCAGCCCTGGGAGACACACCCGTCCGCCCAGGTCCCCGCTGCTGCCTGCACGACCTCAGGCCGTGTCTCCACCTGACTGTGTAAACGGGATGTACCAGCATCGCCCTCACGGGGGTGCCACGGTCACCACGCCACCCCACTCCATGTGCTCGGCAGAGCGGTGGCACACAACCAGTACTCGGCACTCGACAGGCCATACAGCAGACGGTGAGGGTCTGGACTCTGGCGTCAGGCTGCCTGGGCCCCAGTCCCAGCCCGGATTCCTACTATGCCCCTCTGGGCCAGCTGACTCAACATCCCCGGCCTCAGCTCGGTCCTCAGCGAAACGGAGATAACGACAGGGCCGCTGTGAGTAAAGGCGTAAACACAGGCTTAGAGCGGAGCACGCACTTAGGAAATGCTGCCTGAACTGTCCCTTCGTCATCCAGAATCCTGGTATTAAGGCAGTTTCATCCCCAAATAACTAAGAGCTTGGATCTCAAGATGTAAATACTCTGGTGCCAGAATCTACTTCTGATGAGAATAAGACACGTTAAGAGCGCTCTCCCAGAGGCAGGCACCACTGTGGCCACCTGCACAACCCACGCAACCATTCCACCGGCTCAGGTCCGCCTCTGCGCCACAGACGACAAGCCGGAGCACACGCCACTCGGAGGCGGAAGAGCTGGAGCCGGACTGCCTGGGTGTGAGCCCAGGGCCACCTCCGGGATTAGGCGGCACGGAACCACGGCCACACCCAGCCAAGCACGGAGGGCAGTTAGGAGCACGGACACTGGAGCCAGACTGCCTGGGTCTAATGCCAGCTGTGCCAATGCACTGGATTCCTCAGCTGCCATCCGCCAAATGGGGACGGTTACAGGACCTACACCGTAGGCCTGTCCTGGGGGTTATACCAGCAAAGAGTGGCTGGACACACGCTCAGCACACAGGAAGCCACAGAAGTGTTTGCTAAGTAAACAGAATAAGGACGGTCCCCGCCACAAGCTCGGGTTACCTGATACGGTGTCAGACCATGTAAGGGACAAAGCGGTTTCGGCACCGGGGGCTGCAGCTGGCCAAGGTAACCCAACACTGCCAAGTCACGGAGAATTCTGTTATGCGAGTCTCTGGAAAGCACATGAGAACAGGGTAAGTCGAGATTCAGGCTGACAGGCCCACCGCCCGCTGAGAAACAGGACGTCCGTCATTACTTACGCAGACTAGATTGACACTCTGCCTTTCTACAAGCCCCATGGAGAAACATGAAGTGGACAGCCCCTCCTTCTAGCCCGAGCTCCTGGCCACCAGAGCTGGAGGCCACCCCGGATAGTCCCGTCGGGAAAATACAAGCTCAGGAAATAACTGATTCCTTCATACAGAAACAGCTGGGACGGAGTGTTGGAAAACTTCGGAGGACTTGTTCCCTTTAAGCACTGAGAGCAGGAGGCCTTATGGAACGAAAGAGAACTTCACTCTCCAGCCGACTTACCTATTTCTTGGAGTTTTTCGAAATGCAAAGTCCGACTGGACGCACATCAGTTTGTGTCCGGTGAACATCAGCGGACTCTCCTTGTCCTCGTCGGCAAAATCCAAACCCTCGGCGAACTCCGTCAGCTGGAAACCCCGGTTCCTGACCTTGGATTTGCTCCTTGTGTACAGGCCGTCCGTGTCGTCCACGTAGTCGGGGGTGAGGTTCGGCATGTATTTGCTGCGGCCCGAACTGAACTGAATGACGTGGCTGGGGGCCAGCAAGCGGATCAGATCGATGAGAAGCAGCAGCCCTTTGTCTGCGGGGAAGGGGACGGCATCGGCACGGTTAGCGCACCGAAGCAGCGACATGCCCCTACGGAAAACCGGCACCTTATTCTGAGACAAGGAAACGGTCACGAAGAAGAACCTCCTCAGAGCTGGGCTCCGGGACGAATGCCTAAAAGCTACAAGTGTATTCACACCGCCCTCCCCGGTCCTGCCGGACGTGGCTCCATGGGCCTACCTGTCACCCAGCCCATCGTGTTGACGATCAGCGGGGACTCTCTCTTGTAGGCGCTGAACACGTACTTTATTATATCAATGTAATTCTCGTAGTTGTTTTTACAAGCAGCTTTCCCATAATACACCATTTTCTGTGGCGTCCTCTGGTGGGTGAAGGGTGGTCCTGAGAAGACAGAGAGACAGAGGTAAGGGTCACCGATCCACGACGACACGGTGGCAGGGTCGGCCGTCATCCCGGCCGAGATCCGTGGGAAGGCTGAGACCATCCTGCCACCGGGAAGAGATGCAGTCCCACTTCCGGAACACGATGCTTTCAACTCGCTGTAAGGACAGACGCTCTGTCACCCGCAGTCGACCCCAGTCATGTCCTAATAAGGCCGTTCATGTAGTGAGCGTGTACCGACCACCTGCCACCTGCATCTCCATCCTCGTAGGGCTCACATTCCAATGACAGGTGACCGCAACAGTGGTCACTTGGAATACAGAGCTCACTACGTTCCAGGTATGTCACACGTAGTCTCTAATTTTCATAAGAACCCTATGAAGCAGGTCGTGTCATTATCCCCGTTTTTACAGATGGAGAAAAAGATTCACTAGACCAAGGTCGCACAGCTAGTAGGTATCGGCTGGGCCTGAACTCTGGTGGCTGAGTTATCCCTGGAGCCGACACTCCCTAATCACACCACCAGTCTGCCCAGTCTGAGCCACTAGCCATGTCCTGTGGTCAGAGGCAGGGCCAGAATGCTCGGCAGGCGGTGACCAGGACCACGTGACAACATGGTCAGCAGGGCAAGGGCCTTGGTCAAAGTGGTCGGGTGGTGTAAGACCAAATGGGGCAGGGCTAGGGAGACTCCCCTTAAGACTGTGGCCAGGGGATTCGGGGTGGCCCACAGCTGAGAGTGGCCTGCGTCGTTGAGACACAGCTAAGTGTGTGCACATATGCGTACACATACAGATACACGCGTGGTGTGTGTGGGTTTAAACATGCACGTATTTCCTAGCTCTGTCTACGGAGGGGATCTGTCCACGGAGGGGACCTGGAAGCGATGACACCCAGAAAAAATGAGCACACCTCGTTCGTGAGAGTGGAATGCCCAGAAAACACTGTCTTAACCAAGTGACCCAAGCCAGCACGTCTGGTGACAGGACACACTGACAGCGTACCGCTATGATGCACTGAGAACACAGCATCCCTTCTCGATCTAATCATGAGAGCCTATAATCGTGCTCTTCAAAGCTGTCAAGGTCGTCAAAGACGAGAAAAGCTGGAGGAACTGCTCCAGACTGACGGAGTCTAAAGGTTTATAGTGATACACTGGACCTATACAGATGGTTGGGATAACGGACAAAATTCGAGTAACAGTACTGCAGCAATGTTACTATCTTGATTTCGGTGGTTGTAGTATGATTATGTAGCAGAGTGTCCTTGTTTTTAGAAATATTAAGGGCTGAAAAAAATTAAATGGACTAGAGATAAAAAAGAAACAATGAAACCAGCTAAAAAGCTAAGCGTAAACAATTATTGTTGATAAAGCTATTAAAACAATATTAATGTCTTTAGACTTCATATTGACAAAAAGTCTGTTAAACCCCTAACCCACCTAGCAACCTAGTATGATACCATCAGCTTCTTTAAAAGTCAATTAAACAAAAATTACCCAATTATCTCAACAGACACAGAAAAAGCATTTGACGAAATCCAGCATCCTTTCAGGATAAAACCATTCCATAAACTAGGATTAGGAGGCAACTTCTTCAAACTGACGAATGGAAACTGAAAATCCCACAGCTAACATCAAACCTGATGGTGGAAGATTGGCTGAGTTCCCTGAGATTGTGAACAAGAAAATGGTATTCCTCATATTCAACCTTATGCTAGAGGTCCTATCGGAGCTATGAGACCAGAAAAAGAAAGAAAAAGCACCTGAATTGGAAAGAAAGAAGTAAAACTACCTCTATTTGCAGGTGACATGGTCTTACATGTAGAAAATCCTGAAGAATTTGTAGAAAATCCACTAGAGCTGATAAAATAATTCAGCAAAGTCACAGGTACAAGAGCAACACAAAAAAATCGGTTATGCTTCTATGCACCAGCAATGAACAGTTTGAAAAGGAAATTAGGAGCGAAATCTCATTCACAGTAACAGCTAAAAAATTAGATCCTTAGAAATAAATCCAACCAAGAAAATGAAAGATATTTATATGATGAAAATCACAGAATATAGCTTAAAGAAATTAAAGAGGACCTAAGACGTTGGGAAGACATCCCATGTTCATGGACAGGAAGACTTCACATTAGAATGTTGACACCACCCACAGCAATCTGCAGTGCAGATTTAACAACAATCCCTGCCAAAATTCTAACAGCCTTTTTTTTTTTTTTTTTTTTTGCAGAAATGGACAAGCCAATTCCCGAATTGATATGGAATTGCAAGGGGTCCTGAAAGGCCAAAACGACCTTGAAAAAGAATTATGTAGGAGGACCCGCACTGCCCAGCTCTGAACTTAACTCAAAGCTATAGTCATTGAGAGGCGGTGACCGCATAAGGACAGACAGTGCAATGGAACAGCACAGGGAGCCCAGGAAAAGACCCTCGCATGTATGGTCAAACGATTTTTGACAAAGGTGCCAAGACCATTCAATGAGGCAAAGATGATCTTTTCAACAAACGGTGATTGGAAAACTAGCTGTCCACATATAAAAGAATGACGCTGGATCTTTCCTTGTATCATGCAGAAAAACGGATGAAAAAATGGCTCAAACGAGAGACAACAGACCGAAACCACAAGTCAGGCAGCCAAAGCATGCGCAGAGAAGGCTCTGACCTCCAGCTGCACCTGGAACCAAAGTTGTCCCTCCGCGACCCAACCAAGGGACAGGGACACAACCAGCCGGAACTCGAACACCAGAACCTTCCAGCAGCGAAGGCTGGGCAGGGCGAGCGGGTGCTGCAGCCCTGTACCATGAGTGGCCAGGTTCCACTCACGAAGGCCTGCCCGCCAGCGCTTCCGCATGTTTGTTCCCCTTAAACCTTTAAAACCCCCTTGGAACCCTGGATCGGGGAGACTGATCTGAGCCTCCTCTCCGGTCTCCTTGGCTGGCTGCCCGACAAACACGCCCTTCTCTCTGCTGGGGACGGGGAGGAACCAAAGACCGAAATGTTAGCACTAAAACTTACAAAACTCTTAGACAAAAACATTACAGGAAGTCTTTATGACACTGGATTTGGCAACAACCGCATGGCTATGACACCAACCACACAAGCAATAAAAAAAAATCGATAAATTGACTTCATAAAAATTAAGAATGTTTGTGCAATAAAAGACAGTATCATGAAAGCAAAATACAACCTACAGAATGGGAGAAAATACTTGCAATTTGTTAATCTCTTATCTGATAAGAGATTAACATTCAGAATATATAAAGGCCTCCCAAAAGTCAACAAAACTTAATTCAAGTATGTGCAAAGGACTTAACAGACATTTCTCTAAAGCAAATCCATGAATGGCCAATAAGCACATGAAAAGATGCTCAACATCACTCATCAGGAAAACGCAAATCGAAACCAAAATGGGGCATCACTCCACATCCCACAGGATGGCTGTCATCAAAAATGACAAGTATTGGTGAAGGTGCAGAGAAATCAGAACGCTTGTACAGTGCTGGTGAGAATGTAACAGTGAAAAAGGCTGGCGGTTTCTCGAAAGGTTAAATGTGGAACTACCCAGTGACCCAGCAGCCCCGCCCTGAGAGAACCGAAAGCCAGGGTCCGGACAGATACTTGCTCACCAAGGTTTGGAGCAACGCTACGCACAACAGCCACAAAGCAGAAACCGTGCCAGGGTCCGTCGGCAGTTAAACAAATAAAATGTGATATACGCATACGACGTAATAAGAGTCAGGCATAAAAAAGAATTAAGTTTCGATATACGCTATGTTTGCATTATGCTTAGCAAAAAAAGCCAGGCACAGAGGGATGAACACTGTACAATTTCACTTACACGTGATAACCAGAACAGGTGGATTCACAGGGCCAGAAAGCAGAACAGGGGTATGGGGGGTGGGGGAGGGAAAGGGAGGAGGAGGAGTTAGTGATTCTCCCGTATCTGTGGTCTCGCCTTCCTCAATTCAGTCTCCTGTGGTCACCTGTGGTCTGAAAATATTCAGAAAAAAATTCCTGAAATAAATTCGTAAGTTTAAAACTGCACCGTTCTGAGCAGCACGATGAAATATGGCTCTGTCCCATGAATCATCCTTTTGTCCATCGTATCCACGCTGTATACCTGCTCGTTAGCTGTCAGATCGACTGCAGCAACAGCGCAGTGCCTGTGTTCAAGTCAATCTTATTTGCTTAGTAATGACCCAAAGCGCAAAGGGCAGTGATGCCGGCAATTTGCATGTGCCAAAGAGAAGCCGTAAATGTTATCATAGGTGTGTGTGCAGGAAAAACAGTACATACAGGGTTCGCTACTATCCTTGGTTTCAGGCATCCCCTGGGGTCTTGCAAGGTGACCCCCACAGATAAGGGGAGACTGCTGCAGGACGTTTCACTTTGGGATGATGAAAAGTTCTGGATGTAAATAATGGTTATACAACACTGTGAATGTACTGAATGCCATCGAATTATACACACGTGAATGGTTAAAATGATAAATACCAAGTTATGCGTATTTTCCCATAAAAACTAAAAAGTATCGTGGGATTCTGGTTTGGATTTTGAACCATAAAAAGGACATTCGTAGGATAACGGGTGAATTTTGAATAAAATGTATAGCTTAGTGATCAGTAGCACTATATTAATGTTAAATACTCAGTCTAG
The DNA here is from genome assembly GCA_004027375.1 of Macroglossus sobrinus. NCBI lineage: Eukaryota > Metazoa > Chordata > Mammalia > Chiroptera > Pteropodidae > Macroglossus > Macroglossus sobrinus. Next base: position 268,230 of record PVKZ01001902.1, on the reverse strand, counting down.
ATCACTGTATATAGATGTTAGTATTGGAGGAGGCGGGTCTCTAATGTACATATAATAAAACGAACAGTACTTCCAATGGAACCCTAGAAAAATACAGAGGTTTTTTTTTTTTTTGGAGGCTAGGGAAATAGTTACGGGAAGACAATGAGTTTGGTACGGGGGATGTTCACTTTTCATATTTTATAATCTTTGCACTTTTTTTAAGTATTACTTTCGCATGTTTGAACACCAAGACGTTTAAGAAATACATAATACATACCTAGAATTGGCTCGGTAATATTAAGTAAAGAAATGCAACCTGGAGGAGTAAATTCTGTCTGTCCCAGATCACATTCCAAATAGTCAACACAGGAGATGCTGGAAATGTAAAAGAAAGAAAATCTTAGCTAGCTTTACCTCGTCAAGAGGGCAAATCAGATCTTAACGGTTTTATGTGACACATAGTAATAACCCAAACTATGCAGGCTTTTAGGTGGGATACTCAGTCAATATAAAAAATAAATAAATGGAGATAAACTATGATGCAGGTGTGGTCAATGTCCCCTCATCATACAGGTATGACCTCGTCTTTCCTAAAATTTTATCTTTAAAGAGAGAATGTATCCCTATTCTGAATCTCCGGATAAGGACAAATAATAGATTCTGAGGCCAAGTGACTCCTCTTGAAAGCTACTGACAGGCAAGGTCATTACACCCCGAGAGCACTGTCACCTCACCCCAAAATGCAGTGTAACAGACGACGCCATCACTCAGCTGAGAACTGTAAATAATCTCTGCTTAGAAACCTAGAGAAACTTAGAAATCTAGTTTCTTAAATCAAAATTTCTACTTCCTGCCCCCAATCCAGCAATATGTGAAAACAAGAATGAAACAGTCTTACCTATTTAACAACTGGTTAATCAGGTAGCGATTAAATGTTGACTTTCCGACATCCTGAGATCCACAGACCAGGATGACAGGGCAGCCATCTACCTCTTCTGCAGGTGAAACAAACATTGACCCTAGGTTAGCCACCTTCTCTAGGACTCTAATCATAAACACGCGAATTTGTCAATCTGTGTCACTCACCACAAGACACGTTGACTAGCTCCTCCAGGGTTGAGAGGGCACTCTCAGTTAAACGAAGGCCGTTTTTTTTCTTCTCCTTTCTAATGCCAACAGACCTCAAGGCAAAATACTCGGAGTTAATCTGGAAAGTCGGACTCTGAAATTAACAACACAAGCTTTTAGAAAAGCTGAAAACAAATACACCTCTTTTCTTCAGTTCTAAATAAACCTCATATAGTTGTGAGCAACAAAAGATAAATTTGATCCCTCCCTTCTTCTCGCCCTCCCCCAAATCCAGGCCTTCAGTAAGCCCTGTCGATTCTCTTCCCAAAGTCATCCATGCTGGCTTTCATAGCTCATGCTTACTTCCCAGCTGCCATCACCTCTGCAGGACACTCCAAAAATAAGCAGAGTGTGGAGATGTAAGAGTGATTTTTCTATGGCAAGAAAAATGCAACAGAAGACCGCAGTCATAGAGCAGGTTGGTGATTGGGAATAAAGTCAAGGCGATCTCCCAAAACAAAGCAAAGACAAAGAATATATGCAGACGGAGTTGACAGGATGTGGAAGACAGGTCCACGACGTCCGATGGTTTCTGGCAGAAGTACCAGGACACTGAGGGACAGCAACCCAAAGACCGGAAGAGGCTGGTCCCAGCAGAAGCATGGGGGGTGGGGTTCAGGTGAAACAAGGCCTCTGTATGGAGCGGATCCAGGGAAGAGACCCACCAGGATCCCATCCTAACACAACTCATCATCAAAAACATCCAAGGAATGAGAACCAGCCAGCATTAAGCCTCCTCTCAGCACCTCTGGATTCTAGAAACAATGGAGCAGCCCTCAAATTCTGACACCAACGGACACCCCTTCTCAGTCTCCTCGTGGCTCCCACATCTAGACCTGCTTCCTGGGAGAGCCTCGGGGCTCAGACCGTGAACCTTCCTGTTTTTATTTGTATCAACTCCCTTGGTGCTGTTACCCCACCGCAAGGCCCTCCGAACCCTCTTCTGCGGCTGAAGGCTCCCAAACTCAGGTTTCCAACCCCAGACTCTGGACATCTCCAACTGAATGTCTAACAGACACCCCAAAGTTAACATATCAACACCTCCTCCTACAGGGGCCCCCCCTCTCAGTCAATGGCAACTCCAAGCACCCGGGAGCTTAGCCTAAAACACCTACTGTTAGTCTTTGATCCTTCCTCATGCCTCACACCCAGTCTGTCCAACAAGCCTACGGATCAGACTCAATTTACTGGCTCATGAGAGACAATCATAGCAACGATTTGACTTCGGGAAATTAATAGCATAGCCAGCACGACTTAGAGGTGAGAACAGACGGGAGAAAGTATAAGAACATGAAAATTACTCATTCAGAGTTTAGAGACAACTTACACTGTCTCATGTTAATAAATCAAGCTATGAAGATAACCATTCAAAAAACGCCAAAAGGCATTTAACCATCTACAGTACGAAATAACAGCTTTCGCGGGGTAATGAAACTAAGGGAGAGGGGAGAAGAGACATTTTTAATGATATACCTTTCTATACTATTTTTACTGTACACATGCATCACAACCTATATCTTCCAAGGGAGCATCTCACATAAGTCATGTGATATAACCGTTTTGGGGAAAGCAATTAACAACAGTCTGAATAAAAACTGATTTACCTCTTGTACAAAGATGTAAGATAAACCTGGATAGCTGATTATGAAGTTTACAGTGGAGGTTTTCAGATTTTCTAGCATCACAATTGAGCACAGAGGAGAAAAATTCTTCATCAGCCAACCTCTGTCATCTGTAAAGATAAAAACAAACGACCTTAGAATAGTAAAGTAACTCCATGAAATTCTATGCCCTTTAGGGCCACCGTTTCCTCAGCTAAAGCGTAACTTTTCAAGAGTAGGGATTACGTTTGAGAGTTTTTTTTAGGAGATCAAACTGCATAATAGGGACACACCTGGGTGAAGTCATCCAGGTTTGCCACATACTAGCTGAGTGGCCTTGGGCAACCTTTCTCATCTGTAAAACGGTGAAAACCAGAGTTTTACTCTCAGGACCCCTGTGAGGGTTTGAATAATATAGTAAAGTGTGCAATGTGTAGGCCACGATACACCTCTAAAAATAATTAGCTTTATTACAGTGCATCCTCAGTAAATGACACAGTTTTTTTCCTTACCCTGGTTAAGATGAGGTCTGAGCAAAATTCGGGCTTCCCTTTTCATCTCCTTCTTGCTTTTCTCAGGCATCGAATAATGAACTGCATTGATAGCGAGACGAGAGTGGGTATAGGTAGAGAAGACGTCCCGGGAAGGCTGGCCTTGGCTAATGGTAAAACCAAACACCTGCACCTGGCCATAGAGGCAAGTCACACGACACATCCCACTAAAAGTAAAACCCTAGCAGGGCAAGAAAAACAAGAAAGGAATAACTTTACGGATTCTGTTACTAATGACTGAAACTTTCTAAAGCCTTAATTGCTATTTACATATCAAAAGGTGGCAGATTTCTAAATCTGTACTAGCTGACTATCAAGTACTTACTATTTTTAACCTAAGACCATATCTTGTGGCAGCTACAGACACAGGTGAACACTGACACATGAAAAACCAGGGGGTCCCATGAACTGGGCTCTGTTGTTCTCATGGCTCCCTGTCCTTAGAAAGCCCACCGCCTGCCAAGTCCCTGCGTTCTTGGTTTTTACCTCTTTCCTGTATTGGAGGGGACTCCAAGACAGGGGTCCAAGTGAAGGGCAGGGGCCCTGCAACCAGGCCACCTGGGTCTGAATCCTAGCTCTGGCTCTACTGTATACCTTTTGGCAAGTCACCTAAGCCAAACCTCAGTTCCTTCCTCTGTAAACATTCACAGTCAAGTAGTAATGACTCCACGTGAGCTGCGAGTATTAAATGGGTTCGTTCATCCCCTCCAAAAAAACATTTAGAAAACGTAGAACCTGGCAGTACTGAGTACCCAGTAATTACTATCTTTACTATCTGTTATTACTATCACAGTCCCTTTCAGCTCTGAAGGGCCAGATGCTCTCAGCAGGGTCCTCGTTACCCTCTGCTCAGTACCACCGCCATGAGGAATGCGCTTGACGCGTGGCCCGAGGACCCGCAGAAGGGCCACTGCCTGCTACCCCCGGGGCTGCGTCTCCTCTCCGCCCCTCCCTCTCTACCCGCCGGGCTCTTCCGGCGCGACTCACCTGCTCGAGAGGCAGCAGCAGCAACGCGCGACCCGGGCCGGCCGGCCGCAGCGGCGGGATGGGGAGGGTCGCGGAGCTTCCTTCGGCGGGGTCCTCGTCCGGGGTCGGGCTAGGGGCCGGGCTGGGGACCGGGCTGGGGGCCGCGGTCTTGGGCCTCTGGGCCGCCGCTGCGCGCGACACCGGGCAACTGCCCTCCCGCCAGTTCGCGCCGGCCGCCTGGGCCTGCAGCAGCCTCCGCCGCAGGCGCCTTCGGCCGCACCAGCGCAGCAGAGCCCCGAGCCGGCGGCGGGGCCGGCGGCTGAGGATGAGGGGCGGCCGCGCTTTGCGGGCTCGTTTCCACGTGGAGCGGACGAGCCCCCGCTTCGTCTGCAGCAGCACGGAGTCCGCCATGCTGGCCGCCGGCGCCGGCCGCGCGGGAATCTCGCGAGACCTCGTCGCTCCGCCCCGCGGCCCGTCAAGCTGCTGAAAGGGGCGGCCTGGGAGCCGCGAGCGCCCTCTGCGGGCGGTCCCAGCAGTGCACTTGGGCCTCTGCCTCCCCACTCGCAGGCTCCCACCCGCAGGGGTTCTGGGGGCGGTACCTCGGCGACCACTGACCAGTGTCCATTTACATTAGGCAAAAGCGCACCCTGGTCACCTCGAGAGGGAAAGCCAGATACCCCACCCCAAGTCCGGACCACCTCTCCAGAAATTCACCTGGTATGATTTTCTTCCTGCAGAAAAAGCTCCAGGATTGGTGGTTTAAACAAAACCCGTCTATTTGCATATCTCCTTTGCATGCATTTGTCTTTGGGCTTAAGGTTGCAGCCCTGGACAACCAGGCGAAACCACGATGATAAACTCCAGCATTTCAGTGTAAGAAAACTGAGAGCTAGAGGGGAGTTCAACTCAAAGCCACGTCTCACTTGGTAAACTGAGACCCCAGTGGAGGTTCTAAAACCGGCATCTCCCTGCTAGCAACTCTGCACACCATGTCCTTCAAGGCCCGGGGAGAAGCAGTATCCTTGCCTTCCTCTGCTCCCCTCCCCTCCCCCCACGCCCTCTCAAAAAAAGACCAGGGCTTCCTTTCCAAGCCAGGCTGAAGCCATAGGCACCAACCAGAGCAAGGGCAGAACCCACGACTGTGCAGAGGAAGGAGCAGTGGGTGCTGCCTGGTTTGCATCTGTGCTGGCACCCTGCCCAGTTCCTGAGTAGGGGTGTCAGCCCGGAAGCCGAGGCAAACAGCCTGGAGTTGGGAAGCACCCAAGCAGCTGCAATCTGTTCCATTCAAACAGTCTGACTTCATCCGTGGGTGTGGCTCAGCCATGCCAGGCTCAAGACTGTTAGGCCAGTGTGTTACTCCGGGTGGCTCACCGGGCTGTCCTGCAGCTGTCCCTTTCCTGCTGGAGGGCTTTTGGCTGCCCTAAGGGGGAGTCCTCTCCTAACCTGAGCCTCTCTGGGGATGACCTCGTTGCAGACCTGTTCCCTCTGCACGCTGAGTGTCTGGGGGTGAGACACAGACCCACGGTGACCCTCTGTGACAGGTGAGTGAGGCTCGGCAGAGCCATCACTTAGGGGGACTTGTGCCTCCAGGGTCCTCTGCTACCTCCTCAGCCAGGGTCTTGCTGTTTCTGAATGTGCCCACTCTCCACACATTCTCCGTGAGCCCCGTCCGCAGCGTGGACCAGGCCGTCTGCGCTGTGGCCCATGGCCTCCACCAGCTCCTGGCTGTGCCTCCCGATCCTGTTCCAGGGGCCGAGTCTACCCCTGGCAGGCGAGGCTGTCCAGCCCCTGGCATGCTATATCACGGTGCTTCCCCGACGTACGCAGGATGACCACTCCTTGGCCCTAAGAGCTGGGGGTGAGGGGCAAAGGCCACTCCCCGGAGGACTGATGCCGCTCTTAGCTTCTCTGAACCTCGGCTCCTCCCACCCACCATACCTCGGAGTAAGGGTCAAAAATCCTTGTCAAGGGGTCCTCTGTTAGAGGCCTCTCAGTCAGGAGGCTGGCCCCAAGGGTCAAGGGGCCTCCTAGGAGGGGAAGGGGCTCTTGGAAAGGGACAAGAACTTCCAGACAGGCTGCAATTGCCCAGAGAGAAGCCTGACAAAGCCCCAAACATTTGCTTCCTGAGCCTTCAGGATCTAGGAGAGTCAAGGAGAGGGGGATGGAGAAGGAGCAGCCTGTGTCATTTGCAGTCACTACAGATCCCTTTTTATTTCAGCTTCTGAAGCAGATCCGCAAGGTGAATTTCCATCTACATAAGGACACTGTGACATTTAATGACAGTGGGGACCCTCTCAGCAGCTATGACATAATTGCCCAGGACTAGACTTCCAGGGTCATCGGCTCCTCCACTTGGTCTCTAGTTCAACCGGACATAAACAAAACCAAAATCCAGTGGCATTACAAGGACAACCGGGTAATTGGGATGTGGTCACTCCTCCCCAGGTGATGATTGCAGGGCAGCCTGGAGTCTGGGGCGATATTGACATAGCTTACAAAGGGCAGGAGGGCCCTCCAGGTACCAGGCTGCCATGGTTCTGCCTAGACCTGCCAGGGAAGCTCCACGGGCTGGCAGTTGGAAGCCCTGTTGCCACCGGTTCACACGACCAGGGGCTCTGTCCTGTGAGTGAGCTAGGAGGGCGGACGCACAGAGATTCTGTTTTCCATTCCACGTGTGAGCATCTCTTGATTGGGGCTCCTCCATGTGGTTGCAGAACACCTGCAGCTTCTTGCAGGTGCCTGAGTCCATGTGTTCCAGTGACTGTCTTGAAAGGCACCAGTGAGTGATTGTGGGTTTACACCAGCGTTGCTTTGAGTGTGTGCCGTGAAGCTGGGACCTTTCTCAGTGAGAGTGGTGAGTGAACAAGTGAGTGGGCAGATGGCCCGGCACTCCTAGAGTCTGTACAGCAGCTGGAAGAACCTCCCTTGGGCCACACGTGAGCCCACCTGGTCCCAGAACATGGCCCTGGTCATTTTGCTGACAGTTAGGTACAGGTTGGAGAGTAGCTGCTACCAGACTAAATGCTAATCAAGTAGAAAGAAACAACCAATTAAAAGTCTCAGGCCTAGCTTTGCCCTTTATAAGACAGCTCTCAACCCAACTCCTACAATGCAAATTTACCCTAAACTCAACCTCTAAACGGATGAGGTTATGCTCTCATTCTACCCTCCCAGGCAATATGTATAAAGTCTCTTTATCATCCATGCCAAAGACAACTAATACCTTGAACAGCTTGGCCCGACTGCAGATAGTAACATGTCTGCAGCAGAAAGAAATAGCATATTGCACACAGAGATGCAAAGTCGAGATCAGAAAGAGAACTGAGATATCTAGGGCTCAGCCCAGAGCTGGACTCCAGAGGCCACATTCTTTTACTATCCCTGCAGGCATGGGACTGCATCTCTTCTGTCCTCCGCGACTCAGCTCAGAAAAAGCACAGAGTGGCCCCTCGGGAAGGTGGATTTGGTTAGTGGAAGTGCTGGGGAGAGAGATGAAAATGCCTTTCCTTTGGGGCTGGCTGCTCCCATTGATCATAGCCTCACTGGCATGTGGGCAGAGTTACCAGGGTAAAGGCCCTCCCCAAGGACCTCCCAATCGGCAAATCCCTTCTGGGATCATGAGCCATATGGAAGCTATCCACATGTCTCTAGAATCGTAATTAACTTAGGCACCTTGAGGAAACACAGCCTCCAGACTCTCCTCCGGGCTATGCCCATCTCGCTGTGCCCGGTGGAGCCCAGCTCCTGTGGGACAGCCCTCCCAGCCCCTTGCAGGCCTGAGTGGCAGCTTCAGCGGCTATTTCCTCTTCAAGTGCTCTGGGGTCCTCTGCCGCCTGGATCTCAACAGCACGGACCACTTCCAGGCCTCCATCCAGGACTACACCAGGCGCTGAGGCTCCACCGGACCATTGCGTGCGGCAGAGCGAAGCCGGGGCTGAGCAGAGAGGACTGGAAGCCTCCTCTGCCTTGAGGGGCAAAGGTCAAGCGGGGCGCACAGGGCCTGGGGTGTCCGGGAGGTCTTTGATCTCCTAACTCATGGCTTGGGAAATGTAAGCACACGGGAGACCTCAGCCCTGACTTCCGGCTGCCAATAAAGAGGTGACAGGTGCGTCTTGGCTGCGCTTCCTGTCTGGGAGAGGGTGGGGCGCCGCCGGAACCACGGGACTCGGCCGGAGCCGGACGAAGATCCGGCGCCCACCCTGCGTGGACCTGGAGCCCAGCTTGGCGTTGCTAGGCAACTTCGGGAGGCGGGCCCAGCACCAGAAGACAGGGCCTGGCCCCGCCCCCTGCACCTCCCATTGGCCGTTCTCTGAGCGGCCCCGCCCCCGAGATGCTGAAGCTGGAAACGCTGCGCCCCCGAGGTGGACCGCCCCGGCGGCGCTCCCTGACGTCACGTCCGGCGGCGGCGGCGGCGGCGGCTCCGTGCGGGCGGCCCGGCACGTATGGCCGGGGCGGTTGGGTGTGGGGACTGTGGCGTGGACGCGGCCTGGGACGGGTGGGGCCTGCGCAGGGAGGACCGGCCGGGGGGAGGAGATCGGCGGCCGCGGGAAGAGGGAGGAAAAGGCCGCGCGCGGAGCCGCGGTGGGCGCTGACGGAGTGTGACCGCGGCCGCCTTCCGGACGCCCGGGCGCAACGTGGGCGCCGCTCACCTGCCCGCAGCCGCCGCCCGCCCCTGCCCGGGGTCCTCTCACTGTGCCAGGCCAGTCAGTTCGCCTCTTTCCCAAACTTTGATTCCGTCCCCCAGGCCGCTTCACCATCCTATCTTCCAGCGAGCTATTCCGCCTCCCCACGCCCTTGCTCCCCACCACCCATCTCTGGCCAACCCCAATATGGGCTGCTCATCTGGCCCCCGTCCCCAGAGGGTCTTTCCGTCCGTCCGTTCCTGTCCCAGCATGCACACGCTAACCGTGATCCAAGCCCTCGTTGTGACAAATGGGACAGTAGAGTCCCCTTCCCGTTTCTCTCTTCTCAAACCCAGGGCCTTCTCTTGTCAGCCCCCTGGGTTGGACTGGCCAGGGTGTCACTCCTGTCTTCCTCCCCCCAGACGGACCATGGACGGTTCCTTCATCCAGCACAGCGTGAGGGTTCTGCAGGAGCTCAACAAGCAGCGGGAGAAGGGCCAGTACTGCGACGCCACCCTGGACGTGGGGGGCCTGGTGTTCAAGGCGCACTGGAGTGTCCTGGCCTGCTGCAGCCACTTCTTCCAGAGCCTCTATGGGGATGGCTCAGGGGGCAGTGTTATCCTCCCCGCCGGCTTCGCTGAGATTTTTGGACTCTTGTTGGACTTTTTCTACACTGGTCACCTCGCCCTCACCTCAGGCAACCGGGATCAGGTGCTCCTGGCAGCCAGGGAGTTGCGAGTGCCAGAGGTCGTGGAGCTGTGCCAGAGCTTCAAGCCCAAAACCTCAGTGGGACAGGCACCGAGCGGCCAGAGTGGGCTGGGCAAACCGGCACCCCGGGATGGGAACAGCCACCTCAAGGAGCTGGCAGGCTTGGAGGAAGAGGAGGTCTCAAGGACGGTGGGTCAAGCCCCCAGCGATCAGGAGCTCAGCGGCAGTCACAGCCCCCAGAGGCCCCAGCTTGGTCTCCCTGCTAAGAGCGAGAGCCCCTCCTTCCTGCGTGGGAAACTCAAGCAGGCTCTGAAGCTTTGTCCCCCCGAGGACAAGGAGCCTGAGGATTGCAAAGTGCCCCCGAGGCCCTTCGAAGCTGAAAGCGTCCAGTTGCAGGGCGAGAGTAATGAGGTACGGTGCCCAGCGTGCTGGAAACGGGGAGGTGGGAGTCGGAGGGAGAGACTTGACACTTTTCTGGCGTCATCTGGACCCGAAGTGAGAATCTCTGGTTACGTGGGTTTGAAATAGGCTTTCGCCAAACATAGGAAGCTGGCTCCATCCTGCAGCCGCAGGCTGACTCTTCTGTGAACCACAGCTGCCAGCTGCTTCGGGTGGAGTGGGCGGAGCCAGGGTTACAGGTGTCTCCCTGGGGTAGTGCGATCCAGCCAAACTTTCGGTTCCCTATACATAGAGCCACTGTCCTCCAAATACAGGATTTGGATGCTGCCCGCCCGGGGATGCTGAAGGCAGCAGTCACAAAGGGACTCCTCTGGGGATGTGCCTGGGTTGGGCCCTGCGATGGAACTGGATAGAACGGGCTGCCCTGTAGATCCACCCTGGAACCCTTTGCTGGTTAGTTTGGTGACCTCGGTCCTCCCTGCTGCCTCTTCTGCTCTAGTGGGAAGTGGTGGTCCAAGTTGAGGATGACGGGGATGGCGACTACGCTTCTGAGACGGAGGCCGTGCCGACCAGGAGGAAATCGGACATGCTCAGAAAGTCCTGTGCTGCGAGGCCAGCCCTGAATGCAGGTTCCCTGGCAGCCGAGCCCCCCGAGAACAGAAAAGGGACAGCGGTGCCAGTCGAATGCCCCACGTGTCATAAAAAGTTCCTCAGCAAATATTATCTGAAAGTCCACAACAGGTAAATGTTCTGCTTTTCTCTTTGCTTCTACTGTCTGCCATTCCCATGTTGGGGGAGGGGGCCTGTGCTCCCCGTTTCTGGGCCAGGTAGGGACAGGGGCTCCATCTCAGATCCACGTGGCGCCTGGAGTTGGTACGCCCTAGTCGGCGGGGAGCGAGCCTCTAGCCTTGGGTCCAAGTCATTTGTTTCCTCCTCCTGGGAGCCCTCCGGCTGGAGCGGGTATGCGGACACCTTGTCACCAGTTCTGCCCACTGAGGACCTTGGCCTGCAGCTGGCTTTTGCTGAGGACAGAGAGAAGCCTGTGGCCACACGCTGTGGCCAAGGCCACACCTTAGGAGTTTCTGAAGCTTGATGATGCGGGCTTTGGGCCAAGATGTTAATCTTTAGGGTTGGTGCTGCCTGCGTTTCTGGGTTAGCCCCAGGGTGTCAGTGGGGGGTAAAAGACCATTTGTCTGAAGCTGTAATGTCCAGTAAGGAAAACCAGATGCCACATGGAGCTATTTTAACTTAAAAAGTAATGAAAATGAACTAAATTCAGTTCCTCCGACACACCACATTTCAAGTGCGCAGGAGCCACGTGTCGCTGGCTGCCAAATTGGACAGCGCTGGCTGCAAGGTGACACGCCTTCCGGTCCTAACACACTCTAGCCCTAGATGTCACCGGTCCACCATGGCGCAGTTTCTCGCCCAGCCAAGATGGACCACATGCGTTTTCTCGTGACACTGGGAAGCCACTATTGACCAACTGCAGTTGGAGCCAGAAGGAGGGGAACCTGTTTGCTCTCCCTGTTTCGGGACAGCTGCTGCCAGTGGAGTCTTTGGGGGAGTCTCAGTGTGGGGGTGCCCCTGGGGTGGTCCACGTCAGCCTGGCCAAGACTCAGGTGTATGTCCCACCCCCATCCCCAGCTGGGGCCACAGGCTGCTGCACGGGCCTTAAGAACTGGGAAGGGGTGGTGGCCTCCTGAGGTCGCTGGGATGGGGGATGGGGACAGTCTACAGCAGCAGAGGATGGGAGAAGTGTCTGCTTGTAAGGGCTCCTGGTGGCCCTCCTAGGCTCTGAGGTCAGAGTTCATTCAGTTATTCATCAACAAGCTGTTTGCCAAGTAGCCGACAAGACTGCTCTGAGCCCCTGGGAGGCCACAGGGAATAAAACAAGGAGGCTTTGGGGAGCTTCCCTCCCATCTCTCAGAGTCACTTTAGAGCGGGATGGGAGGCGGGAAGTGCCACCGAAAGGAAAAATGGCAGCAGTGCCCAGGGCTGGGGAGCTCAGGGCGGGGTCAGGGCGGGGTCAGTGGCCTCAGGGAGGTGAGCAAGGTCGCTGAGCCATGGCTGGGGAGAGCCTTGGAGCTGAGAGAAGGGTGTGGGGTGGGGCTGAGTGACGGCTGGCGGCTGGCGAACATGGAGGCACTTGGGGAGTGAGGCCAGTGAGGCAGGGGCCAGGCCAGCTCTGCCCTCACAGGTCCCCAGGCCTCTCACAGGGTGGAATGAAGGCCGTGGAGGATCTGAGGAAAGAGGCGACAAGGTGTGACGATCTGAGAGCCCCTCTGGCTAGTCAAGGCTACTAGCATGGAGCAGAGACTGGGTGGGGGCCCAGGCGGCCGCCCAGGGGCTGGCGGGGCTGCACTGCGGGGTGCGGGGGCGAGGCCACGTGGTCAGCTCCGGCTGTGGTTTTGAAGGTGGAGGCCACAGAAGTTCTGGGCACACTGAGTGGGTTCTCCGGGGAGTCAGGACCTGGGGATTGTCTCTGCAGAGTCGTGCGGGGTTCCGGGAGCTAGGTGGAGGGGGGTTTCTGGGCTCCGCCTGCAGGTTCACCAGCCCTGTGCTTCCACTAGGAGCCAGAGTGGGCACTGGGTGAGGGTGGGGTGGGCAGTCTACCCAGCCCCCCCCACACACACCCCCCCTATGGCTTCTTCTGGCAGGAAGCACACCGGGGAGAAGCCCTTCGAGTGCTCCAAATGTGGAAAGTGTTACTTCCGGAAGGAGAATCTCCTGGAGCATGAAGCCCGCAACTGTATGAACCGCTCAGAACAGGTGCTCGTGCGCTGGCGCAGGGCCTGTGGGCAGGGGCGCGCTGGCCTGTCCTCCTGCCGTGCGGGAGGGGCCCCCAGGAGACCGCCTTAGACGGGACGGTAGACTCAGGAGAGCTGCAGCGTCCTTGGCTGCCACCGAGTTGGTGCCCTGGTTTTACAGGTGGGGACACAGGTCCTAAGAGCGGAAGGGAGGCATTTTGGGTTTGCCTTCCCGGCCCCCAGGCTTTGGAGAAGGGGCATCTCGGTGAGGGGTGGCTGCTGGGAAAGGGAAAGGCCACTTGGCCACATACCCCCCGCCACACTGTCTGGCCCGTGCGGTGAGGCCAGCCCAACCCCGCCCTTGTCTTTCTAGAGGCCTGTCACCAGGGGCAGGGGCTACAGGTAAGGCCAGTCGGCCTGTGCCCCCAGCCCGTCGGGCCTGAGAAGGGCCTGGCGCGGTGGGTTTGCCTCGGCCAGGGTCCGGGCAGGCAGGTTACGTGTTGCCCTCTCCCACCCTAGCGGCCCCCTCCTCGGGCAGGCTCCTCCCAGCAGCTCGTGGAAGCCCGGGCAGAGGCCGCCGCCGCAGGCCGAGGCCCCCGCTGATGCCGGCCCTGCTTGCCCCTCACACTGCCAGGTCTTCACGTGCTCCGTGTGTCAGGAGACCTTCCGCCGGAGGACGGAGCTGCGGGTGCACATGGTGTCCCACACGGGGGAGATGCCCTACAAGGTCAGGCTCGGCCTGTCCCCAGGGCCCCTCCCACCCGGCCCTTTACGTGGTGGGATGGTGTCAAGTGCCTCCCCCTCGCCAGCCTCAAGGAGCCCGGCCTTCCCCACCCGTCTCGTGCCTCCATACCTCTTGGGGCCCTTGCGTCTTTCCGTGGAGGCCGTAGCACCGGGCCCTCCCCCGCGTGTCCTTCACATCAGGACAGGGAGTCTCCTGGCATCTCAGGCTGGGCCCTGCCCTCGGGTCCCCCCCATAGCCCGGGGTGGCTGGGGCTGTGGGCGCCGGGCTCCGCGGCTGACGGGGCCTGTTTTGCAGTGCTCCTCCTGCCCGCAGCAGTTCATGCAGAAGAAGGACTTGCAGAACCACATGATCAAGCTGCACGGCGCCCCCAAGCCCCACGCTGTGAGTGCCGGGCCGCGCGAGGGCGGGCCGGGCCCGCGCTGATGCTGCTGGGGCTGTCGCCGGTCCCGAGGGTAGACCGTGTGGCTTCTGCCCTGTGGCACGCCCAGGGGAGCCCCGCCCCACCCTCACCCGGGCCCTGCGCCCTCTGCCCGGTGCCCCCTGCCCTGCAGTGTCCCACCTGTGCCAAGTGCTTCCTGACGCGGACGGAACTGCAGCTCCACGAGGCCTTCAAGCACCGCGGGGAGAAGCTGTTCGTGTGCGAGGAGTGCGGGCACCGCGCCTCGAGCCGCAACGGCCTGCAGATGCACATCAAGGCCAAGCACAGGTGCGCGTGGCCCGCCTTTTCCCGGGGCCTGTCCCTGCGGCTGGCTCTGGCCAGCGAGGGGGCCGGAAGGCGGAGTTTGACGACACACTGAGTGCCCTCCTCGCTGGCTGTGGCGCGTGCAGCCTTCCTGGGTTGGGGGCATCTGAGGGATGGGCAGGTTTGCCAGGCAGAGAGGCTGGGGGCGGGGAGTCCAGACCAGAGCAAGGCCCTGTACCTCCCTCCCTGGGCAGATTTTCGGTTTACTATGACTCCAGCTGGGGCCACTGCCCCTTCCTGGCGTGGCCCAGGCCCTCCTTGCTCCAGGCAGCTCCCTGAAGCCTGGGCCCCCCGCCTTGCTCCGGCCCTGCTGTTTGCTTGGCTCTGGGGCCGGGCGTGCTCCCAGCTGCAGTGGAGTGAGGGGCCGCCTCCCTCGGTGTGACCTCCGCCTGTGTCCCGCACCCGGACAGGAACGAGAGGCCGTACGTCTGTGAGTTCTGCAACCACGCCTTCACGCAGAAGGCCAACCTCAACATGCACCTGCGCACGCACACGGGCGAGAAGCCTTTCCAGTGCCACCTCTGCGGCAAGACCTTCCGCACCCAAGGTGAGGCAGGCCCGTCCCCTCCCCGCCCCGCCTGGGGATGGAGGAGGCCCCGCGGCTGAGCCCTCACCTGTCCCCGCAGCCAGCTTGGACAAGCACAACCGCACTCACACGGGCGAGAGGCCCTTCAGCTGTGAGTTCTGTGAGCAGCGCTTCACGGAGAAGGGCCCCCTGCTGAGGCACGTGGCCAGCCGCCACCAAGAGGGCCGGCCACACTTCTGCCAGATCTGCGGGAAGACCTTCAAAGGTAGGCAGGCCTGCCAAGGCCCTCACCTGCCCCATTCCCGGGCGGGTCCTGGGCCCGCTCCATTTCCTGCTGACCGAGCTGGTGGGTCTCCCCTGTGACGTCACCTGCAGCAGTGGCTTTCCCAGGCTCCTCCTCGGCAGGGGACCCGTCCATTCCCTGAAGCCCCCCTGGGTCCTAGTAGTGACCTCGGCTGGCACTGTACGGCCTGACAGGTCCCCTGCACCGCCCCCCCGCCCCGCAGCAGTGTGAACTCGGAGGAGTGTCACCTCCCGCACGGCCCGCCCACTCCCCCTGTCCCCCTCTCTGACCTCGGGGTCCCTTCCCTCGCACAGCCTTGGAGCAGCTCCGCGTGCACGTCAGGCGGCACAAGGGGGTGAGGAAGTTCGAGTGCACCGAGTGTGGCTACAAGTTCACGCGGCAGGTAGGCCCGGGGGTCCCCTCCTCCTGCCCCTGGGGCCCCCGCGCGAGGCCCCCGCCGCCCCGGCCCTGAGCGCCCCTCCCCGCAGGCGCACCTGCGGAGGCACATGGAGATCCACGACCGCGTGGAGAACTACAACCCGCGGCAGCGCAAGCTCCGGAACCTGGTCATCGACGACGAGAAGGTGGTGGTGGTGGCGCTCCAGCCGCCTGCCGAGCTGGAGGTGGGTTCGGCCGAGGTCATCGTGGAGTCCCTGGCCCAGGGGGGCCTGGCCGCCCAGCTGCCTGGCCAGAGACTGTGCGCAGAGGAGGGCTTTGCGAGCCCTGGCATCACGGAGCCCTCGCTCCTCATCACGGCTGCCATCCCTGAGGACTGTGACACGTAGCCCCCCGCCGCCGCCCCAATAAATCCACATGGCTTTGGACTTGGTTGTTTCAGCCCATCCAGGGGTCCGATCCTCCGGCAATGTGCTGCTCCCCCCGCCGCCCCATGTCCCCCAGCAGGAATGGGGCCCCGCCCGACCCACTGCACTTCAGAGCTCAGCCAGCACTGGCCCCACCGTGTCAGGTGTCCTCGGTAGAGTGACACTGGGCGGGTAGCTTTGGGGGCCAAGCCTCTGGCCCAGGACACTCCTCATCTGTCTCCTGTCCCCCGTTCGGCCAGGGTTTGAGACCCGGGGGCAGACAGCGCAGTGGGCTTCCTGTTTCGTGGCTGTGGTGCTGCCGGCCAGTGGGGGCAGGACACCAAGGTCTGGAATCAGAGTGGCCAGGGCCCCCGACGATGGCCCAAGGAGGCTAAGCCAGCCCTGGACCCTGGCTGGTGGCATGTCCACAAATGGTCCCCTTCCTGGGGGAGGGCCCGAGCTTGGTTAGTTTGTCCGGCAGGCCTAGACACGCAGGGCCAGGCTTAGAATGGTGAGAGGCCCTGGGGGCCCCCCGGTTCTGTGATGTGGGGAAACAGATTGTCCCCAGATTCCTTCCCCACTTACAGCTCTGTGACCCCAGTCATGTGACTGCTTCATTCCCTCATCTCTTAATGGAATTATTAACAGTCATGCTTCATGGATGGGATTAAGCGAGAACCTGCTGTTCCAGTCGCCTGCTGGGGAACAGTCATCCAGAACTTCCCTGGGCTGGGGGCTGGGCTCAGGGCTCAGGACGGCTGAGTCCGGCAAGCTGCCAGTGGGCCTGGGTCCCTCTCCACCGGCTGCCTGGGTGTCCTCACAGCACGGTTGGTGGGTGCCAAATGCAAAAGCCCCAACAGGCCAAACCTGCAAGACCTTTCTATGGCCTGGCCCTTGAAGCCAGTGTCACCTCTGCCACATGTGCTGGTCCAGGCAGTCACCAGCAAACCACTCCCCAGGTTACGGGGAAGGGGACGTAGACCCCAGCGCTCAATGGGAGGGTGTCAGAATCTGCAAAACCTCACCAGGGATAAAGCACTGCCACTCAGTGCTTGGCGTGGCGTGAATCCAGTCGGGACAGCTGAGAGCGTGAGTCAGGCCACACAAATCCCACACCGGATCTGGAAACGCCAGCCTCAGGCTGTGCCGAGTTCCTCCTGGACTTCGAGAAGGTTCACTGATGTTCTGTTTTAGACCCAGGGCCCATCTAACCGCCTTTCCTTTTACTCCTTGACCACTGGGGAGCTCAGAGGTGACACGTATTCAAGTGCCACGACTGCCACCCAGGTTCTGCGCTGCTTCAGAGCTGTCCTGACAAGGGCGTTGAAAAGGCACACTGTGGCCTCTTCCTTGCGTCCAGAGGGCTGTTTCAGAACTCCATAGCCCCAGCGATCCCCAGCCTCGTCTGGGGTGCCCCTTTGAGGGGTTCTACACCCCTCTCCCTCAGGTCCAAGGTCCCCTCACCATGGGCCCGCACCTTCAGGGGCATGGTGCCCTCAGGCAGAGTCGAGGCAGGAACCAGCTTTGGGGCAGCGAGCGAGGCCTGGGCTCTGTCACCCGCATTCCTCACACCTTGGGGACAGCCTCTTCACTTCATACTTGTGATGATTCAAGCTGGGAAAAGGGCCTGAGAAGCTGTGCCCCAGGTCGGGAGCCCTGGGCCCTCCACACTCCTCCGCTCCCCCCATCCCACCCCACACACGTTTGGCTTCAGCCCAAAGGTTCCGAGACGCAGCAGCAGGATGAAGACGATACCAAACGTATAGGAAACATTTTTATTTCAAAAAAGTACGTATTGAAGGCATCTTAGGACCTTACAGGATTCTGAACACGTAAGCCTACAGAACAAATAAATACGCCAGCCAGCCCCGCCCTCGGGTCGGACGGGGTGCTGGACACCGGAGGGTGACTTTAGTACCCAAGTCTCTGAGGCCATATAAATAGACTACTTCGTAGATCAGCACGTTAAATACTATCACTGAGTTCTCATAACTTAATTTGTCTCTTAGACTAGACTGATAAAGGTGTGTGCATCTGACACGCGGACAGTCCCACGCCCCGCTGGCCCAGCCTCTGTCCCCAAGTCAGTCAGTGTATAGACAGCCGTTAAGCACGTGGGCGGAGCTTTGTAGCACAGGGCCTGCGACCAGAAGTCGGGAGGGCAGAGCAGGGAGCAGGTGATTCTGAAGGCCTGTCCCCGAGGCTGCGACCTACCTCCCCTTCCCACACTTAACACCGAAGACAGGGTCTGGGTGTGGGGGCCTGGGGAAGCAGTCCCTCTTCCACTAGCCATCATCTGGGCACAGCTCCAGATGGGATGGTCAGTCTCATGACGGCCAGTCGTGGTGAAGTACCAAAAAGAGCAGGGACCCAGGACGCTGGGCGCCCCCGCCACCAGGGAGCTTCTACAGGGAAGGCCAGACAAGGGCTGATTTTGAAAGAAAAAAAAACAACAATGCAGGCCCATCTCAACAACAAAGCTTCACATACCTTGCTGCCCAGGGCAAGTCCTGGACCCGGACAGGGCCACAGCTGTGACCATAGCACCCATCCATCTCCCACTCCATCCCACTGCTGGGCGGCCCCAGGGGGTCCTCTGTGGAGAGAGCCTGGAGGATGGACGCCACAAGTCTCTTTGAGACCAAGGCCTACATCCCTCCTCCGAGGGGTCCCCAGATGGCCTGTCATAATTATAATACCTGTGTGTCACATTCCCAGACTGGGCAGAGCACAGTCCTTCTGGCACTGAGCTCAGTGCCTGGCATAGAATCAGGGCTCAATCAACCCCGTGCTGCCTGCTGTCCCTGCGTCACTAAGAGGACACACGCCATCATACCTGGGCAGCCTCTGCCCGCAGAGGAACCAAAGACAGCCACCCCACAGAACACGGGACAACTTCTAGGGAGCTGGGCCTGTAAGGCAGGCACCTAGGCCAGGAAAAAAGCCACAGCAGTCCGAGGAAAGTGAAGTGAAACAGCCCCTGTGGAGAGGGGCAGGTGAACCCCAACTCACGCAAGAACACCCAGACCTCAAGGGCTGAAGGCAGGGACCTGGGTGGGAAGGCAGAACAGTGCGGGCGGCTGACCCCAAACAGCCTGTGGCTGGCCCGAGCCCCCATCCCCACCTGCCTTCCACTGACGCACAGTGGGTGCCTGTCAGTGACCAGGTGAGTGGCAACCCCAAAGGCAGGGTGGGGGGCTGGCTGAGCGGGGGTGTCCAGAGCAATGTCTAACCCAAAGCGACAACACTACACGGAGGGCCCACCAGTCAGCCCTGAGGCCACAGGCCTCGTTCCCAGAAGCAATGCTCCACCTGGCCAGGAAGAGGGTTCTAAATGTCACCTGAGACGCGAGGGCACTAAGACGGCGGTGTTCTCCCGGTGAGAGCACGTCCCCACGTCCGGTCACCTGCAGAAGGCAACTCCGTGAACGCTTGCTTTCAACTTGCCTTGTGAGCGAAACACAAACACCCTCTTCTCCGGGAGAAAGACGAACTCAAGCAGAGGCTATTTGGGGGATCACGAGGGGACAAGACCACCCAATCCACAGACATGCTCACATTCCCCCCCCCCCGAGGGATTTCCCTGGAGCTGGCCTGGCTCCTGAGGGGCTAAGGCACCCCCTCCCCCCGGCACACACCCCACAGGAAGCTTTGGCAGAGGCACCACTGTGCCATTAAAAACCGCGCACACCCGACCCTGGTTCCAGCTGTCCCCGTCTTTTAAGGAAAGGCCAAACTGCGCTTCAAACCTGGCAACCCACCCAAGGCCACCCGCCCACGGCCTGCTTCAGAAGCGGGGGCTCTGGCTCCCGAGCTGGCCAGGGCGTCTGCAGCCGCCCGCCTGGCCGGGCGCCAGAGGCGAGCTCCCAGGACTCCAGCAAGCGGCTGTGACCTTGCCCCTGCAGGCTTTGCACGCTCCTGCCTCAGCCCGAGATAAAGGTCCCAGAGTGGTCTCTGAGCCGGGGGAGACACACTGCTAGGGGGTTGGAGGGACGGGGACACCGGCGTCTGCCTCAGCCTAGGTCCACTGCACTCAGCAGGTCCCTCGGGGCCTCTCTAGTCCAGCCCCACCCCTGTGAGGGTTGTTCTGATGTGAGACCCCCTCTGTCTGGGGAGCAGGCGGGCTGGGACATCTGGGACCCCATCACAGCCACTGTCTGCCTGGTGCCCGATGCTCGAAGACAGCAGGGCGCCCGCCACACTCCCGTGGGAGGACATCTACCCCCCCATCACGCCCCAGAGGCGGCCCTCCGCTCCCTAGGTGGGAGCAAGCAGGTGCAGGTGGTGGCAGCAGGACAGGTGTGTGCTGCACAGGTACGGTGGGGACAACCTTCAGGAGCTAGAGACATGAGCCGGAAGAAAGGCCTGGACCGAGGGAGGGGCGTTCACCGCTGGCTCCAGCCCCAGCGGCTGTGACTCGGGCTCTAGATACTCAGAGCTCCCCAGGTGCCGAACCCCGAGAGCCTGAGCTCTGCCTGCTGAGCCCCACCTGTCCTCGTGCACGCAGGAGGGGGTCGCTGCTCCCCAGAGGTGCCGGTTACCTGCACCGAGGCCCTCCCTGGGCCAGGCCGGGGCTAGTGCAGCTCGTGGGGGTTCTGCGGCGGCCGGGGCCGGCCCACATCCATGTCACTGCCGCCACTGTCCAGCTCAAAGCCGGGGCCACCCGGGAGCGCCTGGGGCATGAACTGGCGGAAGATGCTGACGCTGCCGTGCCAGAAGGTGGGCTCCGGGAGCCGGCCCACCACGCTCCACGCCCGCGTCTCTGGGTCGTAGGCCTCCACCACGTCCGACAGTTCAAACGTGTTGTCGTAGCCCCCCGAGACGTACAGCTTCCCTCCGAGGACGGCCAGGCTGCCCCCGACGTGCACCTGTGGGCCGAGGGGACAGGTGACTGGAGGCCAGCAGCCAGGGCCGAGCGGGGCCCCCGCGGCCCCTCTCCACGCAGAAGGAGCGCGGGACCCTTGGGTGTGAGGGGGCGCCCTCGGCCCTTCTGGACGTGATGCTGGGAGCCACTGTCCGCACACCTGCAGGACAGACCCACGTCCTTCCCACGCGCCGGCTAGACACCCGGCTCCACGCCCAGGAGGCACATGCCACGCCTGGTCCCTGGGGTGGTCGGGGGCTACGGAGGCACTGAGTCCCCCTGAGAGCAGCTCAGCCCTCTACGGCGGGTGTGGCTGTCCTCGCCGGCTTACAGCTGGGAGAGCTCAGCCTCGTGAGGCTGACAGTCGCAGAGCTGGGCCCTGACCCAAAGGCTGGGCTCTGAGCCACGAGGCTGAGCGACCCGCGTCTTTCCCGGATTTGCTTTGCTGAGTATGTGTAACTAACGTTAAGCTGTGATGGTGCAAATGACGACATTTGCCACGCGGAGGGGATCACGAGAGCCAGCTTAGGAATTTCAACGGAGACGGGAAAGATGCAGGTGGATGCAGACGCGCATCTGGGCCTAAGGATGCCGCCCGCGTGGCCGAAGGCGGCCTGGCCCTCCCAGCTCCACGCACCAGCACGCTCAGCACCTCTCTTAGACAAGCAAAGACCCCGATCAGGCCGCAGCAGTAACAGCGCGGGGGTCCTGTTCAGAGCACACAGTAGGTGCTCCGTAAGTGTTCCCAGAGGCCTCCTGCCTGACCTTGTCCCCTCGCGTCTGCTTGTTCCCTCGGCTCTGGCCACACTGAGCTGTGGGCTAGTTCCAGGACCTCGCCAGGCACGGCCTGCCCCAGGCCCAAGCAGCTGCTGTCATGGCAGTGACTCGATGAATTCTGGTCCAAACGGATGCACTCCCTAAGCTGTGTGACCCCGGGATGTTATTTGGTCTCAGTGACCCTCAGGTGTAAGGTGAGGACAACCCCAGCCCTCTATTACGTGAGAGGACACAAGCAAAGGGCTCGGCACAGGCCCCGCCCACGGGGACTCAAGATGACACTGTGGCCAGAACACAGACCAGCCCGCACTTCCAACACAGGCAAAGTTACCTGATTCATAGACGGGATCTTGTCCCACTCATTCTTCGTGGGGTTGTACACGTCCACCTCAGCAGAGTCATCCCTGGGGAGGGAAGGGAGGAGTGAGGAGTTAGAGCAAGATGGGGGACACCCCTGGGTGTGAAGGGCTGGACAAGAGGGTCCTCCGAGCAACTCGCCTTTGGGACTTGTCTGGTGCCATGCGATTTTACGCCCCCAAACGTATCAGGCCTGGACTTCAAGGCCAGAACCCAGACTTGCTCCCCAAAGCCAAAGGTCACGCCCTCAGGTGCTCAGACCCTTCTCCCCAGCCCAGCGCCAACATGCGGCCCGCTCCCCTCGCTGCGGCCATAACGGCTCGTTTCGGATCTTGAACTTACCAGGGTTCCTTCCCATCCTCCTCCTACTCATCCCTCCGTAGCTGACTAGGAAGGCCCCCTGCCCCACATCCCCTGGACCGCTGCGTGGCCACTGCCCTCACCACTGCGCGGTCAGCGCCCCCCATCCCGTGCCATTCACTGCTATGTCCTCAGCACGCAGCGGGGTAACCACGGCTACGGGAAGGAAGGTACCAGCACTGCCCTTCCCTTTGGGGTCAAGGTCCCTCACCCTAGTTTGACACACTCTTGGTCCATGCAATAAAAGATCCAAAAGCACAGCCTTGAAAGAGCAAGGACTTGAACCCCCAAAACAGCAGTAGTAAGGATCAAAGGTCAGGGGTCAGTTGAAGGGCCAGAGAGGAAATATTTTAAGTCCTGAGGAAACTCCCCAAAGCTCAACGCCATTGTTCTAGCACAAAAGGCGGCCACGGGCACATGTGACCACTCTCAGGTCCAACGCCCTTCTCGACAAGAGAGCGCCAAGACCCCGGTCGGTCAGCAGAGCGGGTGTCCTGTTCAGGGCACACAGCGGCCCCCCGGGGCCTCATGCCTGAACTCGTCCCCTCTCATCTGCTTCGTCACCTGGCTCCAGCCACACAGAGCTGTGTGTGGGCTTATTCTAGGCTCACATAAGACTGCACCCCAATAAACCTTTTTACGGATGCAGAAATCTGAATTTCGCACATGTTTTCACATGTCATGAAATATTCCTTTTGCTTTGATTTTTTCCTCTAACCACTGCCAAATGTAAAAGCCACTCTTACTTTGTGGCCCTGGTGATGATAATACTGGGAGCCACCAGGCTGCCCACCCCCAGCAGAGACATACAAGCCGCAGCCAGAAGGGCCCAGGGCACCGCTGCCAAGGAGCCACCTTAAACGGGAACCAAGGTGAGTGTGTCCAGGAGAGGGGGGAGCACCCATAGCCCAGGACAGCAGCAGTGAGGGGATGAGGCTCCACGTAGCATTGGCTACCCCACATGGGACAGCACCTCTGGACAGGGGGTGTTTCGAGCAGGGGTTACGAGGTTCATGAGGTGCCAAAGGGCATGAGCAGATTGGCTGCGAGACTAACACTCAGGTGCATCAGACCCAGGCCTTGCCTCTCCACTCAGGCAAGGCGGGACCCCCACGACTCACTCAGGGGACAAACGGGCTGCCTTCCTGACAGCCACTTCCTCAGCCAGGTCAGGGGGAGGGGCAGAGCTGAGCAGGCTTAGGGGAACCCCTGCAGAGGCTAACTGGGTGCAGGGGCCACCTAATGCTTCTATGTGGGGCGATTTAGCAATGACAAGTGACCGAGACCAGGAGGAGGACAGCAAGGGGGCCTGACGGTGGCGGGCCAGCCCTTGGGCACCCCTGCTCTAGGACCACGCAGTGGGAGGACATTCTCAGAGGCACTGGGCCTGGAACCAGGGCTGCGGGGCTGGCACTCTGATAAGCTGTATTTATAGCTATCTCCTCCCTCTCTTTGAAGACATTTGCCACGACTTGGAGGGAGAGCTGGGTGAAGGGTCAGAAGCGGCAGAGCACACATGTCCTCTGAGGCTCCTAGTTCAAAGCCCCCAACCCAAGAGGGACGGGGGGCACCGTTCATCCCCACCCCTTCCCTCCTGGCCCCCGGAAGGGGGGCAGTGGGTGTACGACACACACGGAAGCTGTGTGGCTGGCGGGAACTCCTGGTCCCCTGGATGCCTGCTGGCCCACCAGGAGAGGCCATCTGCCTGTGACTGGTCACCGAGACCTGAGGATGCATGGTGACCAGTGGCTGCCATCTCTGCTGCATGCTGCCAGGCCCACAGCCTGGCCCAGGGAGGCCGTGATGCTGTGTCATCACCGCACAGGGATCTGGGTTGGATGTCCTCAATTCACACCTTACACTTAAAGCCGGTGGCTCTAAGTCCCCTACCCCTCTAGGCCTCTACTATGTCACCTGTGAAGCAGGGACGACAGCGGTGTCCATCTCATCAGATTGTCAGGAAAATCAACCGTGAAAATGTCCACGAAGACGACAACACAGCACTCGGCAAGGCCAGGGGCCGAACACGCACTAGCTACCGTCATTGTTCCCACAGGTGGCCTCAGGGCCTGCTCAGTGCCAGCTCCTGGCCCTGGCCCGGAGCGGCTGTGGGATCCCTGGACAACTGCATTCGTTCATGGGGAATCGTGAGCCCTCCCTGCGCCAGGCCTGCTGGGAAGGGAATGGACAGGACCACGGACACGCACTGGACACGCACACGCTGCTTTAAACAGGGCGTGGGGCTGGACCCACCACCTGGCCTGAGCGTGGACACTGCTGAGTGAGCGAAGGGCCCTCTGTCAAGGCTACAACGCCCCTAAAGATCTGAGTACCCAAAAAGTTCTCCTCCGGTCTTTTTAAGATGCAGGATCCCTTTAGGTAGGAAAGGTTCCTTTTTAACGAGTGCCACGTGAGGACAGCCAGGGCCTTGAGTGGACGGACCCTCCAGGTGGAAGTTCTCTAAAGGGACACATCTTATTTAGCATCTGAGTCTCAGAAAGCACCCCAAAAGGACCGAACTCCACCGCACTTTGGATGCCTTAAGAAACCACAGACGCCCAGAGACAAAGCTCTAAGGAACGGGGCAGGACAAAGGTGACAGGTCAGGAAGACCCAGCCTCTGTGTCATGGGGAGAGCAGTGAGGACGGGAAGGAGCACACGGTGGCTGGGCTTGGCCCCTGGGGACTCACCTGATGAAGTACATGAGTCCGTTGAGAGTCACCGTCTTGGGCGCGAAGGACCAGGGTGGGAGCTGGCCGCAGTCCACCAGCGACCACAGCCCGGCGTCCGGGAGGTAGCACTGCATCACCATGGTCTCCTTGCCAGCCAGGGAGCCGATGGCGTAGAGCCGGCCGCGGCAGGCCGTGGTGGAGCAGTTGTCCATGGGGTAGGTCATGGGCTGCAGGGCCTCCCAGGAGTCGGTGGTGTGGTCGTAGCGCTCCGTGCTGTCCGCGGCCACCACGTACAGCAGCCCGTCCAGCACGGACGAGCTGTGGTACTCACGGGCCTTCAGCATGGGCGCCACCTCCGTCCACTCGTTCACGCTCGAGTTGTACCGCCACACGCAGTCGTAGAGCCGGGAGCCATCGGACCCACCTGCCAGGACACGTACGAGGGGTCAGGCCGGCCCACGCCAATGCTGGCTGAGTCACCCACCCACGCCTCCCTCCCTTGCCTTCCCAGAGGGCGTCTCCAGGAGGAACAAACCTCCCTGGGCCTCAATGCGAACACACGTCCCCTGTCCCCACGTAAGGCATGGCGGATGCTGCCCACTGCCCTCTGCCCGCGAGGACGGCCGAGCCTCGCACCACGAACACACCGCCAACTCTCTGCACGCCTCGCAAAAGCCCTGGGCTGCAGTTCTGAGCAGACAGCAAGCTCAGTGCGGCCCCCAGATGAACCGACACCGGGTCGGAACACGAGGTCTCAGAACCCGTTCTCCCAGGGAGCCACGAGACACATGAGTGGCGTGAGTAGAGTCTCGCGCACCAAACCTTAGGGTTCCTGGCCATCCCCTACCCCAGGCGGCACCAGAACAGCTGGGAGGACACCTCCGTCCCACCGCAAGAGCGTGACACGGAAAGTCACGCACGGTGGACTTCTGGGCTCTAGTTACCGGTTCAGCTGCAGGTTACTGTCACTGTCACGTTTTGTCCCGAAAAACTCATCAAGCTGCACAAGCACATATTTATATATACATACTCTCTCGTCTATATTTATTTCAAAAGAGAATAATAATAATTTAAAAAAAAAACAGTGGTGCTTACTGTAATCACAAATAAACCAGGCCTACCCAGGACTCAGAATTCCTACCGCACGAGGGGACCCCAGGGTCGCATTCCCCAGCCCGAGGCTGGCGCCACAGGCGGAGCAGGCGTGACATTCTATCTGTCTCAAAGCCCTGAGCTTTTTAAAGGGAGAAAACAAGGTTCGGGTCAAGTCCACTGTGGGCCCCCTTCCTTCTGCAGGAGGACTGTGCCTGAGGCAGCTGGGGCGGCTTTCCCGCCCCCGCGAAATTCCCTCCAGGCAGCTGTCTGGAAGGACCCGGCCACCTGTCTAAACCCAAAGGATTAGCTGCTCGGCTGAGACATTTATGGAAGGGTGTGCACGAAGTTGGGGCCAGTCTGACCGGCTCATGGAGGGAGGGGGGCTTGGCTCCCAAAGGGGCTGATTCCGGGAGATGCCAGCAGAGGAGGCTGGACCTGGAGCTGTAGGCCAACGAAGCTGCGGCCAGAGCCGAGCGTGTCCTCAGGCCGGGTGCCTCCCACTTGTCAGCTCCGGGCCCCACCGGGACGAACACGCGAGCAAGTCTCAGAGCTGGCTTTCTCCTGCATGTGCCAGGCTGGGCCCAGCCGGGATCCTCACCGCCTGCTAACGGCCCTCTGCGGAACCCAAATGCACACTCAGCTTCTTTCCTTATATAGCCCTCAGACACCGCCCCTCCTCGCCCCACGGAAGGAAGGAGGTAGCCTTCTGTTCAAGCCAGGATTTCTCCTTACAAAATGCGAGAGGAGCCCGGGACTGGGGCAGGCTGGGACCCGCCCAGCATGACTCGGCAGTGTTTTGGGGTTTGGGCCAAGGAACTGGAAGAAAAACCTCGTAGCATGTGACTATGTTTACAGTCGCTGGGCAGGAAGCAGCCTAAACACCATGTGACCCACAGTGCAGGGCCAAGGTGTAAGCTCAAGGGAACACAGTCACCCGTGACCAAATGCAGGCGTCAGGAGGCCTGGGTGGCTCATCTGGGGGCAAGAAATCCCCAGGATTTAAGAATGGATGTCTCATAGGGCGTCAGCCCTCAGCCTGTCCCTACATCCCTCAGGGAGAAAAGAAAGCACCCATTGTGTGGGGTGAATGCCCCAGTCTCTTCCAAACAAATGGCAGGATGGCACCTCCCGGGCAGGGAGTGAGCTATCCAGGCAGAACGCTCTCGCCGAGCGACCCACAAGTAGCTACTTGTCCCGGCTCACACAAGGGACTCTTCTTCTAGGTTCCAAGGATGGGCCCTAGAACGGCCCGCACGGGACAGCTCGTGGGGAAGGGAAGCGATGGTGTGCAGTCAGGTGTGGTCCCGGACTCCAAGTTCTGTGGGTCTCTCTGGCAGGAGGACGTGCTGCCTCGGGGGGCGCAGGAGGCCAACCTCGGAGACCCCTGCCCGGGGGGACCGGCCGGCCCAGAGTCCTTCTGAGCAGCCCACTCACCCGTCACGTAGATGTCGTTGCCCAGCGCCACGATGCTGTAGCCCCCGCCCAGGTGGTCGGGGAACTCAGCCAGGTAGCGCCACTGGCCCGTCTGCGGGTTGTAGCAGTCGACGGTGACCAGCTCGTCGCAGTCCTGGTCGCAGCCGCCCACAAGCACGAGGATCTCGGCGAGGCCGGTGGAGGGGCGCGGCCGCATGCGGGGGCACGGCCCGCGGTCGTGGCGGTCGTAGCGCGCCGCCTGGAAGTCGCGCGCCTCGCGCAGCAGGCGCAGGCAGGGCGGGCAGCGCGCCACCAGCGGCTCGGCCTCGACGTGCGCCAGCAGGTAGAAGCGGCGCACGAAGGGCAGGCGCACGGCCTCCAGCAGCTGCGGCCAGTGTGCGGCGCGGCGCGGCGGGTCGGCGCGCACCCAGCGCAGCGCCAGCTGGTAGGCGGCCTCCTCCTTGGGCACGCACAGCCCGTCGTCGCGCAGGTAGCGCAGCAGGCGCGCCAGCGGCAGCCGCTCCAGCTGCTCGGCGCCCAGCTCGCCCACGTGGCGCAGGATGAAGCGCTGCGCCGCGCTCGCCAGCCCCGCGCAGCTGAAGGCCTCGGCGAAGTCCTGCATGTCCAGGCAGTTGGCCAGGTCGAGCTGCTGCTGGAGGAAGGCGCCGCACGCCTCCTTCACGGCCGGGAACTGCAGCAGGTCGGCGGCGCGCAGCAGCGGCTCGGCGTTGTCGCCGCTCACGGCCACGCGGCCCGTGTAGCTGAAGTCCAGCAGCAGCTGCAGCATGTCGGGCGGCACGCCGTGCAGGCGCACCCGCTCCGCGCGGCTCTCGCGCAGCTGCCCGGCGAACATGGCGCGGAAGTAGGGGCTGGCGGCGGCCAGCACGGCGCGGTGCGCCGGGAAGTCGCGCCCGCCCGCCGCCTCCAGGGTCACGTCCAGGAACTTGCGCTCGGCGCGGAGCTGGCTCAGGCCGCGCAGCAGGCTCAGCGCGTGCGCGGGGTCCGAGAAGGGCAGCACGGCCAGGGGCGCCGGCCGCTCCATGGCGCCTTCGCCGCGGGGCGGGGGAAAGGGGTGGGCACCAGTCCGGGACGCCGCGGCCGGGGCCAGCGGGAGAGACGCGACGCGCTCGCCGCGGCCGCTTATAAATACGGCCGGGCGCGGCGGCCTCCCCGGGGCTGGCCGCGGCGGGGGGCGGGGCGCCGCCGGCTCCGCCCACTTAACCCCTTCGGGCCGGCGCCGCTGCGCCCCCCCTGAGCGCGCCGGCGGGGCTCGCCCGGGAGTGCGCCCGCGCCCGCCCCCGCGCGCCCGGCTGAGTCACCGCCGCCCGCGCCTGCTCCCTCGCTCCGCCTTTCCCGGGCTCCCAGCGGCCTCCCGCCGCCGCCCGGGCCGGGCCGGCGGGTGACAAGTGTTCTCTGCGAGGGCCGCGCGCCGGGATCGGAGGCCTCCGGGGCCTGCCGACGACCCGCCCCGGCCCGGCTGCTGAACTAAAACCCGGTTGGGGACAAGCGCGGCGACCAAGACCGAAGCCACCCTTTCGCGCCAGACTTCCCCACGGCGTCCGTCCCCCCCCACCCCAGCCCTAGGGCGGCTTGGTACAATGGCTTTTTTTAAATTTCACTCGTTCTCAGGGTCGCTGGTTCACCCTATCACGGGAAAGGTTCCAAACAACAGGGTCTTTGCAATTCGGGACCAAAGCAGGAACGAATGCAAGGTTTTTAGCTGACGTTCTTTCTTGGCGCATTTATAAGTGACACTGGGCCAGATGCCAGGAATGTGCTCCACTGTGTTCCTTGCAGGAGTTTCAAACTTGACTAACTCGGTCTTTAACTTTCGTCAACATACGAGGCGCAGTTTCAGTTTCCGATTTCATAGAGCCCCTTTCAGGCTCCAGAGCTGCCCTCCAAAGGGGGCAGGCCTGCCCCGGGGTTCTGTCACCCCGGTCCCCTCCCCCCCGCCTCCTCTCCCGCAGATGGACGTGCAAAAAGCAGAAAACTTGAGGTTAGGAGCAATTCCTAAGAATATACCATTAAGAGGAACGAAAAGCTGAAGCACCAGAAAGTAATTCCAGGAAAAATAGCAGTTTTTCCTATTCTAAGAGAGGGGACACTAGGTGCAGGGAAGAGTGTGTTCAGCTCAAGGTCACACAGGAGACTGCCTTAAAAATACAGGGAATGCAGCCGTTCAGAAATGTCACAGTCACTTGTGGGGTGACAGTGAAGAAAGGAATCTGCCTTATTTGGGTTCCTGTAGATACGGTACCGGGACTACACATTCAACGTACGTATATGAGAAAAATTCCCTCATTTGGAAGCCATTTCTCCTTTGGTTTAATGGATGCTTAGTGCAGTTCTAGAAAAAACCCTTCTTTCACCTGAAACCTGCGTTTTTGTTATTTAATAGTTCCCCACCCATATGCCCTGTGGACTTCCAAAGACATTCCTGCTGAATCCTTCCGCCCCAGCAACGTCCCAGCCCCAGGCCCAGCATGGGAGAGCTGCTGACATGTCGTAGTTCCAGTTAAGTCGCACAGCCTTTGCAGAAGACATCTTGTTTTTATAGCATTTCTAAAATGAGAACTGTAGGCTTTCTCTTCTGAATCTCTCATCGTCCTACCATGAGAAGTATCTGGTCTAAATTTCATCCTGGGAAGCACAGGCCTCCGTAAGAAAACAGTCAGGTACCCAGGCAGGCTGCCTATTGCCCATAGAAGGACTGTTCACACAGCTATTAACGGCAGCAGCAGCATTCCTGGGCCCAGGAGCCCCGCCAACTGCTTACTTGCACAGGCTTTGTGACAAGAAAGTCCTGAATAGCCAGGAAGTGGGATGTTTGTAGGGAAAAGTACTACAGGCTCTCTGGGTCAGAACTCACTCACCATGGGTAAGTCAAATCTTTAAGAAATCAGTGATCGTACAGTTAAGAACAGTCCAGTTTTCTGTCTTCCTAACAGGAAGTTAGTCCAACACATCCTGTTTGAATCTTACTGTGAAGCCTTGAAGAATAATGTATTTATTGAGATGGAAAGTCGTTCATGCTATAGCGTCAAGTGAAAAATCTGATTATCCAGAGTATGACCCCATCTGTTGTATGTGTTCATATGCCTACGAAAAAATTGCGAAGGTAACATTTTCTCCAGGTGGTTTTGTTTTTGCTTGCCTGCATTTTCTCCCTTTCTGTACTAAAAATATAAAGTGGATATTAAAGAAATAACACGTGTTCAAAATAAAATATTTAATTATTATTGAGGGGGAAAAAAACCTACATTATTGCAGACCTAGGAGGCAAGCGCTTGAAACCCTGTGTATATCTAAGTCAATAAATGTTGTTAGATAAAACAGATTTAAACCTTTCAGATGTTTGGAATTTTGAATAACCTCTAATCCAGGCATGCTATTTAGTTCCTTTTTTTTTCTCATCAATCTCCTGAGTTCAAATTAGGAATGTGAGAAATTCATTCACTGAAGCATGACAAGGTGAGGGATAGAGTCAGCAAACTGTAATAAGGGGATTTCGACTCCACAGATACCACCCAACACCCTGGCCTGCAGGAAACACTGTGTTTTTTTGGTGAAGATGTTAACTCTAGCCAAACAAGCAAGTTTTTTTTTTCCTGGTTTTACTGAAAAATAATTGACACAAGCAATAGTTTGTGGGAAAATGTTTGTATTTAAACTTCAGCCATGAAAGTTTTAGTTTATCTCTTCTAAAATCATGAAAATCTTCTTTGCCTAAATAACTTCTTTATAATTTAACAAAAAATATTTAACTTGAAAAATTCAAATTACTTAATTTTCATATCTGAATTCTAATTTTAGGCAGGCAAGAAGTGACTAAGAATTTTTAAAGCTGTTTTTTTTCTCCTTTGAGGACATTTGGGAACACATATCTTAGCATTTAGAGTCAAAAAGAGATTACTTTTTTTTTATATTGGACACCATGATTTTTTCTGATTCTGGGCTGCCTAACACGGTGTGGTGTGTCGTGCACTTATACATAAATGTTTTACTTTGAGGAATGTTATTCTCCATTCATTAAGTGCCTTATATATAAATGAGGTACCGTAAGTGAAAACATTTAAAGTTTGGTACCTAGTGTTAGTTACTAGTCTTTATATATTTTTCCCCGTATGAACCATAACCCAAGAAACACATTTGATTCTTCTAAACATAGGTTATTTTCCTCATTACGTGAAAAGCTGACAATACATAGAAATGACTTATCAATGATTTTAAATTATGCACACACATACATTAATACAGTAGTCAAGGTACTAAAAGTTGAAATCCTATTTTGAAGAATTTCCATTTTTTTCCTCTCCTGGAGCTAGAAGTGAGAAAGGCAGAAAACTCAGGGTAGGAAAAATCCATAGGAATTCCTAAGACTATGCCATGAAGCTGAAAAGCTGAAATGCCAGAAAATAATCCTGGGAAAAATAAACCCTTGGTTGTGTTCTTACCTACACTCAAGCATAAAGTAGGAGGCAGAAACCCTTCCCCAAATGAATGTGTAGCCAGTGAGATTTAGGAAGGTGAAGCTATATTTGGTAACCCAATTAAAATAACCACATTCTCAAGTTACTTACTAGGAAACCATGGTATTCTTAGTATTTTTAAACTTGTCACAACCTGTGCTAATGTTGGCCTTTTTCTTCCTCTTTGCTAAGTATAGTCATCTGAGAATTATTATTCAGCAGTATATATATATATATATATATATATATATATATATATATATATATATCACAAAACAAAAATCATAAGCTCCAAGGATCTGGCTACTGGCTACTGTGGCTAATTTGCTCATGGAATTCTAGATTTCTCCCCTGGAGCCCAAGAGCCGTACAGTATCACCTGAAAATAAACAGCATATTGAAGACACTTAAGCCTGTCACACAGAGAAAATCAACTTTATCACTCCATGGCTACATGTCATTGAGTTAGGGTCATTTATTGGTGTTATAGTCCTTTTTTTGAGTCTAGGGAAGGGATGGTAATTATTAACTCTACACCTCCTCCAAAGGGCAACATTTCTAAGGAAATCACAGGAAAGAGGCAAAGCAGGGCCTTCTTCATGAAGGTTTCTATCGCACAGGAGCGCAGGCAGGGAGACAAGCAGAGTATACTGAAGTCTTTATTTCAGCTTAATGGAGGGGGGTGTTAATGGATATTAATTATGTGGAAAATCATACCTTAGAGAATAATGACCAGTTAAAATTCCCTCTTCTTATATTTGGACTTCACCTCTGATAATTATTATCCTTTTGGGTATTTACACCTTTAAACTACCAATAGGATAATGTCCTTCTTGGTCCTTTATTTTGGCAAAACAAGTTGCTCCTGGTGACTCTGACCCTGGGCAACACTGGCCAGGCTCAAGACATCTGCTCTGGCCTTGCAGTCAGATCACACACTCGGTCTGGCTAAATCACCTAAATGTGACAGCTCCGCAAGAAGTTAATGATCCTTCCACAGGCCAAGCCCAGTGTGTGTTTTTATCTTATTAGCTTTGCAAAGCGCCTCAGTTGATCACCTCTGGGGAGCCCTCCAATCTGAAAAGATATGGCTGAAATGACATTAAAAATTAACAATAGTAAACTACCATTTATTGAGTACTAAGCTAAAATTTGGATAGCTTAGGAAACTGAGGCTCAGAAAAGTATCTCTGAGGTAAATCCAGTCCTTTAACCACTAAATGTTTTCATCAGAATTTTCTTAACCACCTAAACAGGAATAGCTAACCATTCACTCTCTCAGAAATAATCTTATCTTTTAGGGTTTTTCCAGTCATTTTGATCGTTATGTTAGAGTCAATTTTCTGATTTGACTTTAAAAACTTATGTCACTCTTTTTAAGTTGTCTTCGAAGCTACAGAATGTTATTGAATCATCTGCATTTTTGCATAGATTTTTTTTTCTTTCATATGGTTATAAAAAATGTTAAAAAAGAACTCAGGCTCCCTCCTGATAATTTTATCAGAGCAGTCAGTTTTCAAGTAAGTGTTCAGTCAACCTTCAGCACACGAAGTAGTAAAATTCTCCGCGGCCCAGCCCTTAAAACACTGCAGACTCCTCAATTAAATGTCAATAAACAAAGTCAACGACAATACCAAATATCTGTCACGGTTTTGCCTCACTTCACTGGGTTTATAATCCTCCGAGGAATATAGTCAGAAAATAATTCAATTAAAGTGAAAAAACAGGGGCGGGCCCAAGGTTAAGAAGAGGTGAGGAATAAAAGGGAATTTAAAGCAAATATCTCCTAAAACATTAATAAGACCGGCAGAGTTTTTTAGGTGCGGTAACCCGACACCTCAAAGCGGAGCCTACAGAAACGCCAGCGCCGCCCCCAGCCCGCGCTCCGCTCGGCCTCGGTCCCGTCGTCCCTGGGTCCCTGCCCCAGGGCAAGGCGGTGGGGGACCGGCCCGCAGACCCACGGCCGCGGAGACAAGTTCGCTCCCGCGGCCCGGCGCGCCGGGAGACCAGCGCGGGGGCGGCCGCGACGTCAGCGTCTGCCACCCCGACTCCCGCCGGAGCCTCGGGGACCCCGGCCCACAAAGGGGAAAGAACCCCTAGTCCCGCAGGAGAAGGAGGCGGCGCCCGCCTCCGCGGCGCTCAGCGAACAAGGCCGCCGGCCCCGCCCCCACCCGCCACAGCGACCCAGGACCCCGCCCCCGCGGAGACCAAGGCGCTACCGCTCGCGCCGCCCCTCCCCCACCGCCGAGCCGGCGCGAGCCCCCGCACATCCCCCGCTCGGATGGCCTCCAGTCCCGGAGACACCGCCTCCGCAGGCCCGGCAACCGCCGCGGAGCTCTCTGGGGGCTGGAGTCCGCGAGGCGGCCTTTGTGCGCCTCGGCGGCGCAGCCGGGGACTACGACTCCCAGAATGCCCCGCGCCCGCCCCCTCACCGCCCGCTTCCCGTCGCCCCCAGACTACATTTCCCGACAGCCCTCGCGGCTCTCCCGCCCTCCCTCCCGAGACACGAGCCGAACTGGGCGTCAGGTCGGGGAGCCGGTCGGGTTCCCGCTCGCCGCCGCCGCCGCCCCCCGCAGCGACTCTCCCGCCTCTCCCGCCGCGCCGGCCGCGGGAGCTGCATCGCTCACTCGGCTCGGCCTCCGAGCCGCCGACCCGGGAGCGCAGAGTCCGGGACGCGACACGCGGAGCCCCCCGTCACCTCCAGCCGGGGCGACCCCTCCCGGGTCCGCCCTGGTCCTACGCGGCCGCCGGAGCCCCCAGCCCCGAGCGGCCCCACGGCCCGGCGCCCTTATCTCGGCCCCTGCACTCCCGCAGCCGCCGCCCCCCACCCTGAACATGGACTCCGACTCCTGCGCCGCCGCCTTCCACCCTGAGGTGAGTGAGAGCTGCTCCGGGATCGCCCCCCACCACCCCCACCGCGGCCCTGCGCCACCCGGAGCCGGACCCCCGCCGCCCGCGCGCCGCCCGCCCCTCCCCCCGCTTTCCGCCGGCGCCCCCCCCGGCGCCCAACCCCGCCCCCCGCTGGGGCCCGCGCCGTCCTCCCCGCCGGCCCTCGCCTCGGCGTCCCTCCCGCGGCCGTGGGCGCCGAGCCCTCCCGGGCCTCGGTCGCCTCGGGTCCTGTCTGCGCCCCCGGCCGCTCCCTGGCGCGCTTACCCCTTCCCCGCCCCCGGGGATTCGGTCGGAGCGCCGCCGCCCTGTGCTCCCGCTTCTCGGCGAAAACCCCCGCCCCCCCCTACCGGAGGGGCTCGCTGCCCCCCTCGGACGGGGACTCGGGTCCTCGCGCCCCCGCCTGCTCCCCTCATTCCTCGGGCCCAGTGGCCCGCGCCCCGCCCCCTGAATCCCGCGCGGCCCCCGCCCTCCCCGGCTCGGGGAGCGTCGTCCTCCGGGGTTCCCACCCCTGCGGGGGCCCGCGCCGAGCCCCCTGTTCTCGGCGCGCTCGCCTCCCCCTGCAGGGCCCCCGCCCCCCGCCCGCGGGCTCCGCTCGCCCCGCCTCCCCCCCTCCTTCCGGGGACCGGCGGGCCGGCGGCCGCGCCGCGGTTCTCCCCCCTCCCGAGGCCCTTCAGGTCCGGGGTGCGGGTCCGGCCGCGGGAGGCGGTGCCAGGCGCGCCCCCGCGCCGCTGAAGCCTTGGGGGTTCGCGGGCCCTGCTAGCCCCCCGGACCCCGGTCCAGCTTCTCGCGCCCCCTCCCGCGCGGGATGGGCCCCGCACCTTCCGGGGCCGAGTGGCGGCGGGGGGCGGCTTCCGCGGGAGGGCGGGGAGGGGGCCGCACAGCCATCTGCTTTTCCTGGAGGCCGCGGTGCGGCGGGCGGGGTGGGGGCGGCGGCGGCGCAGGGCCCCGCGCCCCAGGGCGCCGCCGCTTAACACTCGGAGTCGCGGCTTCTGACCCACTTCTGCCCGTTCCCCGCCGAAATAAAAGTTCTTCCCGGGAGTTTGAGGGCCGAGGGCTGCGGCCCTCCCGCCCCCGCCGGAGGGAGGGCGGTCCGCCGTCCCCGGGGGTGGAGGCGGGATCGCCCCTGCGGGGGAAGCGGAGCGCTGGCTCCCGCGCGGAGCTCGGTGCTCCGCTAACCTGCGCGCCCCTCGGCGCCCAGAGGCGGAAGGTCGCGGGAGAAAGTGGTTCGCTGCAACCAAGTTGAGAAAAAGAAGAGGGGCGCCCTTGGAAGGAAACCTGCGGGCAGCACGCGGGGGCCGCGCCGCTTTCTCGACCCTGACCCTGGGGAGGCTGGGCTGGGCTCAGGAGTCTCCCCTGCCTCCCCCGATTTCAGCCCTCCCGGGCACTGGGCCCGTAGGCTCTGGAGATGGTAGCTGAGTACGTAAGGATGGGGTTGGGGTGAGTGATCAAATGCTTAGAGAAAACCTCAGTAAATATGCTTGTCGAATCACCCGAAAATAAGTACAGTTAATTTGCTCCGTGGCAAATAAAGATTGCTTCTACCTGAGCTATTTTCCTTAGGAGAAAATTCGATCTTCTCGAGAGCATTTCTAGATTGAGGAAGGGCCACAGAAACCAAAATCTCTAGTATTTAATCTTCAACGGGCAAATAAAACTAGTAGGAGTGTTCCTGGTTTACTTTCTGAGTCGGGGTACATTTGGGTGCCTGGCCCCCTGGATGTGGGAGCAGTGGAGGGACTAGCAGGCAGTGCCTTCTCTGTGGGGAGACCTGGCAGGAGGAGGGGTCCCGCGAGATTCAGCTCCAGGGTCCCAGGCCTGAGCGAGCCCTGAAGGGTAGGAAGCAGCTGACTTTTGAAATCATTTAAGGTGCTTTAGTTACCACACTTTATTTTCATAATAGGAAATCTGTAGCAAAAAAGTAGTTATTACGGGTCCCAATTAGCCCGCAGAAACAATAGATAATGTCAGAAAAAAATCACGTGCACGCCAAGAAATAGGCTTTTGGACAAGTTTTTATCTTCCAATCAGTTTCCCAGTATTCTTGGCATAATGTCGTGACAACCCTGTCTCTCACCCTCTGAAAACTCTTACTGCTTGACCCAAACTTACCTCATCTTGTTTCCAGAGTGTCGCAAATCTAGCAATGTGTGTTTCAGCGTCTGACAATAAAAGCTCCAGCTTGCTTAGTTTTGTTTCTGTGATTCCACCTACAAGTGTCTTCTCTCAAAGACACCCCGTTTTCTCGCCCGCTCACAGGAGTACTCCCCAGGTTACAAGAGGCGCAGGACCGTGGAGGATTTCAACAAATTCTGCACCTTTGTCTTGGCCTATGCCGGCTACATCCCTTATCCGAAGGAGGTAATCTTCGGCATTGTTTGAGACCTTTCTTGCTGGCAGTGAACCCAGAGTGACAAGGGGGTGGGGCTTGGAGGGGTTGTGCGGGAGGACTTCACACCGGGAGGACTTCACACCGTGGTTGGACAAATAATCTTTCTTGGAAACTTAGACCCACTTGGGGAGGGGTTCCCGAAACTGATAGAAAATGTGGGCTTATCTAGAAATGATTCCATAAACTTACACAATTTGCTTGAAAATAACCATTTGCTACCTGCCTGCTCTTAATGGCCGGTAGTAATTGAGGCTTCTTATGGCCGGGCAAAGTTCTTGGCTGTTATAACGCTAGGAGGTAGGTACCATTATTTGTCCCTACTTGGAAGCCGAGGCCTTGGGCGCAGGTAGGAGCCCCTTGCCTTGGGTCACAGGCTAATGAACGCTGGAGCCTGGAGTTCAACCAGATGGTTGGCAGGGTCCACACTGCCTTGTCGGGCCAGCAGCCTTCCGGTAGCTGTGCGCATCCCATTACAGAATCTGCAGGGACTTTGGCCACAATCCCATGTAATCTAAGGGATTTCCCTTTTTGCTTTGCTCAGAAATGGGCACAACTGTGGACCAGCGTTGCCATGGTGCTCAAACTTCAGGGGCTTGGTACATACTGAGCAAGGCTGGAAAGAAGGGACGCTGGTACTTCCAGGAGGCCGGATCCCAGCATCGGCTTGTCCTTTTCACTGCCATCTAGGTGGATCACGCTTGCTTTGTGCCACATAGAACGTTGCCACGATTGGCAAATTAAATTCTTAAATGATCTGAAGGAATCATGGAGTTTATTTAGCTCACTGCTTTGGGGCAATCATTACGTGTTTTGATTTTTGCAATATTCTGGGATATCTAGTTTTCTAAAAAAGAGCGTCAGGAAATGCTCAGCACTGAAAGAATGAAGCTGACGAGACCTGAGAAGCTTAGGTCGCGAGAGCGCGCGTCTGCAGGTCTGACCCGGCCAGGGGTGCTGCGAAGCTCTCTGCTCGGGCCAGCTCTTACCCCTGGGGACTGTTTGAAATAATGGGAGCCCTTTGCCTCTGTTCTTTCAGGAGCTCCCTTTGAGGGGCAGCCCCAGCCCTGCCAACAGCACCGCTGGCACCATTGACAGTGACGGCTGGGACGCTGGCTTCACCGACATCTCGTCCGCGGTGCCCTTGCCAGTCTCTGATCACTGCTTTGGCCACCTGCAGCCCACCCTTCTGCAGCGAGCCAAGCCCAGCAACTACCTGCTGGACAGAAAGAAGACCGACAAGTTGAAGAAGAAGAAGAAGAGGAAGCGAAGGGACAGCGACGTCCCCGTGAAGGAGGGGTACATGGGCAGCTTGCTGAAGCTGGAGACCGCTGATCCATACGTAGAGACCCCCACGAGTCCTACCCTGCAGGATATGCCCCAGGCCCCCGGCGACCCCTGCTCGGGCTGGGACTCCGACACTCCCTCCAGTGGGTCTTGTGCCACGGTGTCCCCAGATCAGGTCCAAGAAATAAAAACTGAAGGTAAACGGACTATCGTCCGGCAAGGCAAGCAGGTGGTGTTCCGGGATGAGGACAGCACCGGCAACGACGAGGACATCATGGTGGATTCAGGTGAGTGGTCCCTGCAGGACAGCCAGAGAGCGACAGGAAGCAGGAGTCTCCGAGCCGTCCCTTCCTTGCCGTATGACAGCGGCGTGTCCCATCGTTAGGGAGCAAGGTGCGATACGGTAGATATTTGGATGTTTAGCTAGAGACAGCTGAGATGCCACGACATACCTCGAATTGTAAAATCCTAGCTCGTGAGCGCACATGTCACGGTGATTCCTGGAACCACGTGTGTCGGTGCCCTTTGGCGTGGTTACTGCGTGTTCGGGGAGGGGAGCGGCACCGTTAAGTGAAAATTGAAATTGGTTTCATTTGTTGAGGATCAAGTTGCACTTAGCTGCTTTGTCCCGGTGGCGGGTGGCTTTCCTAACGGAGAGGGGTCGTGACACGTTTTCGTCTCTCTTATGTGCTTTCTCCTTTCAGACGATGACTCCTGGGATCTCGTCACCTGCTTCTGCATGAAGCCATTTGCCGGCCGCCCCATGATCGAGTGTAACGAGTGCCATACCTGGATTCACTTGTCTTGTGCGAAAATCCGGAAATCCAACGTGCCGGAAGTGTTTGTCTGCCAAAAGTGCCGGGACTCCAAATTTGACATCCGCCGTTCCAACCGTTCCCGAATGGGCTCCCGCAAGCTGTTTCTGGACTGACTGCTCGCGAGCGAGGAGACCGTGGCGAGGAATGAGAAGGGACGATCGGGCTCGGTGGCCTCTCTTCTTCCGTTGAGCACAGAACTCTCAGCTCTGGTGCAGGCAGACCCCTGCCCTTCAGGTGCCTAAGCAAAAGGACAGGCTGTCCGAGGTATAAACTGTACATAGCCTGTGACTGAATAAAGTCCTTGTTGGCCAAAGCTGCTGCCAGAGCTGTGTTCCCTGCAGTGGAGGTGGACTAGTCCCCCGAGGACGGTGGCTTTGGTTTAGCTGAAAATGAGGGTACGTAGTGGTTGTGAATTCTTGCTGTCATTGTTAGCAAACTCCCGCCGATTGGCCCAAGTGCTAGCTGTTGTTCCCGCTTCCGCCGTGTTGGGGAGTCGTGTCCCGGTCCCCCCGGCCTGTTAACGAACAGCCATACGTGCAAGCTTCTTCTCGAGTGTGTCTCCTACCGTAAGTGTCTGTACAGCAGCCCGGAAAGCTGCCCCTCCTATAGTGGTCGCCCTCTCCCCTGCCTTGTTAACTGCTGTCCCCGGGGCTGCCCGCTGGAGTCCTCTGGCCTCACTCTGAGAGGAGCCTGGGGACAGGGGCGAGCTAGTGATCCCTCCGTTTTCTTCTGTTCGTTCAAAGGGACAATATGTGGCTCCTTCTGTGTGGAAAGGGGGTTGGTTGGGGGGTCGAGGTGGCCCGTGTTCATAACTCAGTTTCCTGTTTTGCACGATGTAAAAAAAAAAAAAACAAACAAAAAAAACCCTGTCTTTTTGCACGATATAGCCAAAAGTTTGGGCAGATTTCTGCCACCTTCTGGTGAGTGCCCTTTCTCTCCAGTTGGCGTACGGGGGCCCCGGGGTGCCCTTGCAAGCTGTTTTCAAGCGAGGGGGCACTTTGGTTCTTCCTCGTCTCTTCCCCTCACTTTATTCCAGTAGCAACATAAAGGTTAGGCAGTCCCTGGGGAACGGCGGTCCTCTTTGTAACGGGGAAAAGAGAGATGGGGAGGAAGGCGTTTCCCATGATTCTTTGTTCCCCCTCGTGTGGCTAGCCGCCTGCTTTCACGGGCCAAGGTTAGGGCTTGCAGCCTCTTTTTGGTTTGAGTTGGTGAGTGAGTGAGATGGTGATGGCATCTGGGTACACACCATCGGACTGCAGAGTTCCTTAGATCTGGACCGGAAGACCCTGTTCGCGGCCAAGTGTGAAGAAACCAGGGAGTCTGCACCTAGAGCCCTCGAAGGGCTTTGCTCCAGGGCAGTGCACTCAGGGACACTGGTGGTTCCGGGGCCCGGAGGTGGCAAGGACTTCAGCTTTGTCAGAAATGGATGTTGCTTTTTAGTAGTCCAAATACTTGTTCTCAAAAACGTTATTTTTTTGTAAATCGATGGGTGTGTGTGTTTCTTGTAAAAGCATGAAAAGGGAAGAATGCCCGAGTTAGTCCTTGTTTACAGCAGGCTGGACCCCCAGTGTCCCTGAGGGGGCTTCTCCATGTGGCCCCCACGTGCAGGGGCCCCAGGTGGCTCCCCTCCACATTCTCTCACCGAAGCACCAAGGGTTTGAACCGTAATTGGCTAATCAGAGCCCATGTTTTGTCCTGGTGTCATTCATGCTTGACCAGCCAACTGCCTTTTCTTTCTTTCTTTT
The DNA here is from genome assembly GCA_004027375.1 of Macroglossus sobrinus. Lineage (NCBI taxonomy): Eukaryota > Metazoa > Chordata > Mammalia > Chiroptera > Pteropodidae > Macroglossus > Macroglossus sobrinus. The sequence goes on along the minus strand of PVKZ01001902.1, from coordinate 227,288 downwards.
TTTTTTTTTTTTTAAATTCTGATGCTTCGAACACAAATAGAAATAGTTTCTGAAACCCAGTTTATTGTGAAGTTTCTGCTGTAGAACGAAATAGGAAGAAGGTGGCTTAGAAACAACTCGATCCCCAGACAGCGGTCTGTCTGGCTCTGACTTAGGGCAAACCTGCAGGAAAAGTTGTGGAGGAATTTGCCAAAGACGTGGTTCATTATCTTCACGAGAATAGCCAAAGTTCCGAGTGTTTTTCTTGTTTTTTATTTTTTTTCTTCCTACGAAGTTTTACAAGTGCATTTAAGAATACGTGTGATTTTAGAGTGGAACAGCCAATGTTGGCGAATTGCTACATTGCTCTTCGAAGGTTCAATGCCTGGTGACTCCTGGAAGGCTTTTGATAGTCATCTCGATTTCTGTTCATTTCCTTTTTGTTCTTTTAACAGGTCTATCCCTGTGGGTGGTGTCTCAGAAGTCAAGACACCTTGGTTTTTGTGTTGATTGAGCTGGGCAGCTGCAATCAGCTTTATGCAAATTAGGCATGGCCCATCTCGGGGCTTCTGGTTGGTGGCTAATGAAGTGAGGGGAGGGAAGGATGTCACCCCAAAAGTAGGCCCCTCCCATTGGCTTTGGCCAGGCCAGACACTTAACATCGTTTACATGGTTCTGTGTAATTATAAAGTTTATGTGTATAAAGCGAAGCTGTTTCTGTGAAACTGTATATTTTGTAAATAAAGATATTGCTACTTTGAAGTTCAAGCTTCAGGTGTTTTGTGTTCTGTGCTGAAGAATAATGGTGCTGCTTCTCCCTCCATCACTTCCCCGAAACCATGACTGTAAGACTTGGGAAGTTCAAAGTCTGAGTTTGGTTCACCAGGATGAAAAATGCCCACAGCCCTTAATATTCTTGACTAGTAAATCCTCCAGGAACAAACCAGTGTGAATAGTCGTGAACAGCTTTCAGTTTCATTAAATTGTAGGTGAGCTTAAACCCCAGTGAGTGTGCTTAACCTGCTTTGTAAAAGCTGCAACCTCTGAGGTTCTGTCAGCAGGACGAGAATCTCCTGGGGGTGCACCTTCCACCTCGGGGTTCACAGTGCCGTGCTTGAGCCTGTTCTATCAACTGTCTGCCTAACTAATGTGGGACCAACTGGTATCTCTAGTGACATTCTGGCAGCCAGAATCTGTTTTAGCACCTAAAATCTTGAAAATGCTGGCCAAGTTGGGCGTTGAGCCTTTTTCTGGGTCCAGTCGTCCAAGGCTATTGGTGTAAATTTTGGGGGGGCCCCAAAACAAGGAAGTGAGGGCGACTGGCTTCAGCGAACTGGGTCGAAACCGGAGCCAGTCCGACTCCGGGACGACGCGAGTCACCGGTACCGCAGAGCAGAGGCGGGGCCGCCTGCGCCTCCCGGCGGCCACGCCCCGCCCCGCGGGCCCCGCCGCGCCCGCGGCCCCGCCCACCTTCGGCCCCGCCCCCGGCCTCGCAGCGCCCCGCAGGCCCCGCCGCCGCCATCTTTGTTAGGGGCAGCCGGCCCTGGGGTCTGGCGATGCCGAAGTCCTGCGCCGCCCGGCAGTGCTGCAACCGCTACAGCAGCCGCAGGAAGCAGCTCACCTTCCACCGGTGAGGGGCCGCGGAGCAGGGGTGCGCGGGGGGCCCGGCGGCCCGGCCCGGCCGACCACGGCCCACGCCTCCGCTCGCACTCGAGGCCTGGCGCGCCGGTGGGGGGACACGAGGGTCGCCGGGGAGCCGGGGCAGCCGGGCGCAGAGGGAGCTGCCCGCGGGCGCGCAGCACCCCCGCCACGGGGCGGGAAAGGCCGCGGGGGGCCCCGATGCGGGCTCAGGCCCCCGCAGGCAGTGTCCCCGCAGCCCCTGGCACCCTCTGCAGTTATGTGGGTGAACGTCCCCTCCGCGTCCCAGGGACTCTATCTCGTTCCCAGATGCAGTGCGGAGCGTAGTAGGTGTCACTAGGTGTGGGCGCTGCGGAGCCTTCGCTGCGGGAGCGAAGGGCGGGGTGCGGGGGGGAGCGGTCCGGGTGTCCGGGGGGCGGGCCCGCACGCGCACTTGGCGGGAGTCCGGGAGGGGCGTGGACGGCCTGGAGCGCGCCCGGTGTGCCCGGTGCGCCCGTCCGGGCCTGGCCAGTCAGGTCCCTGCCCCGCAGGGCGCGTCCGCAGGTGCCGGCTGAATGAATGCGCGCGCTTTCCAGATCCCGGCCGCGGTCCCTGACCCTGTCCCCTTCCGAGCGCGCTTGCAAAGGCCGCTGTTCTCATTGTCGACACTTCCTCGCTTCCTATTATCTTTTTTCTTTTTCAAAGTAAATGTTTTTTCCTGAAGTATAACCATCACACATATGCAGAAAAGTGCACACATCGCAAGCACACAGCCCAGCCACCAAAATGAACCCCCTGTGTGACTGCTGTTAATTAGCGCAGTCACCAGCCCCCAGGAGACCCCCAGCTGCACCCCCTGCCAGTCCCTCATCCTCTCACATCCCCGAGGGTAATGCACATCCTGCCTTCTGTCACAGTGATGGCTTTGGCCTGTGTTCAGCTTTACACGAATGGAATCACACACTGCAGAATTTTGTCTTTGGGTTACTATGACATTTGTTTTGCTATAAACTTACACGCCTGTACAGAATTTTATAAGGATTTGAGTCAAACAGAGGACACGCCTGGAAGCAAGATCTCAACAGACTGAAAAAAAAAAAAAAAGCTTCAGAGAATGGCATCTTTGCAGTTTCTTTTATGCGTTTGCAATTCAAGAGGGAATGTCGGGAAGATTAGGTGAGGGTGGGAGAAAGAAAGCCCGGGATGGGATTACAGGATAGTTAAGATTCCGGGCTTTCTGGAGGCTTTCTGGAGGCGGTCACATTTATTTCAAAGGTGTGTTAACCTAGAGGCACAAAAACAATGGCCAGGGCCTGCTTAAGGCAAAGGTAAACCTTTTGCTGAAGAAGTTAAATGCTCGGGGTGTGACTCCTCTCCACCACCTGCCCCATTAGGAATTTACGATCAGATCACCCTATAAGGCTATTTTCCAGAGAACCTCTTCCAGGGTCCACATTGTGAGTCATCCTTATTGCACTGTACTAGCACTCGATTCCTTTTTCATTGCTGCATAGTATTCCACTGAATGCATCTGGCACAATTGACTTGTTCTGGAATGGAAGGGCATTTGGGTGCCTCTGTGTTTGACCATTACAAGCACATGGCTTGATGTTTATGCTGGGACGTGTCTTCTTCCAGTGCCCGTGTCTGTATGTTTCAGTCGTGTATGTAACTGGAGGCGGAGTTGCCTCTGATTCTCTCTTGAATCCATTCCAGTCAGACTCTTGCCCACAAAAGAGCTCCATCGAGTCCCCAGTGGCCCTTATCATGCCAAATGCAGTGGTTTGTCGCCATCTGAATTGACCTCCGCAGCATCTGACATAATTGACCACTGAGCCCTTGAGAAGGGCTCACTTGGCTTCTAGGACACCTCTTGGCCGCCCCCTTTGTCCCTTCTCAGTCTCCTTTGTCCCTTCTCAGCCCCCTTTGTCCCTTCTCAGTCCCCTTTTTCTGGTTCCTTATTTCCAGCACTAGACGCTGGAGCACTCAGGGCCGAGGGCCATGACCCCGTGTCATCCCTGTCTACACTTTCTCCCCAGGCACCGATCTCACTCAGGCCTTTACCACCCTTGACACGGGGACAACCCCCACCCCGACATCGATGTCTCCAGACATGTGTGTCCACCTGCCACTCCACTCCAGCATGTGGCCTTCTGAAACACACCTCAGATTTAACATCTGACGTATAACGCCAGACGTCTGAGGCCCAAACCTGCCCCTCCTCCTGCCTTCCCCATATTATTATTATTATTATTATTATTATTATTATTATTTTAAATGCCTACAGCACCTGGTCTTCCTAGGTGGTCTCCCATCCAAGTACCAACCAGGCCTGACCCTGCTTAGCTTCTGAGATCAGACGGGATCGGGCGTGTTCAGGGTGGCGTGGCCAGAGACTAGCCTGCCCTCTCTGCTTCACTGCCCACAGGCCAACCTTACGGCAGGGCTTTCGAAATACGTCCAGATTTGCCCGCTTAGTTCCGTCTCCTGCTGCCACCCTGGTCCCAGCCACTGTGTGCCCTCCGATTGTCACCCTCCGCCCGGAGCCTCCCAGCCTGCCATCTGCTTGAGGCCCGTGTCCTTCAGTCCCCACTGCGCTCTTGCTCTGTCTCAGCCACACCTGCCTCTGACTGCGCCTCGCACGCACCTGTCACAGTGTCTTTGCTCTTGCTCTTCCTTCTGGCACCCACGCGGGCCGTCTCCCACTCCCTGCGGCCTCCCGGGGGTCTTCCCCAAGCACTGCTGCTTTCGTTCCCACACAGTCTGCGTCTGGTTGGTTTACCGTCTGTCCTGGTTTCTAGACTCTGTGAGGGCGGGGCTCTCACTTCCCCTCCCCAACGCGCAGAGCAGGCCCTCCTGTCCCCCACTAGCAGGGCCCCCGGAGCAGGGCCCCCCAGCGGGCCCCCGAGGGAACAGGTGAAAGCTCACCTGACAAAGGTAGTGTCGGGAACGGGTCTCTGGCCACGATCATGGTCTCCAGTGTCCTGCTAAGGATGCCGTGGGCAGCCACGACAGAAGCCTCCGGAAACTGCTCGTGGCCGAGCGGAGCGAGGTTGCTGGACGTCCCACAATGTCCGGGAGCGTGGGGGCTGTGGGGTGTGTGGGGTGGAGGGCGTGAAGGACACTCGGGGGAGCTGTCCTGGAGCGTGGGGGGTGTGGGGTGTGGGATGGAGGGCGTGAAGGCCCAGGACATTTGGGGGTGCTGGGCCCCGCGTCACGCCCTCCCGCCCCCGCCGTACCCGCAGCTTCCCGTTCAGCCGGCCCGAGCTGCTGAAGGAGTGGGTGCTGAACATGGGCCGGGCCAACTTCAAGCCCAAGCAGCACACGGTCATCTGCTCCGAGCACTTCCGGCCCGAGTGCTTCAGCGCCTTCGGGAACCGCAAGAACCTGAAGCACAACGCCGTGCCCACGCTGTTCGCCTTCCAGGAGGCCACGCAGGTGAGCGCACCTGTCCCCGCTCTCTTCAGATCCGGTTCCCGGGATCCCCCCTCCCAGCAGGAGGGGGCGGGGCGGCCTTTGTGGGACAGCAGATGTGATGTTTGAGCCCGGCACCACAGTGAGGGTCGCCCTGTCCAGTGTGGGGGGCGGAGCCCAGCCCACCCTGCTGGCCATGACCTCCGTTCGTTTGAGGGAATTGGCAGCCTGGAGCCGCTTTAGAAATGGGTGGGCTGCACGGCTGGACGCTGTGGGAGCGGCGGGCCTGGTCCCCGCGGCGGGCCTGGTCCCCGAGGCGGGCAGAGGCCTTGCGTGCTCCAGCCTCGTCCTCTCCTCCCTCGTAGCCAGCAGGCGTGGTCACGACGCAGAGCCTGCGCCGCTGCCATCGTCAGGTCTCCCTACGGTCCTACTGTGTGCCATGCGTGCCAGTCGAGCGCTCGGTGCCGGGCATGGGAGGACGGTGCCGGGGGAGCTGCAGGGACGGTGTGGATGGCATGGCAGAGGCTTGGGGCGGAGGGCTTTGGGCACACGCAGCACTGGTGTGGGCACGGGCTGGTCGGGGCCTGGCAGGGCCCAGAGGGTGCAGGCTCGCACAGGCTGCAGGTCTGCAGGTGGGGTTGCTGGGGGAGGGGACGTGGCTTTGGGAGGCTCATCTGGCTGGAAGCTGGTTCAGGGGCCACTGCAGTGTCACAGTGAGAGCAGTCCTGGTGGCTTAGCTGACGGTGGGTGGGCTCTGCGGACCTGGTGGGCTGAGGGGCGGGGCCAAGGAAAGCGGAGCTCGCTCAGCCCCCGGGAACGGGCGCTTCTGCGTCCCAGGACGTGGGGCCTGGGTTTGTCGTGTGATGTCCCAGGGGGCCGTGGAGTGGGCGCGTCTCGGGGCGGGATGCGTGGGTTTGGGGAGAGCGCAGGAACAGCGGGATGGGACGTTGGAGCCGTGGGGGGATGGTAGTGACGTTCAAAAACCCTCGAGGCGGACGAAGCGTGCGTGTGGGCCCCACAGCCGGGCACCGTCGGATCCCGGGGGCTGGGTCCTGGTGGAGCCAACACAAGGCTGACGGGCACCTGCGCTAGTGAGACTTCTTGGGAATGAGAGGAAAGGGAGCTGATTGGAACCAGGCTGCAGGGCGCGGGGGTGACGGGCGCCTGTCTTACACGTGCCCCCCGCTCCGCCCTCACGGCCCCGCAGGGGGCCCGCCCTCCCGTTCGTTCTGCTCCCTGGGCTTCCCGGCCCCTCTCACCACCCGCCACTTCCCTGTGTCTGGTCCTCGCCCCTCCAGTGGGAGCTCTGTGAGGCGGGGACTCGTTTCATGAACCGCTCTGTTCCCAACACCCAGTGTCGCCGGGCCTGACGTGGGCATTTTTTTAAATTATTTTTTTATGGAGGCCATTTATTTTTATTTTACACACACAACGTTGTATTTGCTGTGGTGAGAGCACTTAGCGTGAGGCCTGCCCTCAGACGTTGGAGTGCAGGTGAGGTGTGAGCTGCAGGTGTGCCGTTGGAGTGCAGGTGAGGTGTGAGCTGCAGGTGTGATGCGTCACCGGGGCCCTCGGAGGTCGTGGTTTGGCTTGAGACTTTCTGTCCGCTGCTTGGCGACTCCCCTTGCCCGCCCACTGCACGTTGTCGATAGCATGCAGTTCGGTCACTTTGTCTCAGAAGTTAGAGGTGACAGTGTAAGGGGGTACATAGATGTTTCTGATTCCCTTCATGCTGCGGGTGGGGAGAAGGTGGGTCCAGCCCTGGTGGCCCCGGCTCAGCTTGAGGACGCCTGGGGACTCAGGGTCTGAGTCACATGTTTTCTACCATGTGGCTGCCACTCACTGAGCAAGATTTGAGTCACCTACTACCCCCCAGACCCCAGCGTGACACAAATTAGACAGGTCCCTAGTTTCATAGGAACCTGTTGTTCATGGGCCTCTGGCTCAAGCGTTGGGGACCTTCGTTGGAGAAAGAAGGGTACCAGCGGGCGGGGAGTTGAGCCCGCTGGGTTCAGGGTCTGTTTGATCCAAGGGCCGTGAGGCGGAGCCGTGGGGGCGGGGCTCGCAGGGGGCGGAGCCGCGGGGCGGAGCTCGCAGTGGGCGGGGCTCGCAGTGGGCGGGGCTCTTCCTCTCACCCTGAGCCGAGCTTCCGGGTCCACAGCAGCTGCGTCTCTTACAGCTGGTGAGGACGGACGCAGACCCGGCCAGCGAGGGCACCAACGCCACCTCCGAGAAGGAGATGGTGAGTCTGCACCGCGGCCCGTCTGCCTGATTTCTTGGGGTCCGGCCCTGGGCCTGGGGAGGAGGCCGGGTGTCCTTGGTGGTCTCCAGGACACGGCCGCTCTGGGACAGTGTGAGGGGTTGCTGGTGGGAAGGGCAGGTGACAGCTGGGGAGGGTCCGGTGTCCGTGTGGCTCAACTGCCCGCTCTACACTGCGTTCCCAGGTCCTCCCCAGGGTGGGGGCCGGGGGCCACGGCCCGGAGAGGAAGGTGGACACGGCTCTCGGAGCGCTGCAGCTGCCCCCCAGCACCAGACGTCCTGTAGGGCAGGTGAGGCACCGGGCCGGGCCGCACGGCGCCATGGGGCGGGTTGGTCTCAGCACAAGGGGGTTCATTTCAAACAAAATAAGGAACACCAGTGCCTGGATCTCGGGTCCCGTGGGCGTGGCCCTGGGTTCGGACCTTCCCAACAGAACAGCTGCGACTCGGGTGGGTTGGTGCGTCAGGAGGGCTGCAGGAAGTGCCCTCCCCCCGCCCCTTCCTGCTGGAGAACAGCTCTGCCACTGGTCCCCGCTCACGTCCCACTCACCTGTCCTCAGGTCCTGCCACACAGACCAGAAGCCACCGAGGCCCCCCGCCGGCCGGCCAGCCCCCCGCAGCCGTCGGATCACAGCTATGCCCTTTTGGACTTGGACACCCTAAAAAAAAAACTCTTCCTGACCCTGCGGGAGAATGAGAAGCTGCGGAAGCGCCTCAAGGCGCAGAGGCTGGCCCTGCGGAGGGCGTGCGGCTGCCTGCAGGCCTCCCGGGCCGGGCGGCGGCGGCCGGCGCCGCAGAGCTGAGCGGGCAGCCCGGGAGGTGGGGCGCGGCTCCTGCTGCAGACGGAGGGGCCCAGCCCCGGTGAGGAGCCCTGCTCAGCCTCAGGTGGCCTCGGGCTGGGAGGGAGCAGGGCCGTGAGCACAGCCCCAGCTGTCTTTTCGGCACAGGCTAGGCGCGTGTCCTTGGAGCACGGCACGAGCTGTCCCGAGCCCCCGTGGGGAGGAAGCACATTTCCTCATGGGGCAGCTGTGTCCAGGGACGGGCTTGTGCCCCACGATGGGGGGGGGGGTGAGGGCTGACGCAGGCAGAGGGCATGGTCCCCTCCATCGCCTGGACAGCCGACTCTCCAGGTGGCTGAGACCGGCCCTTTATCCCGGCCTAGTTGGAGGGAACAACATAATAAAGCATCTTCCTGCACCGGGTCCCTCCCTTACTGAAGGACACACGCGAATTCCAGGTTCTCTCCCACATGCTCTGCTGCCGCTGAGACCAGCTCCGGGTTCCTGTTGGGGAGCGGGCAGGGCGTGACCAGCTTTGACTACAGAAAAGGGGGATTTTAGTTGAAAAACCCCAAATAACTACTCCAAGAGATTTCCTAATTCTGGACTCTGTTAGGCACGTATCTCATGTAGAGAACTGAACCGTAGCTTGGAGTTTGGCGTCACAGTGACGAATGAGGATGGGATGAGGTCTGGGGGGGGGGTCAGGGGGACATCCCTGCTTTTGTTCGCTCCTAACAGTGGACACACGACGCGTGGAAACGCTGTCCCCAGCTCTCAGGACAGGTTCATGGCGGCGAGTGCCTCCCGTACCGTCCACTGCGAGCAGAGTCAGTGCCTGACAGCGCCACTGGGTGTGCAGGGCGCCTGGCTATGTCCGACGTCACTCACTGAACACAGTGCTTATTGCACAACTCACGTTCAGAGCAGCAGCTCGGAAAAACTGATTCGAGAGAGAAATGCTGCGGGACTGGACAGACAGCCTGCAGGTTTTTAAGACCTGGAAGGTTATCGGTGATTGCGTTGTACCAAGGTCAGGCATGAAGCCTGATGCGGCAATTAGCATTGGTGCAATGTCGGGCCCAAGCTCAGCGGGGAGCTGTTTACCGCAGTCAACAGACCAGGCTGTTCGGGAGGCGCCTAAGATATTCTGCACCCACTAAGGGCGGGTGAAGGAAGAGGGTGTTGGGAGCAGGCACCCAGACAGGAGGCCCTTTGTGGGCCCAGACCCCGTGTGGGGAGCAGCAGCGCCACCTGCTGGCTGCGCGGAGCAGGGGCAGGCCGGCTCGTCTGAGGCCTGGTCCTCACCCTGGCACAGGCGTCTCTGCATCCCCCCTCCTGGCACCCTGGTGTGGCAGCGTGGGCAGTCAGGCTGAGCCATGTGGCGCAGTGAGAGGGACACCGCCTTTTCCCAGGATATTGGGGGGAGGTGCCCCTGGAAAGCCACCTGTGACAGGGATGGGCCCTGGGACCGAGTGACATTCCTGTCCCAAGCTGGGTGCCGGAGGAAGGACTGGAGCAACCCTGGGAGGGAAAAACGAGACCGACTTCCAGAACCGTCCGTTCTCAGATAAAAAGCAGATTTATAGACCCACACGCCCCTCTCCGGATTCGCTCCGTCACATTTCGGCAGGAAGAGGTGGTTTCCGGGACACCGACCCAGCAGGTGCGCCCCGGGCGGGAGACGTCCGTTCCTGAGCGCGCCCGCCCGCCTTCCCGTCCCCGCGGCCGTCCAGTTCGGTGCGGGGTTCAGGGGAAGCGGCTGACCTCCCGCGTGGGGCGGGGTTCCGGAACGGCCTCAGGACGGCGGGAAGTATGGGGGGCCAGCGGTCGGCGCTCATGCGGAGGAGGCTGGGGGGCCGGGGGCGGGGCCGGCGCCCCCCCTCCAGGGACATGATCCTCGGGGAGACAGACACGGCGGTGCTGTGGTCCTGGTCCAGGTGGGCCGCCTCAGTCCTGCCTACAGCACCCACGGAAGTGGGGTGTCTGCGTGCCCCCTTCACTTAGTCGATACGGTGCCGTCTTCTATAGGAATAATATAAACACATCTGACGTCTGGGTTTTTTCCCTGCTTCCAAATTTGTAGACTCCCAGGAAAAGAGTTTGTGCAGCCTCTTTTAATCTGGTGTCTCAGGCCGTTTATCCATCGGTGTCAATCCTGTGAGCTGGGCAAGACGAGACAGACCGGTGAATCTAACGGCAGCCGTTCCCACGGCCTCTTTCTACACAGAGGCCCGGCCATGCGCGCACCGGGGGCCGCCCGGCCGACGCTGGCTCCGCGGTGCACAGGGCGGCGGGTTCGCCTCACACCCAGCCGCCGAGCTGCAGCCGCCCACAGAGCTGATCCCACCGGGGGGCAGGCAGGCACCCCGCAGGGCAGCACCTCCCGGGGCGAGGCACGGTGCCCAAGCCACCTGCTCCCAGGTGGACGGCAGAGGCAGCACGGTTGTCGCCCCACACGCTGATGCCGAGGGCCTCTCCTGGCCCGTGCGCAGGGCGGGCGACTTCAGTGGGGCAGCTACTCACACTGCTTCGGTATCCTAAGCGCCTCGCTGTCCAGGGCCATCACCTGGTGCAGGACCCCGCGGAACTGGTACAGCACCTTCAGGTTCTTCTCTTCGCCCACACACGGGTCGTAGAACCCGGGCAGCCCAGCCTGCAACACACGCACTCCGATTGGGCCCCGTCTGGACCAGCGCGGCCCGGCCTGCTGCCGCGCGCAGGGGCCTGGGCTCTGCTTCAGAGGCTGCCCCGGATAGATGCAAACTGGGCAGCTTGAGGAGAGAGACGAAAATCCAAACAAGCTGCCCGTGTCATCCTAGACTGCCCATCCGCGCACCACGCCTGTGCCTGTCACCCCAGGAGCCACTGCCGTCTACGGGGAGCTCACGGTCCCCGCCCCGCGCTCATCCGCACTTTTATTGGCCTTTACTCTCCATGGCCCAGGCTCCAGCCTGAGCCAGGTGCGCAGGAGGGGACCTCGTGCTCCCGGAGCGAGGCGAGGGACAGGCTGCACGCCAGTGCCATGTAGGCGGACGCACGCCCTGTTGGCTGCCGTACCCGCACGGGAGGAGCCTGGTGGGTGCTTGCTGCGAACGAGTGGGAGAATGATGGCGCAGACAGCTCCAGCGTGGGGGTCGCCTGGGTGTGGGCCGCAGCCCGCACAGCCAATGATGCCGTGGCTACAGAGTGGCCGTTCCTGGGGGCCAGCGGTCCCCAGGCCCCAGAGGCCATCCCCGCCGGGGCGCGGGGACACGTGGCGCCGTACCTTGGAGGCCTCGGTGAGGATGAGCTTCGAGTCCTTCACCAGGCACTGCAAGGGCACGGTCACGTCGATCACCTTCACCTTTTCGTTCTTCTTGCTCCTGTCGTTGACAAATTTCCCATACCAGGCGTTGACGATGATGAGCCCTGGGGACAGGCTGCGTCAGGCCAGGGCGAGCTGTGGCCGGTGCCCCCCCACCCCCACGCGGCTGGACCCTGGGAACGGTGTGCTCCTTAGAGACCCCTGCGCCCACCCTGTCCCAAGATCCCAAGAGAGGCCAAGCCTTCTCACCCATCCTGGACTCCTCTGCCTCGATTATTCTCCGGACAGACTCCTGCATCAGCCGAACCTGCAGAGAGCCGGGCAGGCCGGGGTCAGGGCCAGGGTCAGGGCCCTCACCCGGCTCCGCCTCCGTTCTGAGCACAGCACGTGCCTGGGGCATTTCAGCCCTTCCCCTGTCACTCACCCTAGATACCTGTCACCTTACATCCGGTAAAAACATAGAACCCACCACGTTTTACAAAACTTTGTTATGTCTTTTGAGAGCAACTGCATCTCATCTTTAGGGACAGGAAGTGAAGCCGCCAGGACAGTGCCCATGGCAGGATGAGACCAAAATGGGCAGTGTGGTTGCTGGGGTAGAAAGGCCGAGACCCGAGGCCCTGGAGGCGGCTTGCAGGGTGGGAAGTACCCCCACCCCTCATGGAGCCCCAGGCTGAGAAACGAGTACAAGGGACCAGGTGTGCACTGCTCCTGCTCTGTAGGACGGCGGGACAGCACCCGATCACCCCGATCACGCGGAGCCCGAGGGCCTCCAGGGGGTGGGGTGGGCTGGGGGGTGTGGCACCCAGATTTATGCAGAGCCCCAGGGCCTCTGGGGGGTGGGGGTGGGGAGCACGGTGCGGCACCCGGATGCACGCGGAGCCCCAGGGCCTCCGGGGGGTGGGGGTGGGGTGATGTGGGGGGCACAGTGCGGCACCCGGATGCACGCGGAGCCCCAGGCCTCCGGGGGCGGGTGCAGCACTCACAGCAGACTCCGCCTCTTGCTTCTTCTGCAGGACGTCCGTGGCCGTGCTCTCCCTCTGCTTCTCCAGCTCCCTTACGGAGGAGACACAAGGCTCACGTTAGCGCGGCGCTGCCCCTCCCGGGCCCGTGAGCCGTCTGTTCTAACCGCACTCCCAGTTCCAGAACGTTCAACAGTATTTCCGAGAGAACCTCGGGCGAATCTGTCAATCCCGGCTCACGCAGCCTCCCCGCTGTCCCTAGGGGGCTCTCCCCGACCTCCTTCACCAGGGCAGACGGGAAACCCGCTGCCAGGCCCTTTGGGAAGACGCCTCCAGCTGATGGAGATCAGAGCAGGTGAGACTCACAGGAGATGCCACCACCTCCTAGGATTACTCTCTAACACTCCTGGGAGGGACAGTGCAGCCTCCGTGAGATATACAAATACACTTTCCTCTTAGCAGAGCACGGGGACGTGAGGCGGCATACACCTGTCCCGTCAGAAGACCTGATGAAGCACACCCTTTGTTTCAAGCCTGAAGCCTCCTGGGAAATGAGGGTCCCGAACTCTCCTGGGCCAGAGGCTGCAGGGCCTGGAGAATGCCGTTCACCCCTCTCCCTCAATTCCCTGAGCTGCACACAATCCATGAGACTCCATCACGACAAAGTGACGAACCCGAACCACCCCGCAGACTGGATATTATGCCCTAACCGGAAGATCCAAAAACACTGCAGAACCAAGTATATTTCTAGGATGCCTAAGACGTCGTTAACACCTGCCCCTTACGTAAGAACCAGAACCCATGCCTCCTGAATTCAGTGCCAGGAAAAGAAATGGTTAGGATGAGAAAAAGAAAAAAAAAAACTCTTTATTTCTTGTGGTCGTGGTTTAAAGTCTCGATAGTTTGGTTAACAGACTAATCCTTTCTGGAAACAGGAGTGAGTGACAGAAGAAAAAGTGATGGCAGCAGTTCTGCTGATGCTAACTGAGTCCTTGTCACGGACCAAGCACGACACGCGGCACCGTACGGGCATCCATCAGTGCGTGTGATTTTCCCATGAGCCCTCTGGGGCGGGTTCTAGCATCGTCCCCATCTGACAGGCTGTAAGGACGCGGAGGCGCACAGTTTCGTGATGTCCCAGTGACATGCTGGCCACTCACCTCTCCTTCTGAGCCCTGAGGTATGGCTTGATGACAAGACGGTGCATGGCAAAGTAGACCACGAGGGGCCCCACGGTGGCGTAGAACACAGCGCTGGGGAGCAGCTGGTCCGTCAGGTGGATGGGGAAGAAGTATGTCTGACTGGCTCTGTTCAATCTGCGAACAGACACGACACCTCCGAGATGAGTCGGGTCTCCGGGACAGGGTGGGGGGCCCCAGTGTCAGGCAGAGAGCCCCTCAGACATATAGACCGCCGGGGGGAGCGGAGCGCAGTGTCGGCTCCCCCTTTGCTGTCCCCATGCCCAAGTTCAGCTGCTGGGTGTGATGTACGTGAAGGCAGAAAGGTCCCAGGACCTGCTGACCGCAAGGGCGAAGCGACAGACTAGTGCTAGCAAAGGTGGCCTTAGAAGACAGGAGCAGACACTCCGCCAGGTATCTGGGGACAGGGTCACACTCCACTCCTCTGTTTATCTGTTCAAAAGCAGTGTGTGAAGATTTCCAAAGCTGGCAAATTCAGGAGGTTCCGCCTCCAGTAATGGCTGAGTAGCTGCTACTGGACCAACCATCCCACAGATAACAAAGGTGAACTCAGGACCACGTATGACAGACACAGACCTTCAGGTAGCGGATGGCCAGCCACCCAAGGCCGGCAGCTGCAAGAGGAGGACTGAGACTCAGAAGATGAAACGGCAAGAGTCTCTTATTTATTTATTTATTTTTAAATAGGGCAAGTCTCAGTCTACCGTTTGGATGCTAAAACTAGAATCTGTGGTCCTATTAGATTGATTCAACAGAGCTCAGAGTGTGGGGTGACCATCGTAGCTGGGATGTGGGAGGTCCCCAAGAGTCAGTGAACAAAAAGGAAAAATCAGCGATGGGGAAGCCAGCCCTAGGTTCTGTGGATAAAGGTGGCACATCCCCAGCTGGTCTCTCGTCGGTCAGTGGCCCAGCTAAGGGGAAACTAATTGTGGTGTTTTGGCTGCTGTCAAGCAGGCGAGTCTGAGCTTGCAGTCTGACTTCTAAGTCCCTTCTAAAGAAAACATCAACACTGTTTGGAGACACATGACAGAGGACAGGATCTCTGCACTGAGAAGGGGATACACGTTACTCTATATAGAGATCTGAGAAAAAGATAACGGACAGGGACCAACCCCAGACAACCTAGATGCTGGAACTAGTGGGTAAGGGTTTTACAGCAGAAATTTTAACTGTGGTCCAACATCTAATAGTCACTGGGTGGGCTGAACAGCAGTCGGAGATGAGAGAAGAGTCTGAATTTGTAGACAGTTCAGCAGAAATCGAACAGAATGTACAACAGAGAAGAAAGATTTAAGACAAATGGGCAGAGCCTCAGAAAGCTATGGGAAAACGTCCAGGGGTTTAATATACAAGTAATTAGGGCCCCAGAGAGGAGAGAAAGAATGAGGCTTGAATACATATTTAAAGACTGAATAGCCTGAAAACACCACATTTGATGTAGGACTCTAATTTACAAATTAAGTTTAGCAAACCTCAAGCGACATAAATACAACAGAAACCACGGCAAAGTATATTGCTGTTAACTTGCTAAAAAACAAAAGGGAAAAAGAATTGAATAGCCAGAAAAAAAAAATACACATTACATATAGGGGACTAAGGACTCCAATGACTTGTCATCGGAAACACTGGAGGCCAGAAGACAGCAGAACATCATGGTCACGTGCTAAAAGAGAAAGATCTATTAATTCTGAATTCTATCTGGTGACAATATCCTTCAATAATGAAAGCAACTCTAGAATTGATGTAGAATGCAAAAAATAAGAAGTCAAACAACTCAATAAGAAAACAGTCTAAGGCTTTAAACAGAGACGTCCATGAAAGAGATTTATGGATGGCAAGTAAGTCCACGAAGAGATGCTCTACATTGTTAGCTATTCAAACAAACAAACAAACAAACCCACACAAAGGGTTGGCAGATGAGGATGTGGAGCGACTGGAACTCTCCAGCGCTGCTGGTGGGAAGATAAAACGCACCCGCTTCCCTGGAAATCAGCTCGGTACTTCTATAAACACACACCCAGCACAGGACTCGGCACGCCTGCTCCTACGTCTTATCCGAGGGAGATCAGAACTCAGTGTTCTCCCGAAGCCTGCATGTGAGTGTCTACGTTGGCTTTACTCGTAATTGTCAAAGACTGGAAACAATGCAAATGTCTTTAACCCGACACTGTGGACGTGTATGTACACCATGCAGCAGCAAATGGCGGTAACAAGGGACACGCCACGGACGTGTGCAACGGTGCGGGTGTGTCGCAGACGCGTGCCCTGGAGAGCAGCACAGGGGGCTTCGACTGTAGGATTCCGTTCACATGGCATTTCAAAAAGGCAGAAATATGAGGGGCAAAACCAGATCGGTGCTTTTGGGGGTCTAGGAGACCACACGGAGGGCACGGAGGAGTTTTGGGGGAGGATGCAATTATTCTGTATCTCGATTCTGACAGTGGTTACGGGGCTCACGTGATTGTCAAAACTCAGAACTACACAATAAAAAGGATGAATTCTAATTTACGTAAATGTTTACCTCAATATACCTGACTTTAAAAATTATAGCAGTGATGACAGTTTAGATCTGGGGTGGGAATGCCCATCACTGAACTATTTTAGGTTCATGGAATATGAAATAAAAATAAAATGGTGCTTAGAGGTAAAATATAATAAATAAAACGTAAAAGCAGAATAAAGGAAAAATAAACATGTATTCTGGCGAAGAATACTAAGAGGGTACCACTGGCAGACTTACACTATAAGAAAAGCTAAAGAAAGTTTTTTCAGGCCAAAGAAACTAATACAGAAGGAAACTCAGATTTTTCTAAAGAAGGAACACTAAAATGGAGAAAAAAAAAAAAGAGGATTATCACAAAACTATTACTTTTTAAAATTCCTTTAACACACATTTTAAACATGACAATTTTAACATGACAATTTTAACATGACAATTTAAAGCCAAAATTACAACACTACTGTGGGGATTCTACTGTGTGCAGATGTCACATACAGATCACCACGACATAGAGGACAGGGGAAGGGGGAAAATGGCCCTGGAAGTTTTTGAGGTTCCTCATTTTACATGGAATACAACATTCAATCTAAATAGATGATGGGGGGTTATTAACAATGTATACTGTCACCTCTGGAAAAACCACTGGGAAAAAATATGCACAGAGGTATAGCTACAAAGTCAACAGATAAAGTGAAATGCTAAAAATATTCAGTTAGCATGGAAGCATGGAAGAAGAAGAGGAAAATGGTTGGAGGAACAAAAACTCAGAAGGGACAAATAAAAAATAATAAATAACAGGCCTAAATCCATCATATGAATAATTATATTAAATATTAACAAATTAAATACTCCAATTAAAAAGCAAGAGATGTGCTATCTTCGGCAGTACATATATAGAGATTAGCTCAAGGATGACAAGCAAACTCGTGAAGCGTTCCATATTAAAAAATAAAAAAAGGTAAGAGTATCTGAACAAATTGTAAGAATGGAAAAGCAAGACCCAACTATATGCTGTGTTTGAGAGATATTTAAAATAGAAACGCAGAGACAGGTTAAATGTAAACGGACAGGAGCATGAACTAGACTAACAGTCGGCATAAGAGGTCTTGGGTTGTTGTGTTAATATCAGATAAAGCAGGTGCCAAGATAGAGGGTCCCCTGAGATAAAGAGAGAAGCTCCATAACGACAAGAAGGACATCTCACTAAGAAGATACGACCATCGAAATGCATGTGTCTAATATGAGAACTTAAAAATACACAAAGCAAAATCTGACCAGGGCAGGAATAGAGAATTCCATAATCGCAGCTGGAGATTCTAACATTTCTCTCTCTGCAGTTGATAGAACGCCCCAGCAAAATCAGTAGTCGTAGAAATTCTGATTTCTGACAAATGCTGTCGATCATCTTGGCCTAATACATTTATAGAAAACTACACCGAACAACTTCAGAATACGTTTTTTTCAAGTGCACCTGATACATTGACCAATATCAATTATATGTTGGGCCATAAAACAAGTCTTAATATATTTAAAAAGACTGGAATCATACAAAATATGTCCTCTTACTGAAATGAAATTAAATTAGAAATCAACAATCAGATATTTAGAAAAAACCCAAGTATTTGGGAATTAAGTAACACATTTCTAGCAGTGAAATTAGGAAACAGTTTGAAAGATATCAAAATTTTTGACAGGGTAAAGCAGTTCTTAAAAAGAAATATACAGCCTTAAATGTTTATATTAAAAAAGGTCTCAAGTTAATAAGATAAGGTTGGACCTTAAAAAGCTAGAAGAGCAAAGTAAAGCCAAAAGAAGAAGAAAAGAAATGAGATCAGAAATCAATCAAACAGAAACAGATAAACAATAGAGAAAATTAAAAAAGCCCAAATTTGGTTCTTTGCAAGGTTAAGCACCCTAGCCAGACTGATTAAGAAATATGCAGAAAGAATACACATTACCGACATTAGGAATGAAGAGAGATTATCTACAGATAATTACAGATGTTAAAAACATAAGAGCATATTATGAGCAACTTTTGGCTAATAAATTTGATGTTTAGATGAAATGAAATTCCTAGAAGAAAATCACAAATTAACGAGCTGACATAAGATCAAACAGAAAACTGGAAAAGCCCTATATTTATGAAAGAAAGAGAATTCATTAACCAAAACCTTCCTACAAAGAAAATTTGTGCTCAGCTGACTTCACTTGTGAATTTTATAAAACATCAAGGAAGAAATAATACCAATCTTACACAAATTCTTTTAGAAAATAGAGGAGGAAGAAATGGTTCCTAACTCACTTTATCAGGCGGGCATATCTCATCCTAAAACCTGACAAATCCAAATTAAAAAAAAAAAATGATAGACCAGCATCCCTTATAAACATAGTTGCAAAAATCCTTAGTGAGAGAGAGATTAGCTAAGCAAATGAGACAATATGTAAAAAGTTATCACAAAGCATGCTAAGTGGGATTTCCCTCAAGAATGTACACATGATGTTTGATTTAACATCACGTTCAGAATGTGATGTGATTCACCAGATAAACAAATATAAGAGAACAGTTAGCAAAGCAAGATCATCTGCTGGTGCTTGAACTCCGGTGCTTTCTGGCAAAACTCTGGTTTATATACACATATAATTTGGACAATTCAGCCTGACGCAGGAACTCTGGCTGAAGGGAAAACCTTTCTTTCTGACTCATGGCCATGGACAGTAGTTAATAAGAGTTGGGGAGGGGGGAGGTAGACGGGCACAAGGGGTCAGATGTGTGGTGACGGCAGAAATCGAACTATAGGCAATGAACACACGATGCAATGTGTGTTCTTACTGTCGCATCGCACACCTGAAGCGAACCGGATTTCGTTAACCAATATCATCATAATAACAAACAAACAAACAAGAAAAAATGTTTCTTTCTGAAGCGCCGGAGTGGCCTTCTAGGGCCGGGAATTTGATTCTGATGTCAGATGACATCTCTATGGGAGACGTGTTCAAATCAAACTGAGCCACAGAGCACCGTGCGCGGATGTGGTCCCAGGCTGGGGTTGGGGGGCAAGGGCGCAGCTGCAGGAGTCCGACAGCTCTCTGCAGGCCTGGCATGAGACCTCAGCTGCGACCTCGGTGACCTGCGCTGGCTCTCGTCTCCGAGACCGAGATGTGGTCGGTTTCCCCTCTCCCTGAGTCCCTGGCACGGCTGCCGGGGCCAGGCTGTGTTCTAGGCTCTGCGACAGCTGGAGCTGTCGTGCAAGAGAGAACAACGGGGTGACCGGGAAGGGGACTGCCTGGGGCCGGGTGAGAGGTTACCGCTTTATACAGGGTGACCAGGGGGATGCCTTCAGCGATCAGGTGACATTTGGGCAGAGACCTGAGGGAGTGAAAGGGCCCAGCCGTGTCATCTGGAGCTGTCGTGCAACAGAGAATAACAGGGTGCGGGGAGGGCCGGGAGCTCTGTTTAGACGGATGACGTTGGAGATGCTGTTAGATACCCCCACAGAGCTTTAGAAGACGACACTGGACAGGTGAGCTGGGGATGTGGGGGAGGGCAGCTGTGAGTCATCCACGCGTGCAGGTATTTAAGGCCAGAGGCCTCTGTCCAGAAGCAACCAGCCAGCCAGCCAGGTGAGACGACAGGGAGCGCAGAGGCTGGAAGGCAGGAAGGGACGTCCCCGAAGCAGGGGGACAAGGGTCTGTGGGAATCGGGGACGCCCTGCACTAAGGGATAACCCTGCTGCCTGGGCCGCTGAGGCTGCTGCGTGCCCGCGCGGTGTCGGGGCGGGCGGGCGCCCAGGGCCACCGGGGAAGGCAGAGGGTCGGGAGAGACGCGGGCAGGTTAGAAGGCGGGCGGTGGGGACCGAGGACAGACTCTGAGGGCGGACGCAGACCTCGCTGAGTGAGCGGGGGGGGGGCTCAGGGGCCCCCTGACGTCTGCTTAGACGCCACAGACAGAAGCGACGCCCCTCTGAGAGGAACATTACAATGCGAAGTCCGTTCCCCGATGTAGGTGGGGCCAGCGGGTTCCGGGACGCCCGGCCACCGCGGCGGGAATAGCATGGGAACCGCGCGGGAACGGTGCGAGGGGCTTACTTGACTTTGAGGGACACGCCCTGCGGGACCCCGATGCTGACAGCGGCGCCCAGGACGCTGTGGCTGGAGATCTTCCGCTCCGCTCCGTACTCCACCACCGTGCCGAAGAAGCCCGCCCTGCGGGCAGGGACAGCGGGCACTCAGGGCAGTGGCTGGAGCCCGGCCCCTTCCCGCCTGCCCCCCACCGCCCACAGGGGGAAGGTGAGGACTGCCGCCTTGGCCAGCGGGCACGACACAGCCAGGGCACCGATGGCCCTGTTCCCACACTAGACGGAGTCCCTCGAGGCCCGGGGCTGCGAGGACCACGACACAGGAGACAGCAACGCGCGCGGGCGTCTCCCCTGCCGGCCCCACCCTCGGGAGCCCCGCGGGCGGGCAGGCTGCTGGCGACCCGGCCAGGACTTACTTGAGGGACCCTTTGACGCGCGTCTGGTCGTCATCCTGGAACTTGTGCTGGTAGCTGATCAGGGCGAAGGAGTGGGGGATTCCGAGCTAGAGGACCGAGGGGGAGAGAGCACGGCTGGGCCGGGGCCGGGCACGGGGCTGGGCACACGCTGCCCACACCGGCTGCCGAGCTCACATGGGCCGGCCCCCCGGGCACGGGCCGGGCCTGGCAGCTGCGCCAAGTGTGTGCAAATTCACCCGTAGCCAATACTTAAAAACTGGGAGATTCTATCTATGGCCACGCCACCCTGAACGTGCCCCGTCCCGTCTAATCTCAGCAGCTAAGCAGGGTCGGGCCTCGTTAGTACCTGGATGGGAGACCACTTAGGAAGACCAGGTGCTGTAGGTGTTAAAAAAGAAATTTAAAAAATAAATAAAATAAATAAAAAGTAAAAACTGGGAGATTTTGTCCACGAAACCCTGAACGTGCCCCACCCCGTCTGATCTCAGAAGCTAAGCAGGGTCGGGCCTGGTGAGTGCTTGGATGGGAGACCAGCTTGGAATATCAGGTGCTGCAGGTGTTAAAAATAAATTTAAAAAATAAATAAAATAAATAAAAAGTAAAAACTGGGAGATTTCACCAAAAAACCCATTCTTCTGCCTTATCATGAGAAAAAAGGGTACACCACCAAGCCCGCATTCCCACAGGGCAGCAGCTGCCCTGAAGGTGGCCACTCTCTCGCTGTGCCCCGGCCCCGCCAAGGTGGCACCTGAGTGCACGAGTCTGCTTTGGGGTCACCTACCGACCAGGATCGGGGTGGCTGCTCCCACCGGAAGTTGTGGACAGGCATGCTGCTTTAGGGTGACTGGTGCTCAGGCACCCGGGTGCCCGGGACCCACAGCATTTCAACACCCTGGAGAGTGGGGCGACCGGAAGCTGCTCTGGTCCGGGCGGGGAGCCCGGGGGGACGGCTGCGAGGGGCACGCTGCGGCAGCGGGGGGAGCTCACCTGCAGGGCCACGGTGAAGTGGCTGGTCTTGGTGTCCCGGACGATGCTCGTGTTCATGGCCGACTGGATGCCCCACCGCCACTGCAGGTAGCCCACGGTGTTCTTGTCCAGGTTCCGGGCCAGGACAGTGGTCAGGCCGGGCCGGATTCCGCGGGACGAGAACTGCAGAGCACAGTTGGTCGTCACAAAGCTGGGGGGACACACAGAAAGGGTCCTGGGTGACGCCCGGCTCTCAGCTGTTCTCGGCCCCTTCCTCTCTGCCCCGGCATTGAGAAGACTGCCCAGGGGACGCTGATGGACCCCCTCGGCGGGGCACTGCTGACTGCAGCCACCTGAACAGCCAGCACAGGATGCTGGTGACATCACTTGATGCTGCCGACAGGCCTGCGACTTTAAGGGAAACGATGTATAATGAAGCTTGTTCTGGTATGAGCAGGAGTTAAGCTCCCCGGCATCTCATCAACGTGAGGGACACAGGGCTGCCCTACAGGTGCGGGTTAAGAACCTGCCACACGGTAAACCACCTCCCAGAGAGCCTTCCGAGTTCGTTTCCAGGGAGCCAGCCCCATCTTCTGGTTAAAAGGGGTATTTCATGTCCATAAGGAAGTCACAGCCCTTGACTCAGGTGTTAAAAGGTGAGCAAAGAGCCGGCCTTTAGTAACAGCCCGGGGGCGGGGAACCAGCTAGCCTAAGTTTCTCTCTCTCCTGGCGAAGCTCTGGAAGTGTCGCTTTTGCCATTTAAATAATAATAAATGTCGCCTTAGAATTTCAAGACAGTTACAAAACTACGTTTAAAAGAATCAAATTACAAAGGATGAGATCCCTGTTTAATCAGTGTTAAGATTGAGCGTTTTTATCCAGCTCGTCCTAGGCAGAGAGACAGACTGGCTTTGGGAGGAGCGTGGTTGTGGGGGCCCCGGCTTGGGGACGGAGCATTCCACGGCTGTCTGCCTGACTCGGGGCTGATCCTGCACCCACCGAGGTCCCCTCGTCCAGACTCGACCCTGGGATTAGGGCGCCCTAAGAGCAGACGCTGTACATTGATAAACTGGCACCCCTGTTTGTGAATCTCAAGTCTGACAGACCCTGCGGACGATGACGAAATTCCATCTCTACAGCTGCGGGAGCTGACGAGCGGTCGGGCCAGGGCCCGGTGGCCATCGGCCACGTTTCCGTGACGACAGGCCCCTCAGCGCGTCTGGTCTCCAGAATGACGGGCTCAGCCCGAGTAAGGACCCGTCCCCGGGCCCCTCCCTATGCGGACCCCATTCGGTGGGTCTGTCCTTTTAGGTGGCCTCAGAGGGAACAATCCTAAGCAGACAAGGTTAGGACAGTGCTGACGTACATAATGCACTGTGTCCACCTGACGTCCTGGATGGAAGTATAAATCCTGGTCCCCTCCCACACCCGCTGAACCCAAGTTCTGGAGCAGAGGCTGGAGAAGTGGGCCCCCCGCCCCACCCCGTGCTCTCTGCCCCTGCTCGGGCCGTGCTCATCCTCACAAGCAGCGGGCTTCTCCTGTCCCCGATGCCACGTCCTCTCTCACACTTCCCTGACTGTCCACGTGTGAACTGACCTGTGACCCAGCTTTACTGCCACACTGGAGGGCAGGGACCATGGCAGGCCCGTGGCACCCACGCCACGGAGGCAAACGGCCTTCACTCTCAAACACATCCCCCGCCTGGGACTCCCTGAGCTGCGCTTCACCCCGAGGAGAGAGGCTTAGTATCTGCGCTCGCACAGGTACCCTCCCCATGGGAACAAGGACACCCTGCTCTTCTAGAAGGGACGGGGGGTACACTTCTAGCGGTGTGACATTGCTGCTGGTGCGGGCTTAAAGCTCCAGCACGCCACCCTCCTGAGACCAGGCGGCCTCACAAGCGGCCCCCCAGCTCACGAAGGCCCTGGCGGAGCTTCACACGTGCTCGGGGACAAAGGAATGACGCACGAGCTCGTCAACATGTCATGATGCTGACCTGTGAACATCCCCACAAAGGCACCGTCTCTCCAGTCTCCGGGGTGCTCACGGCCACTGTGGCCAAGCCGGGCAGGAGCCCCATCCCCACGGGGGAGGGCACCGTGCCCCGCGCCCTCACACCGCCTGGACGGCAGGCAGGGCCACTCCAGAGGACCCTGGCCCACGGAGCACACAGCCTCTGGCCCCCCACGTCCCCAGCGGCCACCGGAGGGGCCCCGCGCGCACTCACCATCTGGGCGTGAGGTTGCGGAACAGCTTCAGCCCCAGCAGAGGGCCCTGCAGGTCCCCGGCTCCGAACTCCAGCTGCCAGGGAGAAGAGGGAAGCGTTAGGAGCTGCACCTCCCGGCGGCGACGCAGGCTCAAGCGAGCACCCCCGGCTGCGGCCCCTTCCTCTGATTCAACGCCACACGCCTTGGCCCAGAAGCGGGGCCTGGAAGATTCTTACGATCTCATCTTAACCTCTGGCGGCTGGGGAGGGCCGTGCCCACTGACCCACAGGGGACGGCTCCAGTGGGGTGTTTCGGAAAGGCGCCCCCCGGAAGAGATGCTGCTCCCCTCTCGAGCTCGGGGAGACCGGCTCCCTGCCCCCCTCGGCGAGGCATCGGCCGATCGGCTGAGCGCCCGCGGCAGCCAGGTGCGGGCCCACCCCTCCTGCCTGGCGCCCACTTCTCTGCGTCTCTATTCTGCTCTGCTTTGCCATTGCAGGTCTCACGGGGGACTGGACACGGCTCTCGGGGGTCCGGCACCGACCCCGTCAGCAGTCCCGCACTCGCGGCCTGCAAGGCTCAGCCTGCCCTGGCCGCCTCGTTTGCTAGTCCGCGTGACTTTCGAGGCAACGCTTTAGTGCTAATTTGATGCAGCTCCGTTTGCTCGGCAGCTCCGGTTGCTCGGCAGCTCCGGTGTTCAATGACCAGCGGTCAGCGGCCCGGAGCCCTGGGACCGAGAAGCTGCCTTCTGCCCCGCGCAGGAGCAGGGCAGAGCCGGGAACGGGAACACAGCTGCCGACTTGGTTGCATTTTTGGGGGCTGGCATCCCCCGGGAGACCCTGTTCTGGCTCGGAACGGTCAGGCAGACTGAGAGGGCTCCTCAGACACGAGACACGTTCTTCCCTTGGGGAGAGTTAACTGATGGCAGTCTGACATCCGGTACCGTTTCCCGTGCCCTGTGACACATCGGTGAGGCCCAGCCAGGCCATCCTGGGGGTCAGCTGTACAGGTGTCAATGTCCAGAGATAAGGCTTTGCAACGGACAACGCGACCCCGCCAGGTGACGTGCTTACCTCTCCCCATCCCTTCGCAGAAGTGACCCGCCTGAGTGCGAAGTTGATGGAACCCCCTCCATTCCCATTCTGGGTCGAGAGGCTGCCGGAGAGGATGGCTGTGTCTGTCGCTGTCAGGGGTGCCTAGGGAATGAAAAAAAAAGGAGTCTAAACAGCACGTGGCAAGGCCATTAGCTCAAGGCAGGGGACTTCGCAGTTCAGGTGCGCTGAGAAGCAGAATTGCCTCCCTTTGCCATCTGAGCTGCATGTGACCACCAAAGGCATGTGTTTGTAAAAGCTTTAACAGGCCAATTTCAAACCAAAACAAAAGCAAAAGCACACGCCGGGGGAACACGGGGCTGACGGCTGGTTCTGCGTGTGCTGACGGCACCGGATCGCAGTGACGTCATGGGGCCTTCCCTCAGCCCCGACGGGCTCCGGAAGCTCCGAGGGGACACGCTCCCCTGAGCCAGGACTTCACGTTCTCGAATGATGCCCTTGAGAACCAGCGGCCGAGGAGGCAGGGACCTGTCGCAACCCGCAGCAGCACGGCCTGGCGCTGCCACATCCCGTGTGCAGAGATGACATCTGGTGGCCCCAGAGCCCACTGAATGGTGTCTTCAGCACCACGGGGTGCGCCGTGACACTGTATTAAGACTGCTTCTTGGAAGTACCCGCGGAGGTCCGCTTTCACCCCTGGGTCACCGTGACCTTGGGCTCCCGGACCACCCGCACTTCTGGCCTGGGGAGCCCTGAGCCCCTGGAAGCTAGCCCTGCCCCCTGCTTCTCCAACCCATGCTGCTAACACGTCAGCAAAGCGGTGACAAACAGGGCTGTGACCGGAGCCCTTTGCTAAGTGGCCCACTGTGCCCTTCATGAGTGATGATGAGGAGCCCGAGCGTCTCTGCCCGCCCAGCGGCCGGGGGTCGGCCCCGTGAGCCCGCCCACCGCCCCCGCGGAGGCGTCTGCGCCCTTACCTCGATGGACTGGGATATGTGCATCTTGTTGATTTCAATCTGCGGGAAGCCACTGCCGGCCACATCTTCGTACTCCTCCTCGTAGCGATCGAAGAGGTCGGTGGCGTCGATGCCGACGCTGATGGTCCCCTAGGGCAGAAAACGGGCAGTCGGCACGGGAGGGAGAGAGTCTGTGGCATGAGACACACCCCGCCTCGGCGGCTGGCGGTTCACGGGGTGCGGGCGGGGCGTGACCGCAAGGCCTACGGAGCATGAAGGTCACGGTTCAAACCAAGCCACGGCGAGCACCACCGACTTCCGGAGTCTGGGAACCTGTCACGCCTGCAGGCGGTGACGCACGGGCCAAAGACGAGAGTTGGGAAAAGAAGCAAGAGCTACACAATTTGATTTTAGAGACCAAATGGGACCCATTTCGCACCTCTAAACAGATCATCTCAGGATGAAACCCGTGAACGCAGACACCTACAGACCAGCCACACGGATTAAACACCGTCCTCTTAATACGCTCCCTGCACAAAACGGCCATAAAACTGTTTAAAACGTGAAAATGCCTTCGAAGGCAAAGAAGTGCAAGTAAAATCAGTTATGAACGAATGGAAGATTTAAAAATGGTCCCGCCTGTTAAAATTCATTTGAGAATTAAATCTGGAGAAACAGAATACCATATTCTCTCAAATACTAAGTTAAAATTTTGCTGACTTATCAAAATGATCCTTACTGAGAAAAATCAATGTGTATTATTTTCTTTTACTGTCATGAGACTTTTCAAATGGGCGTAGATCTTAATCCAACATAGAAAACCACTGCCACACACACATTTGTATTAAATTCTCTGCAGCCCATTTTTAAAAACAACTTTATCAAGGTTTAATTTACATATAGTAATATAAACTGCACCCATTAAATGTACAAGTCAATGAGTTTTGACAGATGTATACACTTATGAAGCCACTTCCAAAATCACAATATGGAACACTCCTATCACCCCGAAACTAGCTGGGGAGGGTGTGTCTTCCTCCCTGAGAAGCGGACCCATGAACGAAGGTGTGAGGATAACGAGGGGTGAGCCAGGAGCTATCCCAAGGAGTGAGGAGGCTGCTGGGGCCGGAGCAGAGGGAGGGAGAAGGTAGATGGAGAGGGTGTCGCAAATGGGTGACCACGTAGCATGTTGGGGTGGGGTGTTTCCAGGGATAATACCAGCTTAACCCTGCTGCTTCATCGCTACAGCAATAATCCCAGACTTCCATCTTTAAACGAAGTATTACTGTGATCAATAAAATTATCATCACCAAGTGTTACCTTCGTCAGCTGCTGCTGCCTTCACTGCGAAGCCAGAGTGGGTTTGGGGAACGGGCCTTCACTTTGTTCCCCTACCATCTGCCACGGTCTCATGTGATGCCGTGCGGGAGGCATGGTCACTTTGGGACATGACAAGGATAACCCATCACTCTTCTTCCCTCTCTCTCCAAGTGAAATGTGAGCAGCCCCGGCCGTCCCACTGCCTGCGTGCAGGTGCTCCCCAATATGGTAGCCCAGCACCCCTAACTCCTTCTGACCTCAGTCGGAGGCGGGAAAAGTATTAGAAGCTGCTGCCCATTTGGTGCAGGAAGCGGGTGGCTGGTGTCCTGGCCTATGACACGCACGGAGCCGTCAAGCCACCGGCGAGCCATGTCCGTGGGAAGCCTGGGTGTGTGTGAACAGGTGTGAACAGGAGCCGGGCCAGCCCTGCAGTAGACTGACAGAGAGCAGTGCGCATGCTCTTGATGCTGTTTTTCTCATCTACTAGACGGAGTAAGCCAGGAGCTGGCACTTTGTCCGTGAAGGGATGTGACATATATTTTATAGGTGTTGGGGACCACGGTGTCTGTGGCAACTCGAGGGGAATGCAGCCAGACTATGCGGTAAATGATGGGGCCTGCCTGTGTTCCAATAAAACTTTATTGATCCTGAAATCCGATTTCCATAGAACCTTCACATCTCAAAATACTCTTTTGTGTCTAACCATCTCAAAAAATGTAAAAACCATTTTTAGCTCACAGGTCATACAGAAACAGGCAACAGGCCCAATCTGGCAACTCCTGTTATAAATTAACAGGGTTTCCTTTTTTTGGGGGGGTGGGGAGGGTGATGCTTTATTTTGAGGAACTCTTTAGGGGCAATGAGATTAAACTCCGTGTAGGTTCGATGACAAATATTTAAGTCATACATTTCCATTTCCCCGGAAAGCTGATGAACTTGTAACTTGAACGTGTGTGTTTGTCACCACTGACCATCCACAAGGCTAACGCTGAAGACATGAAGATCAAGTCTTAGACGTGCTAAAGGAACGCCAGCATCTTCTTCAACAGTCGGTTCTTTTAAGAAAACCACGCCCAAATGTACGTAGCAGGGGACCTTACGCACGAATGTGAAAAATGACTTCATTTGGATCAAATGGTAGTTCCTCTATGTTAATTTCACCCATTTTTTCCATTCTAAGGTTTGCAATGCACCAACGAAAGAGAAAGCCATAGATGTTTACATGTTGTTCCATCAGCACGAGCACGTCACAACTGCTAATGACGCCAGCTTTGTGCCGCTGCCAATCAGATGCCGCAGAAAGAACATCAGTTAACCCGGACAGTCCTTTGATCTGTAGAAGGTGCAACACCTGACCTTACTATAAATGCTCCTGTACACTTGGGCAGAAAGTCCCACATTGGATGATGTGGTGACACTCAAACACCAACCTTGGTGAGGTAGAGCATCACGGGAGAAGCATTCTCACTAAATCAGAAAACTCTCGGGGCAGAAATATTCTATGGGGAATGACCCTCGATCGCGTCCGAACAAGCTGGGACTGCCTGCCTGTGGAAAATAAAGCTGTAGCGGTGAAACCGCACCAATATTGTCGTGTATTCAGAGTAACAGAATCATATTTTTTTTTGCGAAGCCAGATTCTGAATACAAGACAGTCGGCAGGACGGCACCGCGCTGCACCCTGGGTACGGGGCCCGTGTGGGCCTCCGCCGAGTTCCTTCGTAAATGGAGCACCACAGACCCTGCGGCTTTAAAAAACATACGTCAAGAAATTGCAATCACTGGAAATAAAGTGTGCAACCTAGAGTACCCTGAAATTCATCTCTTGGCGAGGGAAAGGCTGAACAAATCAAATGTGGAGAGCTCAAACGGTTTCTGGTGGAAGATTTCATTACGGCATTCTGGAATGTTTCAATTTTGGGGAAGAGTCTTTCGGTGGCGCTGTCAGTTCTAATTAGTTAAATTTATATTCTGTCCTGGCGTGGGATGAAATTGAAAAGGCCTACAGTTTCGTGGCGTCTGAATCTGATGAGGCTTTCGGAAGATCATAAAAATAATCTACAGAAGATTTGTCAGAGAAAAACGCTCTGAATAGAGGCAGGAAGACAATGCCTGGGAAAACACTTGAGCCGAAATACACATTCTGAAATGCAGAAATTTCGACTTGGGAGGGTATTTTCTCAATGAAGAACACTATGATGCACAGAGAAGAAGCAACGAAATGTCAAATTTGCCAAATATGAATGCGACTTTTATGAAGACGGTAGGCGATGTTATGAAACTAAAAAATAAAAAAAGGCTTTCGATATACATTCTTCGGGAAGCAGCGGCGACACAGTGAGAGTTCGAACGAGAGGCCTCCCGGGGCATCTCGCCTGCTGGCCTCCCGCCCTTGCTGGCCTCCCGCCCTTGCTGCTGCTCCTGCTTTTGTCCAACACAGAGGGTCCAGCGGGTGTGACGGTGCGGACCGCAAGGCCCGGCCACCAGCAGCCTTGCAGCTTCCTCCAGGCCTCTGCAAGGTGCTTTCCAGGGAAGCGAGATAACATGGAGCATCCCGCCTAGTCCAGGACTGCCAGGCTGCCGGGGAGCCCACGTTGGCCTGGGGAAGGGCCACACGGAAGGGACGCGGGGCCGTCCTCAGCTGTGTCAGCCACCCCCGCCGGGGCACCTGGAGGCCCATGAGAACGGAGGCCGTCTTCAGCCCGAGACCCAGCTGCCGTGGGGCTGGGACTTCACGAGGCCCCAGGCGAGGACCGTCCAGCTAAGGTTAGAGCACAGCGCCGTGAGAGAAAGGTCCAGTAGTCCTTGTAAGCTGCTGAGTTCTGGAGTTGTTCAATAAATAAACCTTTTTAGAGGTTCCCCAATATAATAAAATCAGTGTTGGTCAAAAAAATCTTTAAAAAAAATCATATAATTTTAATTATCTTAAGCACCTCTTCTTGCTCTCAAAATCGTCTTGCGTGATGACTTACACGGTCACCTGGTCCACATGCCACTCCGAGGAGGCTGGCTCACAACGAGTGATGGCAAGGCCGCCGACGCTTTCTGAGTGGAATGATCTGGGATGACCCGTGCTTGCTTTGCAGGTGCACTGGCTGCTGTGGGCCGACAAGGACGGGGGCAGTCAGGAGAGGCTGTCACACAATCCACGAAGAGATGGAAAGGTGACAATGGCGAAACCGCTGACGCGTGTGTGCGTTTCGTAACTGGCCACCTCAGTCGACTCATCAGTCCTGTTTGTTTCCAGTTGGTTCTTCGGAGACAGGTAATCATGTCATATGCAAATAGAGACAGCTCTTTCACTATTTTTAGCTTTTATTTGTCTAATTGCATTGGCTTAAAACGTCCAGAATAATGTAAAATATGGTTTCATTTCCTCTCATTTTCTTGTTTAAAAAGAAAACTTTTTACATGATGTACATCTGTGTTTACTCCATAGTTACAATCAGCTGATTCGCCAGAGGGTAGATGAGCATTTAGAAGTTTGACTTCTGAGACGTGATAGCCTTTGGTGCCGAACAAGTGTCTGGGGAAGGCCCAGCCCAGAAGGTAAGCAAGCACGGCCCGAAGCTGGGCGCGGGGCCCCGCGGTACCCGAGGAAGCCATGTCCCAGAGGGTGATGGACGAAGTCGTTCCCAGTTTGCAAGGATGTCTTTTCATGTTGCAGAGAGTGGCTTGGATGCCTGCCTTCTGCTCCTCTTCCATTCCAAGGAAATCACCTTTTGGAATGGACTGGTCACAGTACCAGAGCCAGACAGATTTCGTGTCTACGTGCCACACACGGTTTGGCCGCGACTTACGATTCATGTTCACTTTCGAGATAATATGCTTTTTATACAATGAAAAGTCACACTTTTGAGATGAATGAAAGGTTTGAATTTCCACAGAGGATGGAAAAGGATTGAGGGGGGGAAAAAAAAAAGATATGCATAACTCTTAACACTGGAAAAATTAATGTTTTTTTTCCCAACACCTGAATATATGTATTTATATATACATATATATAAATTTACATATTTATATATAATATATTTAAATATATATTACACATGTTATAAATACATATAAATTTATTTTATGTTATAAATATATGTAAATATATAGTATATATGTAAATTTATATACATTATATATGTAATATATATATATATATATTTTTCCAACTGACTATATGTAAGTTCATGTCCTTTTATTATTAATATAATCACATTTTTTCAAATAAGAAGTCTACAAAGGAAAATACTTTTAAGGACTCTGTTATGGAGTCCAAATCATGAAACTTTTAAAGCACTTTACTTCCCCCCCTGCTACTCTGACAGCAAGGCTGTCGAACCTTCTCCGAGAAGGGCTAGGTAACATGTTGGGCTTTGGGGGCAGCTACTGCGAAGTGACTCGAGTCCGTGGCTATAAAACAGCCCCAGGGGACACGCACATGAATGAGCTTTGCCGGGTTCTCATAAACCTTTATTTACGGACGTGGAGAGCTGAGTTTCGTGTCATTTTTAGGTGTCACACTATTCCTCTTCTTTTGACTTCTTAACATCGGTTGCAAGGGCAATAGAAACCGTTCTTAGTTCACGGGCTGGACAAGAACGGGCGGCAGGTCACAGCAGGCCGACCCTAGCACTGGGGCGCCGAATTCTGCATCAAGGTATAAGAGGCAGTGGTAACGACGAGTCCTGGAGAGTCCCTCACATGCAGCGATGACACAAACCGTCGGTGACACCGTGAATACACACAGTTTCCAGCAGCCGCTGGCCCAACGTTCCTCGCACCGAGCCAGAGCCATCTCCCCTTCGGGGTCGCGTGCTCTCGGCGCGATCGGAAGCCGGTGAGTCAGCCCAAGCTTCACGGGGATCTCTCAGCAGCTCGGTTTCGTCCTTCCACTTCAGGTCCCCTGGGATTGTGACAAATGCACCCTCGCTGACCTCACTCAGGAATTCTGAGCTTGCCAAGCGGGAGCCCTGCTCCCACGGTGAGAAGCCCCTCCCCAGGCTGGAAAGGGGGCGCTCACCAACCCTCTCTGAGGGGAACCAGCTGCTCATTCAGCCAGGAAGGCTCCATTCTAAATGATTTTCACGTTTGTGTTTGTCGGGCCATAAGGATGAATTGAGAAATTTCTGTCAAAAGCAATCTCAATAGTAGCTATTTACTAACAAAATTCCACCGAGGGAGGCGATTACGTTAAGAGGCGATGAAACAGGCTCGCTTCATGGCGGCTGATGGACCCGAGGCGGCTCTTGGGGGGCTGTCGCCGGGCTCCTCTTGTCTGCGACCGGCTGGACCTGCATTCTCTGGTTCTGGAGGTCCAAATGCACACCCACCAGGGTTTCTGAGAACCACTGTGCACCCCAGCCCCTGCCCCCGGGTCTCCCCGCTGTGTGAACAGCCGTCTGTAATTCTGACGTCTCGTTTGTAGGTGACTATGCTGACAGTCCTCCGGCTCGTGCCCACTCAGATGGCCTTCTCCGTGCCGTCTACACAGCCTGCCACCTCTTCCCTCCACCAGAGACGCCACTTTGTATAACGGCGGCTGCCCACACCCGATCCCTTGTCCTTAAATGACAACTCCGGTTTCTCCGACGCCAGAGGCGGCCCGTCTCGGCGTGCGGCAAGCCGCCCCTAGTGCCAGCGAGAACAAGCCGTATCGAGTCGGTTTATGACATCAGAACCGTTTCCGCGGAACAGAAGTCACGCGCACGGGCTCGTTCTGATGGCTGTCATCGTTAGCCATGGCAACCGACACACATCTTTAAAAAAATCCCTTGAAAACGACTGAGTAACGTACTCAAACGTCTTCATAAAAACATTTTTGATTCGAAAGTGTTTTTGTGGTCATATACATGTCTTCCTTGATACGTTACATTTTTTTCCGATAAAGCTGGACTGTGTTTTCCACACTGATAAGACGGCCTTTCTAACACCGGATTTGTGTCAGCCTGTGTGTCAGAGGACAGAGAATGGCGTGCTCCAGGGAATACCGCAACAATCTCCGTGGAACTTACGTAACGGGGTCCAGAAAGCAAGCAGTCCACACCCTGAGACGGACAGCCACCCCCAGACAACCGGCCGCGGCCACGTGGGCCTGGACAAGCTCACTGCGCAGGCGGCGGTGACGCCCCGCAGTGCTGCCTCGTCTTCGAATACTCCCAGAGTGGCTGTCGTCCACGGACAAGATGTAGGGGCATTACCAAAGAAAGGAATTAAAATAATCAATATCACGTGAGCGGCAGAGAGCGGCCCTATCGTACGACCTTCGTCTCTGAAGGTCAAGGAATGTAGATGGATTCGGTGGATAAAACCGAGATCTGAAAGGCACAGGGAGGGTGGCCAGCGAGGTGCCAGCAGGCCCCGGTCAGTCACACACAGGCCTGGAGGGTGCGGACGAACCCAATGGTCTGTCCAGCCACAGTCCCCTCCCCCACAGCGGCTCAGTGTGGTTGGCCCTGGAGACCCCAGGACCTCTCCCCAGCAGGAAACAGAGAATGTATTCTCACACGGCAAAGGCAGAAATCGAAGGCTATTAAACCAGGGGTTTTGGGTCTTTTGGCGCCGGGCGGTGGGCCTCGTGGCGAACTGCGCATCACACACGCAGGGGAACTGGGCACAGGGCTGGAGGGCAGAACCCGCACCCGGCCCAGGGCCCCTGATTGCACGTGGCAAGCTCCCCCTCGCTGCCCCCAGGGTAGGTGTGCACGCGTGTGCGTGCGTGTGCACACACGCCTGTGTTCCCTCGGCTGCAGCCAGCAGTTCCGCTCATCCCTCCCGGGTCCCGCCCAGGCCACACAGACCGAGGCTCACAGGTGGCCGGCCACACCTCAGCAGCACCGGGCACGGCCACAGGACAAGGCCGACAGCGCCGTCAGAGGGCCACTCGCAAATCCCGGCTGACAGACCCGATCCAAACCCAGCCACCGCCGGCCAAGGAACTGCCTGACCAGGCCAAGGAGCCCCCACGCAGTGACGAATGACACACGACAACCAAATGACGCTCTTAGCCTCACTTTCATCTAGCGCTGGCTGCTTTGCTCTGAGTTAGCGGGCTTGTCCTTCTCTAATAAATTAACATCTACTTCCCATTTTTTCAACCATGCAACCACTTGGTGAGACAGGACAGGTATCTTTACCGTGCGATGGCCCTGCGTCCGCATCACTGTCAGAGCTGGCCCGTCCCCCCATGGGTTCCCCCGCTGACCTTTCTGCCCGTTCTTGGTACGAGCATCCTCTTGGAAAACCCCTACCAACAAAGCCTCGTTGATGGAAACAGAACTATCCATCCAAGCTTCAGATGGCTGTGCCTCAAATGTTACCTCCCCTACGAGCTGTGACCCTCTGTGGGGGCCGAGTGACAGGCCAGTGCTGCGCCCAACGGGCATCAAGTGTCCTCCTCCCTACAGTCCTCTTACAAGAGATCAGCCCTTTCTTCTTAGAAGGAGACTGTTCCCCACCTTTCTGCTCATCGTGGAAAGCTACACGCTGGACATGCGATCAAAGACCCAGCCCCACACTTCTCCGAACGCCGCAGCCACATCTGCTCGCCACTCGGCGTTTCCGGTGGGAAACAGTCTCATCCGTCTGGAAGCAGCTTAGGGAAGGAGACTGGGAATCTCACAGCATCGCACACGCCATGCGAAACGGTCACAGCTGCGCTCCCTCATCCCACGGAAACACGGCCTGGAGACACGCTGGCATGGGATCCCAATCAGGCGTCACCGTGCACACCCAGATGGCCGATGCCATCCCCGGACACAGAGGCTCCGGCTACCGCGATGCCCTTTTACCCCTTCACTGCTCTGATGCAGCAACACCCCAGCCAGAGCGGCAAAGGGCCCGGAGCCACCGCCCGCTCCTGCCAGGCTCCCACGCGTCTCCTGGACCCTCGCCTCCACCTGCCAGCGCTGACCTCGTACACCGGACCTGCCCCCGGCGTACCGGCCCCTGCCCTGGCTGGGACAGCCAAGAGGGGAACCCACTCCTTAGGGTGCCTCGGTGATGAGTGTCTACACCAGACGCCCGGCTCCGGGCCCTGGGCAGGCGGGTTCACCGGGGTGCAGCCGCTCAGCTGAGCCTGGTCATTCATTCCCAAGGTCGTGGTCTCGGAGAGACGTAAGCAGTATTTCCTTCTTCAGTGATTTTTTTTTGAGGCTGCAGGAATCTTATACAGAAAACATCGCTGTAAGTCTCACAGTTCAAATTTCCTAATGAGTCCCAGATAACGAGTGTCACACACCGAATAG
This sequence comes from Macroglossus sobrinus, assembly GCA_004027375.1. NCBI lineage: Eukaryota > Metazoa > Chordata > Mammalia > Chiroptera > Pteropodidae > Macroglossus > Macroglossus sobrinus. Next base: position 192,045 of record PVKZ01001902.1, on the reverse strand, counting down.
CCAGCGATTCAGTTCTCTACCTCCATCCGACCGAAAGAGAACTAACTGCGCCTCGCGGAAGCCATCATCTGTTGAAGTGAGGGGTGCATGGGGGACAGGTGCTGGCACTTACGATGGTCCCCTGAAGTGCAGGATTCCAACAGATGAGAGCGTTCTGAGCGCACAGCCCTTTAAATGCTGCAGGGGTCGCCTGCTTTCCAGAACATCTCTGATCAGAAGTTTGTGGCATCGCGCCTCCCGGTGGTAAGCCGGCATTTGTTCTTTGAATGATCAGGCTGCCTGCCAGGTCACCCCGGCCACCCCGGCCGAGACCGACTGCTGAGTCCCCTCATTAAACATGGCCGAGCAGAACACTGGGCCACGTTCAGTCAGCCAGACAGTGCGACCGGCGTCTCAACTTGACCGAGACATCCCATCTGCCACAAGACTGGGGGGCGCACTCAAAATGCTGCGCTTCCCCAGGAAATGAAAGGAAAGAGACAGTACGGGCAGGCCCGAAAAGTCGCTCTCGGACTCGGGAGCGTGACTGGACTGTGTGACTGAAACTCCATCGGGGACTTGAGTAAGTTACAGGGTCCCTCCTCACGGCCACAGCAGCGGGTGCACGTGGCGCTGCTGTCCCCGCACGAGGCAGCACGGGCCCCTGCTCAGTGCGGACTGGGAAGGTCCTCGGCCCCCCGCATCACCCTGATTGCCTCTTCGCGTGCCTGGGGGGCTGTCCTCCCGACACTGTTCTGTAAGGGCCCTCCATGGGTTACGGGTTTGGGCAGGGTGACGATAGGGGACCCGTGCTCCTGCCTGGGAAGTCTCCTTGGCTTCTGGGAGGACCACGGGGTCGGGTGTTTCTCCCCCAACGAGGGTCGCCATGGCACGACCCACCGTTCGGCGACAGCCCTGCGCCCGTCCCCTGCAGGCCGGCCCCCGCTCACCTTGGGGTTGGTTCGCTGCTGCAGCCTCCTCTCCTCCCGCTCTCTCTGCAGCCGCTCAAACTCCTCCCTGATCTCGGCTGGCGTTCTCCTCCTCTCCACAACCTACGGGCGGAATCGAGAGGAAACCGCGGGTCAGCACCGGGCAGGGAGGGCATGCACGCGGAGAGCGGGCGCCGTTGGCCTGCTGTGTACGGAGATGGTGCCCAGGGCCCCGCCGTTCCTCTCCCCGGGGACTCAGAGACGTCAAAGAAACCGGGATGAGTGTCTACACCAGACGCCCGGCTCCGGGCCCTGGGGAGGCGGGTTCACCGGGGTGCAGCCGCTCAGCTGAACCTGGTCATTCATTCCCAAGGTCGTGGTCTCCGGAGAGACGTAAGCAGTATTTCCTTCTTCAGTGATTTTTTTTTGAGGCTGCAGGAATCTTATACAGAAAACATCGCTGTAAGTCTCACAGTTCAAATTTCCTAATGAGTCCCAGATAACGAGTGTCACACACCGAAACGCAACCAAAGCTGTGCACAAAGGCACCGTCACCTCCCAAGCCCCCTTGCCCCCCGAGTGCTGGCCACCTCTGGAGATGCCCTTTGAGCTGCCTGGACCGAGGGATCATAAGCCACCAGGTCTGGGTGGTTGTCCAATCATGGGACTCTTCCCCCATCATACGACATGAACCTCAGAATGTGGGACATCAGTTACACTCTAGTATAAAAATACGCAGGTACCGAACAGCAAACCACGTTCACACTCGGGGAAGCACGCGGACGTCGGATCCGTGAGAAAAGAAGGCCTCTCATCTCGGCCTTTCTTAGTTCATCACGAAAGAAAGACAAGAGTCGTTAAGAGTTCAGCGAGGCACGAAAAGGCCACCGCGGCCCGCAGGTGCCACATCTGTGAGAGGGGAACCCACACCACGTGATTCCCTAGAGCCCCGGATTCTGTGGCCTGCAAGGAACACAGAGCAGGAGCAGAACGGACAGGACTGGAGTCATCGGATGAAGGAGGGGGAGAGAGACCAAAACGCACATTCCCTGTGTCAGTGGCGGAAATACAGCAGGGGTGGGGTGGGGTCCTGAGGCTGCTCAAAAAAACAGCTAAAAAAAGTAGATGATGTGAGAAAAAGCTACCCTGGAAATCATGAATTTAAAAAATTATTTAAAAAAAAAAAAGATATTCTTATAGTAAAACAAAACAAACAAAAATACCAGTACAGCACAGGAGGATACGAAATAAGGACAATTTCCCTCATATGCCATCCTCCCTCTTCCCACAGGCTAGCAATTAATTTTTAATGTATTTTCTAAAAATCTGTGCACGTGTATGTACATACACGTATATATACTTGAACGTAAATGAGATCGCGTGATAGGTTTTGTGCAACTCGGTGTGATTATTCAGAAGCATAGAAAAATCAGTACAAAAACGGGCCTATCCAAAAACACGTTTGAGGAATCGGTTCATTACAGCTTCAGGAAGCACACAGAAGAGAATAATGAAAACAATATTTTCTCCTCTAATAACCGAATAGAAATCACTAATCACTAAACAGGCGAAGGCGGTTCTCCTACAGGAAGTTCTGAAATAAAAACACTGTTAAGAGCTTCGTTCCAAGAACAAAATGAGAGTCGTGAACGGCACACAGCGATTGCTCTGTGACCTCTAAAGATCCACGCTTGCTCGCACTGAGCTGAGATGGCGAGCTGACTCCCTAGTTCTTACACAGAGATGCGCGTGCCCCATTCACGGCACTTACACTGCCCCCAGGTCGCCCTCTCTTGCACAAAAAATGAGGTACCGCTTTGTAAAGTTTGCACTGTCTCCTCAATCTCCTCTCAGCTTCTCCCTTCCTCAAAAGAAAATAAAAATAAAAGAGCTTTAAGAAATGTAGGTAATCAACTATTCCATTTTACCTCGAAGATCAAGGAAATATGTTTTAAAGTTTATTTTTATTTTATTTTTTGTAGGCGAGGCAGCCCTTGGTTGACCTCAGAGATTGCAAGGATTTGTCAGTTTACAATCTCTTAATTTTTTATTTACGCCTACAGTACCTGGTCTTCCTAAGTGGTCTTCCATCCAAGTACTAACGAGGCCCGAACCTGCTTAGCTTCCGAGATCAGACAAGATTGGGCTTGTTCAGGCTGGCATGGCCACAGGCTGATTTAAGTAGTTTAAAAATTCTTTGTGACTCTTGAAGCCTTATCCGGTGGACCTGAGCCTTACTTACTGGACTTACTTGAACCCCTGTCCGCGGAGACTTAAGTGACTCATTACTGAGGAAAGAGGGTCTGGGTGGGGCGTGCTTCCTCCCCGGGCCTAGTCCACAGGGCCCAGCCGTCAGGCTGTCCCATCCGGATGAAAGATTTCGTTCCGAATGTTATATTCGGCAGGATGCTAGTGTTAAGGATGTAGACTGAACAAAGGTTTGATTGATCAGCTGTAACTTTAGCTTGTGACAGGGACTCCATGAATGTGGTCCTATACTGATTTTTTTTAAACGATGTGTAAGAGTCCAGGAATTAAGAGGCTGGAAAGCTCCAGGCCCCAGAGATGCCAGGGCAGAACGGGGTTTGTGTTCGGGAATTCTAGCGGTCTGACCTTTGCCGGCTGAATTAACAGCTGAGAATCACTGCCTCTTTGCCACCCCCTGTGACAAGCTACGGAGGCAAATCTTGCCCAGGTGCTAAGTGGCTCCATCTCTATCATATTTTCCTAAGTTCTGCAAACAGCTGGTGCATGATCAGAACTGATCAGAACTAACTGCAAAGCCAGAGTGGCTTCCTGGAGGAGGAGGCATTGGCAGGGTGCCCCCCAAGCTCCCACGGGCCCGCCCGGGCCCGTTTACACCCTTCTTCACCCGGAGCACGTGACGGTGGAGAGTGGGACAGCCAGCATAAGTCCCCTTTTCCGCCCCAGGAACCTTAGATTTAAGCATCTGGGAACACGGCGCCCCACACTGCGTCATGTGGTAAAGACCGGACGTCGCCAGTGATTTTCATCAACAGTGCCTCATACGCAGCCCACGAATCTCCACACCTGCACTGCCCACCTGGCCCATCCTCACCTGTCCCTGAGTCCGCCGGGAAGACCGACTTATGCGCGGAAGAGGGGAACAGAGGTCTCTAAGCGAGGTGGCGTGGTGGACAGTGTGGGCATGCAGCGGACATTACCTGTGACCCCCTGGGCGACCTCAGGTGAGTCCCTTCACCTCTCCAAGCTTCGGTTCCCAGCTATGAATGAGGAGCTTACACTCCGTGATGCCTGAGGTGTCGTCTGGTTTAAAAAATTCTGATTCTAGCTAGTCAACGTTTAAATTGGGACAATTTTAGAAAATTGTTTAGAACTTTGGAACCATTGCAGCGATAGTGCGAAGTCCTTGCACTAGCTTCCCGTTCTCTCGCATGAGCTCGGGACACCTGTCAAGTGGGAGAGACCAGCGTCGATCGGTACATCGCTATCGCTAAACCTGGACTTTCCAGATCCCACTCGTGTTCCCACGAACACCCCTTCTATCTTCCGGGGTCCGATCCAGGTCCGGAACCGCATTTGGTCGTCACGTCTTGGTCTCCTCCGATCCATGAGCTTGTCCAAGGCTACTCTCCATGACCTTGAGCACGTTACAGCTCTGAATGCAGGCTTTCTTAGATACTGTGACACTGAGTGGCAGGAAAAAGTGACACGTGGAGCGTGTAAGGGGCCACAGATGACTAAACGGCGGGCGATCTGGGCCGGGGGGCGCCTCCAGCTGGGACCCACATCTGGGAGCGCTCCCGGGTCACCTGGTTTCCAGCCGGTACCAGATTCGACGCTGTCAAAGCCGGCCCGGCTCAAAGCTGGATTTCTGCCACTGGGAAGAAGAGAGCCCTTTCATGCCCATCACGGGCCTCTGCACAGACACCGCTAACCAGCTCTGGGGACTGAAACGGCCGGCTTTACAGGCTGGGGATGGCTGCATGTCCCTCCCCCAGAATCCCGCCACAGACTGGCAGCTGACTGAAGGTTACAAAAACAAAACAGAACAAAACAGAAAACTTACCTAATGACTGAAAACGGGCCAATGTTTTAGGCAAGCTACAAAAGCTCTGCTCCATCTCCAGCGTCCACCCATGGTGGGGTGACCCCTCTGCGGGGGTGGGGGTGACTGTGTCCCGGAGCGCTGGCATCTAGGGGTTAAAGGCCACTAGGGGTCTCGGCCACTAGGGGTGTTTAATAGCGTCCTCCATGCGGACTGCCCCACACGCGTCCACTAAGGGGTGCGTGGTTAACGGGTGGGGGCTGGGAGAGAAGTGGGAGCACCCCCATCAAAGGAGCCCCCTCAAGAGATGAGGACGCCGGCTCTATAAACACACACGTGTTCCCTGAGACGTTCCCTGCGCAGGGTGCCCGTGGGCGCAATTCTCCCGTCCCACGCCAGGACCCAGCACCCCTCTGGGGAAGTTATCTGGGGAGTGTCTTCTCTGAAGGCATTTTAAAAAAATAATGATGGTGTTATTAGCTTCGAGTCTATAGCACATTGGTTGGACACTTTTATAGTTTACGAAACGGATGATCCCACGGATTGCGCTTTCTCCCCGCGGACTCCCCACCGAGCCGTTGCGTTGCTGCTGACTGTGTCCCCTGTGCTGTGCTCCCCGTCCTCGTGACCATCCATCGGCTACCAATCTGTACTTCTTTAACCCTTCACCCCTTTCTCCCAGCCCCCCGCCCCCTCCCGGCTGCCCATCGCCAGACAGTTCTCTATGTTGCTGCGTCCGTTTTCGATTGCTTTGTTCTTTTTGCTTCTTAGATTCCGCGTGAGTGAAATCATACGGTATTTGTCGTTCTCTGTCGGGCTCACTGCCCTCAGCAGGGCGACCTCCAGGTCCCCGTGCTGTCGGGGACGGCGCATTTGCCTTCAGTGAAGGCTCAGCCTCAACGCAAAGGCGGCTGATGCCGAGCAACGAGAACTGGTTTCCCTTAGTTCACCGCGAACGTGACAATCAACGCTTATCTGTCGCCTTCTGCGACGGCCCACACAGTTTTAGAGTCACTGCTGTGTGCGCTGCTTTGCTTTGTTTCTAGTGGGTCTGGCGACAGGAGCCCACGCAGGATCGTGCCAGGGAGACATCGCCCCGCCGGAGCTGGGGTAACGCTGCTGGGAATCAGCACCCCGACCCAGGAGTGGGGCCATGTGAGACAGGTGACAGCTTTTCAGTGGCCCTGCCTGCGGCCGTGAAAACCTGTACCCAACCCACGCCCTAAAAAAATAATAATAAATTAAGAGGCACTTCTAAGTGGTGTACGACGAGTGAGCAGAAATTCAGTATATGCGAGATTTTTTTTTCTTTTTTGGGTGAAAAAGCAAAGCTATCAGACTTCGTATTTAGCTGCAATGAACTAATCTGACTTGAAGTCATTTCCACTGAGCCAAAGGCCAGAGAGCACGTGGATGAGGGAAGGGCCGGATGTGACACAGCGGGCAGCGGTGGGGGCCGGGCCGGGCTGGCCAGCATGGTCCAGGCTGGAGGACAGAGGTGCCTCAGATTTCATCGGTGTCTCACGGGGGGATGAGACACAGATCTGATTATTTAAGAGAAGACAGAAGGCTGGATTTTTATGCAAAACTCCCAAGATTTAAATGTTAGCAACTAATATTCATCGTGCGGGCAACCCAAGCATGGGCACAGGCTGCACACGGCCCGCAAGCCCCCCAATGTTACGCAGTAACGGAGAGAACAACAGAACCGTCTCTCTTATCTTCCCACCTGAAGGCCTTTAGAAGGATCCGCATGGGAATCAGAAGAAACAGGTGTGCGGGTTCGCGATGGAACACCCAAGCAGCTTCGAGCGAATCTTACGTGTGATGAAAGGATAACTCAAGGCGTGTGGATCTAATGTTCACAGCCAACCAAAACTTCTCGGGCACCAGAACCAAGTTTCTTTAACGGAATTCAGTAACGACACCTACCTGTTCTCAGAGCGATTTGGACTTTTACAACGTATCCTCCTCTTCATTTCCCAGATGGTCACATACAAGTACAAGGTGGCAGACTCCGAGGAAACGGAACCTTGTGAAGTCTGGTGATCGCTCTCGCCCGGCATGGCTGCCCGGGGCGGCCTATTCCACGGATACCCGCTCTCTGCTGTTTTGTCTTACTCTCCCTAGTTGGTAACAGTCTAACATTACAGTACCCGGGTCATTACAGACAACTTACTCCATGAGTTCTCAACTTGCCTCTGCTTCCGTTTGTTCACACGCATGACACTCACCAGCAGAGACGCATCCGAAGCGCAGGTGCCCGAGACTTGGGGTGGGGAGAACTGCCCCCTGCAGAGACTGTCTCCATCTGCCCCGCCCCCGCCGGCCTGCTCCCTCCCCTGGTTAAAAGTGACTGGGCTGGTCTGAGATCCCTCCCCCTTTTCACCTGACAGATTAGGAAATGGGGAACCGTTGACAATGGACTTGCCCAAGCCCAGGACTCAGTCTCTGTGACCAAACGCATGGCACAGAGGGACATCAAACATCTTAGCATCACAAAGATGTCGTCACAGGCCGGGAGGGGGAGGGCGGTTGGGGGTGGTGGCTTTGTCAACGTCTGATGACCGGATGCAAGGTTTCTCTTACCTCCCATCCTTCCATTTCCAGGCCTCTCTTCCCATATATGTCATAGATGGCCCTGGTCTGGGGGTCACTGAGCACTGCAAACGAAAAAGCAGACATGTTCACCCAGGACAGAGCTCAGTCTTCGGTCCTGCCACCGCCGCCATCAGGCGAGTCTCCCCTTTCCCCCCCTCCCCCAGCCAGAGCCTTCCCAGTGACCTTTTCGCGGCCTGTGCATCTTTCTTCCTGATGCTTTTCAGGTCTAATGGAGGCCGTGTTTAAATGTGGCCACAAATGAGAAACGCCCGATTTCTGAGCCCAGGCCACTCCTAACTGCGAGGCGCGCCTCGTAGGAAGCTGCACTCACCCTGTCGCTACAGGACAGGTGTAGTCACAGGGTTTAGTAAGTTTCCACCGAGGTCTATAAGATACCTTGGCTCGAAAGAGCTAATTCCCGTTTCTAAAGGAGCTTAGTGTAAAACTAGGGACAGCCTCTGATTCGAGAAAAGCCTGATTTACTGTTTATCCGTAGGGTTCCAACAACTCCTGAGACAGTCTATTTCTCGTGTGTCTCTCCTCTTTATTTGGAAATCCTTTTAAAACACACAAACACCTGTCACCACGGTGCCGGCCACTTCACATACCATATATCTGGAAAGGATTTTTCAGTCAGGCTGGGAGCTCGTCAAATTTAAGCGTCAGCAGAAGGAAGAGTCGTTATCTCCCGCCTCTGCTCTGCCAGCCTCTGCCCAAGACCTTCAAATCTCCTCTTCCCTGAGACTTCCTATATATTTTTAGGCCTAATTAACAAAGGATGTAAATGATTCTATCCATACTCAGATCTAATGGGGAAGGAAGAAGTGCTGACCCCTGAAAAACGTGGCGTCCAGCTCCTTGTGTTAATCTGAGGGATTTAATAAGGAACATTTATTCATTCACGGTTTTACTTGAGCTCCCCTTTGGGCTCGGGCCGGGGCGGGCCTGCTGCTGCTGTAGCGTGTTCACGAGTGCGGTGGGTTTTCCTGTTAACCCTTCCCCAGATCTCCAAAGCAGCCATGCAGGCCACTCAGACGACAGAATACCATGAACGGAACAGGCTTGGGTGGGGACCACCACGTCCGTGGTGTGAACAGAGTTATATGTGGTAGAGACGCAAGGCCGCACACACACACGCCATTAGCCACGGCCCAGGCTTTACTGGTCACTAAAATCTAACTTTTTGGTAAAAGTATAAAGTGAAACATAGTGTATGCTTTTATGCCTACAACAAGAAGTCTTTATTTTGTAAAGAAACATGTTATCTAATGTTTGGCCTGTCTAAGGAATGAACTGCCAAATAGCTCTGAAATAACTTATTTTCCTTGGCGTACACCTTAAGGGTGATTTAATATTTTTAGAATTTTTATTTTTAAAATTGTGGTAAAATATACATAACACAAGGCTGATCGCTTTAACCATTTTGAAGCGCACGATTTGGTGGCATTAGGTGCATTCGCAATGTTGCATGCCCACCTTTTTCCTCCATCTCAAACAGTAAACTGTAATTATTAATGACTTAATCGATGTTTTATAAACAAATAGATGACCAAATATTCTTTCTGAAATACATAAAATGTGATTAGAAAAATCTAAATCACCCGATTCTATTTCCTGCTAGCTTTCTTAACATCGTTTTCTTTCTTTCGTGAGACCCTTTCCTTAACTGAACGCTACTGAGCCAATAAAAGTCACTTTCAGATGAAAAAAACGTCCTTGTGTGTTCTCACAAAGAAGAGAAGCAAGCAAGCTCGCCCGGGACGACCAGCCTTTTGCCACGAAGAGCTCCCTCTGGGAGGAAACTAGTTGATCATTTAAAACCCGGTTGCACTCGGCTCCTGCTCTGTGCTTCTCAACTCTCGTTTCCTACTTGCTGGACACGGATTGATTCCTACAGCCAAATGCTCTCCTTTCTAAGGCCCCGGGGTCTGTGCAAAAGGCTAATAAGCTAACCACCGCTTCTGCACACCTCCGAGGACCGTCTTTTTGTACCCTCCACAAATCCAGTGTCTTAGCAATCGCGTGTCCGCTGCCGGGCACTGCTGCGCAGCCAGGGCGCCCACTGACCTTCATACGCCTGGTGGACGAGGTTGAACAGCCGCTCGGCCTGCGACTTGAGCTCCGGGTCTCTGTGCTTGTCGGGGTGGTAGAGCATACACAGCCGGCGGTAGGCGGCCTTCAGCTCCTCGGAAGACGCCTGCAGAAAGAAAAAGCCCAATCAGACGGCAACCAGTGCGACTTCGCGGTTCTGGTCATCAGCATCTGCCCGAAGCGGGAGCCGGTCGGCCACCTTCCGGCGTGTCTGCTGTCAACACACAGGACGTGACGAAGTCACGCTTATCACTTGGCACGAGCCCCCTTTTCCGCAGCTCAGAAAGCGATGGGCTGTGCACAGCGACAGCAAGTGCGTTTGCTGGGAAACGCTGCTACTGGCCAGAAGGGAGCTGGTGGCTCCACGGGGCCTGAGCTGCAGCGCCAAGCGTCAGAGGCTGGCTGATGCCTTAGGCTTTGTCATTTGAAGTAATTCACGCCAAGGTGCTCCCTGCTCAAAGGAAAGCTACATGTCATTCGATGGAAATGCCACGCATGGAATCGGTGTCTCTGCCAAAGGAAACGCAATGAATATTCATCCTTAATAAGCAAAGACAAATAATTAAAATTGTAAAACGCACACACACCTCTAGTTCACCTCTGATTCTGAAAGGCAGCTCACGAAGCAGACAAAACCGCTTCGCCAAACTATAGTTAAACAAAAGCCCCCCGAACTGGGCAGAGGGGCGGAAGCAGGGACCCGGGGAGGGTGCTGAAGACGGAGGGTGCCCTGGGATCAGGCCCCGGGCCACGGAGCCACAGGGGAGCGGCCACAGCGACACCGTCAGTCACGGGACTGAGGTTATCATTAGGGAAAACAAACTATATTTTTCTATCATTCCCACCATTTTTCAGTATCTTCCAATTCCAGGACGAATGAGTTTTTTCATCATTGAAAAAAAGGCACAACATTATTTTCTAATACTTTTTGGCATGTAAAGTAAATATTTTCAATTGGAAAATATTTAAAATAAGTCATTCGGATGTAAGAAAACGAGAAAAATTCGTGGTTTACCAGAGGTCTGAGACAATGCATTCCAAAGACTCACAAGAACAAGACAACAAATGTGACCCAAAGGCAAGTGGAGGGCACGTGACACGGCAGTCGCAGGTGCCTCTCAGACCGGCTTCCTTGTCTGAGGAGCGGACGGCTGGCTGGCTGGCCTAGGAGCAACACTAACTTCATGTGACTGTTAGTCAGAAAGGAGCCAGCTGGACCCAAGCCACCTGGCGTGCCCAGACGTCTGTCCAGAGTGTGCGTGCACACACCGCTCTTTCCACCAGCTGTGCCCTGGGAAAGTTCAAAGGTCGGCCCCATACCCGCCGACCTCTCTGCCACCGTCTCTTCGGTGCAAGCTCCGGGGGTCACAGCACTGGCCACCTGCAGGTGACCGCCCCCCTCCTTCCTCTCCAGCTGCCCGCCTGAGCAACTCGCCCTGCGCTAAGACGCCGACCTTCAAGCTCAGTGGGTAAGAGGGCAGGCGCCGGTGTCAAATGGCCTGTGTTGGGAGACCGGGGCTGGTGGCAGAGGAGCTTTCTGACCCTTGAAAGGGGACAACAGCCAACTGTCAGGGCCGGTGTGAGGACGAAATGAGACAGCGATCTTAAAACCGTCCGCCTTCTCACCCCAAACCTGGGGACAACAGCACCCCAAGTTACCGTGAGGGGTAAACGAGACAACTCGGGGACCGGCGCTTGGCAAGGCCTCGCGCACGGCAGCGATTCAATCTCGTCGGCCGCCATTCTCATCGCGATGCCATGTCGCCATGCCCCCGGAGGCAGGCACGGCCCTGGGATGCCGACGGCCGACAGCAGGGGCACTCAGGCTCTGCTCGTGCCTCTCAGCACACGACACTCCCGGGAGGAGCCGGCCTCGGCGGTCCCCTTGTCTCTTCCTGGTTCCTCTCCCTGCCAGTGTCGATTGCGCATTTCTTGTCACATTTGCCAATACGCCACCTGTCCCGAACCCCACTGTTTCAATCAAACAGGTGACAGTTAACTAACGGGAAGTAAAATACGTCTTCTCCAGGCAGACTTAGTTCCACGATGATGCCAAAAGGCTGTTCCCTCCTGCAAAGCTGTTCCATGCTATTTTCTTTCTGCGAATTTTAAGGGTCCTTTCCAGAACCTCGTAAAAGACACAGGTGTGGGGTTGGATCGCTCTTGAGGGACCTGGGTTAGACTCCGTCCCGGTTGTTAAAATTCAACGAGATGACGAGGGAGTAGGTTATCTAGTTTCTTTAATCACAGTCATAAATGGCTTAATGTGCTATTGATTAAGTACTAGAAATGAGAAGTTTCATTTTTAATAAATACCCTGTTCAATAAAAGGTTAGATTGGGTCTTTCATCATAAGTGAATAGATAAGGTCACTCACTGGTTCAATACTTCCTAGATGATAAACTCGTTCATTCTCAGAAAAATTCTGGTATTTCAAAATATGGGATATTAAAAATGACACCTACAAGTTGCGTACGAATTTCTAAAATTCTGTAAGATTAAGAGATGGACTGTGCTTTAAGTCTGAAAAGGCTCAGCTCAATCATCTGGTTAAAATTTCAATAAAAAGTATGAATTCAACCTTGATGGGTCATAAATTCATAGGGAAAAGGTCTCTGTGGCTTCGTCACAGAGGTTGGTGACTGTTAACGCTGTTCGGGACAGATGTGACACAACACGGAAAATGAAATTCCCGATAAGGCACAAAAAAAGAAGTCAAATGCATCGAGACCGGAAAGTACAACTATTTACAGATGTGATCTATGTAGAAAATCGTAAAGATTCTACAAAAAAAGCTACGAAGTGATTTTCATCCACATCGCGGGGTGCAAGGTCAATATGCAAACATCAATTTAGTTCTACAAACTAAAAACTGAAATTGAAAAAGACAAAACCCGTAGAGTATCATCAATAAGCATAAACTAGGGAGAAATTTAACATGTGTGTGCAAAAACTGTACACTGCAAACCACAATACGCTGCCGACAGAAATGATACACCATCTTTGTGCATCAGAAGATCCAATACTGTGAAGACGTCAAATTTTTTCAAAGTGATCTATAGATTCAATGCGATCCAATCAAAATCCCAGCAGGCTTTCTACTGGGTAGAAAGTAACAAGCCAATTTTAAAATGTACATGAAGAAACCAAGGCTATGGAGCAAAAGGAGATTTTACTTTCCCAGTTATTTTACTGGCCAAGTAACTGAAAGAGAACTGGAAGATTCGGTACTGGATTTTAAGACTGCCGTGGCTCCAGCGGCCAGGACGGCGGGGGCCTTGTGGAAGGACAGACACACACATCCATCAATGGGACACGAGCACGGCCACAAACGGACCCCTCGCTGTACGGTCAGCTGCTGTGTGACAAAGGCGTCGAGGAAGCTCAATGAGGAAAAGACAGTCTTTTCAATAAATGATGTTAGAAGTGAAAAACAAATTTGACCCTTAATCTTGCTTCATATCCCCGGGAGAAACAATAACTTGCCCAGATAAACACAAGCTAAGGGCATACCCGGCCAGCAACGCCCCAGGGGCTGAAACGAAGGGGGCGCGGGAACGTACAGGGGTCCCCCCTTATCCGCGGTTTCGCGATCAGTGGTTTCAGTTACCCGCGGCCAAGCACGGCACGAAAATATTAAACAAAAAATTCCAGAAATAAACAGCTCATAAGGCATAAGTCGTGCCGTTCTGGGCATGAATGGGATCTGGAGCCGTCCCACTCTGTCCCGCCCAGGACGTGAGTCGCCCCTTTGTCTGGTGTCTCCACGCTGTCTACGCTCCCTATTAGTCCATCCGCAGTTCCCCTGGGGATCAGCTCGACCGACGTGGCATCGCAGAACTGTGCCCAACAAACCCTCGTTGTACTTAATAATGTCCCCAAAGCGTAAGAGCGATGGTGTTGGCAACTCAGACATGCTGGAGAGAAGCCATGACGCGCTTCCTTTAAATTTCAAGGTTACAGTTCTCGACCTAATAAAGAAAAATCCTGCGCTGAGGTTGCTAAGATCAACAGTAAGAAGGACTCTTCTACTTGTGCACTTTTGAAGAAGAAAAAAAGAGATGTATCCTAACTTTGGGGTTGTACCTCAAGCTGCAAAGCAGCAGCCACACTGCATGAGAAGCGCTCGGTTAAGACGGAAAAGGCATTAATTAAATCTGTGGGCGGAGGACGCGAACGGAAACCGGGTTCCGACGGACGGCAGTAAGGGACCCCTTGAAACGAATGACATCGAGCCATTCACTCACTGCAAGTGAGGGAAGGTCACACAGGTCTGGGTTGAGAAATATAACAATTCCTGTGGACAGGGAGAGATGCCTCATTCATGTGACTCTCATGCAGTATATTGTTCAAATTGTTCTACTTATTATTAGTTATTATTGTTAATGTCCTGTGCTTAATTTATAAATTAAACTCGATCATAGGTACGAATGTATAAGAAAAAACAAAGCATAGACAGGGTTCGGTGCTATCTGTGGCTTCAGGCATCCCCTGGGGGTCTTGGCACGTATCCCCCACGGATAAGGGGGGGAGGTGACTGCTGTAACTCAAAGTTGAATGAAGAAATAAAAATCTCAGTAAATCTCAGATAAATACATGGGCAATCACAAAAGCCAGTATTATTGTAAAAATGCTTTGTAACTCTACTTTGTTTTCTACATAATTTAAGAGACCGATACACTGAAAATATTAGTCTAAAAGCGAGTCCTATTGTAATTTTGGCCTGTAACGTCACATTTTGTCTTTTATATAATTTAATAAGACACTAATGCATATAGAAAACAATCATTAGTCTACTGTGGACATCTAATGCATAAAGACGTAATTCTATGATAGCAACAACTAAAAGGCAGGACAGAGCTGTAAAGAGAGAGAGGTTTTGTATATTACTGCAGTTAAGCTGGTATAAATTCAAAGCAGAGTGTTAAAACTTTAGGACACTGAATATAATTTAACATGTTAAATATAACCACAAAGAAAAATAGTTATAAAACATACATAAAAGGAAATGAGAAGGGACAACGTTTCGGGACCAAAAAAAAAAAAAAGAAAAAAATCAGCTAAACGCCAATGACAGTAATGTGGGAAACGGGGGACAAACGCCATCGGGCACACAGAAGACAAAACGGCACAGTGGCAGAACAAGGCCCTCTTATCGGTCATTACAGTGAAGGTCAGCGGAGTAGCGTCTCCATCGAAAGGCTGACCCTGGCAGGTGGATCGGGAAAACATCGCTGACGACGAGCGCTCTGTAAGAGACACGCTTCAGAGTCAAAGACCCAGGGGTTAGAAGTGCAAGGATGAAAACGGACATTGCAGATAGTCATCAATAACGGGTGGCTGTACTGATATCAGAGAAAGCAAACAGTAAATCAAAGCAGGTTACAGGACACAAAGCACATGACAGATTAATAAAAGGTTCAGTACTGCAAAGATGTAACAGTTATAAAAACTTACGTACCTAATGACAGACCATCGAAAAGACAAAGCGAAAATGTACAGGACTGCGAGGAGAGAGAGGGTCATGGTGATAGAGATGTCAATATCCCCATCTTGATGGACAGAACAACCAGACAGAAGATAAGAAAGGGAACAGAGACTCAGAAACACAATAAACCAACTAGATCGAGCGGACACAGACACTCCACCCAGCAACAGCACACACACCGTCGTCCCCGTGCACTTGGGACATTCTCTAGGACAGACCCTATGCGAAGCCACAAGTGAGGGCTCAACAGGTTCAGAAGTACAGATGGCCTACAAAATACAGTCTTCAACGACAGCTGAGTGAAGTTACTTAGAAATCAGCAACGCAGGAACACTGGAAAACTCCCACATTGGTGGAAATTAAGCAAGACGTGCTTAAATGACCAACGGATCAAAGAAGAAATCAGGAAATACTCAAGAGATAAATGCAAAGAAATGAAGCAGACTGAAATTTATGGAATGCAGTGAAAGCAGGGCTGAGGAATTGATAGCTATAAATGTTTCGCGTAAAAAAACAAGAACGATCTCAAATCAAGCACCTAACTTTACAACTAAAGGAACTAGAAACAAAGGAAGAAACTACACTCAAAGCTCGCAGGAGGAAATAATAAAGATTACTTATTAATAAAGATAAATGAAATCAAGACTCAGAAGATGGAGGAAATTGATGAAACCAAATGTCAATCCTTCAGGCAGATCAACACCGAACCTTAGCTAGATTGACGAAGCGCAGAAAGAGAGATTTAAATCCCTAAACTCAGAAACGGAAGTGGGGCTATTACTGCTGATTCCACAGAAATCAGGATTCTATAAACAGTTTATAAACAGGACTACTAGATTTGTAACCAAAAAGAGCATTCACCTACACCTCGGATGCAAGTACTTTCAACCCTTTTAGCATTTTTGCCTCATTTATATATTTCTGAATATGCTTATACAGCCGGCCCCTTATATCCGTGGGTTTACCATCTGCAGGTTCGACCACGAATCAAAACCCTGTGACTGTGTAGACACGGTCCAGAGCTGACTCCTATGGCACACTGTGATCACGCTTCTGCTCCTGAACCACTTTTCCTTTGTCCTGGAGGTGAGAGCTGCCTTGTTCTCGCCGCCTGTGTCACTTTTCCTGCGCACCTAACACAGGCTCTTCTCCAACTCCGCGTGGTAAACGCGTCTCAAGCGCAGAGCTCATCAATCCCGCATGTCTGCCGTAAGAGGCGTTCCCCCCGGGCACTCTGTTCCGTACTGATGTTAGGCTAGACAGACGCTGAACACACGTCACTGGGCCACTGCCTGGCACCACCTTCCAGGGCAGGCAGCGCCCGTTCTCATGTGCCACCTCTGTACGTGCTGACTAGCTGTTGGGTACAGAATGCCAGCTGAGAAGTATTTTTCCCTGAGGGTTTTTAACTGCATGCTCCACTGTCTTCTAGCTCGCAGGACGGCTGGTGAGACAGTTACGGTCCTTCTGGAAACTTCTAGGACTCTTTAATCTGTGATTTCCCTTAATTCCAGTCTCCCCACCCCCCACCCACTGAGCTAGTTACTTGATTGGCCCTCTTAATACAGTCTCTCATCCTTTAATTCTGAGAAGTTTTCTCATATTGTTTTAAAACGTCCTCTTGGTTTTACTTTAATGTCTAAGAGCTGATCTTCTAATTCTAAAATTTTACTTTTCTGCCTATTTCCTTTCTACCTTCCACTCCTTCATAGGACTTTGTTATCTCATTTTTTAATTTCTAGGAGCTCTTTCTTTCTCTGGGTTTCCCCTTAAAGAATCACCTTGCTCTGTCCTTTCTCCCTGTCCGGTGAGTTCCTTCAAGGAAGTGCCCAGAGAACGAGAGGAGGAAGGCAGAGTCCCTTCCTGTGGGTGTGGACACTCAGGTTCTCCCCGCTTCCGATGGGGTGCCACCCCCGCCCTCTCCCGTGTCTATGTCTGGGCTCCAAAGACTCAGGCTCCCCCGGGACAAACACATCCCCCGGATGTGCAGGCTGGCACATCTCATCCCACCAGCACTGAGGACCATCTCTAAAAAGGCAAAAAGCCTTTGTAGACTAAATGAGTCTGGCAGACAAAGACGGGTTCTCTGTTTTAAACTGCATTTGTCTGCTAGGGATGGTGAACATTCTTCCATATATAATGTGCATTGTACGTTTCTTCTTTTATGAAATAACCTATTTGTTTCCTGCATTGTTTTCCTATTAGGGGTATTCATCTTTTTTTAAAAAAAATTTCCAAGAGTTCTTTGAATATATTAGAAATATGAACCTTTTATCACATAAAATATATTGTACATTCCTTTTGAGTCTTTTGTGTTTATGATTTTTTAGAGAGATTTTCGTTTTCCTTTAACACAGAAGCTACTCCTTTTTACAAAACCAAAGCTATCGGGTGTGTCTTTTCTGATTTCTGCTGTGACCTCATCGCGCCTAGAAAAGTCTCCTGACTCTACTTTCATCGTGTGTGCTTCCTGTCAATAATTACGCAATGGAAGTCGCTCCATTTTCACGTATTTAAATTCTGGTGAAGAATTTAAATCCTGTCTCTGGAGTCAGTGCGACAGCACACCCTCTGATTGCCACTGCCCCTCAGCTCTATTTTCCACCCTCACTTCACCAAGCGAGCTGCACCGCGGAGGGACCAGCGGCGTCTGAACCCCGGGGACCCCTGCGACTTCCGGGGCCCTTTTAGGGGGGTCCACAGGTAAAAACGAAGCTGATTTTTTTCTTTTTCCTTGTTTTCTCATGACTATACAGTGAGACTACATGATACGTGATGACATCACTGTTCTGATGGCTCATGAAATGCATACCTGTGTATTCTTACGTTTTCTAGAAACTTCCAAGGTGTCTTTTTTAGGGTGGAAACATGAGTTTTCAGATGAACTCAATTGGTTCTCAGCTCTTCTACTGTGTACTCTCTAAGATCTTTCATCTTATCTGCTACGATATCTGTATGTGACAGACACCTAGCTTCATTATTTTTCAATAGCGATTTTGAAACCCTTAAGTCTTCCTTGACATACGAGTGTACTTTGTGTCTTGGTTTACAACGTTTTACCAATGATCTAATTTTAATTTGTAATTAAAGGTCAGTAGCTGTAACCCACGGAAACGGAGCTCTTTGCAGCCCTCGGTAATTTAGGATGTAAAGGGGTCTGGACATCAGGAAGTCGAGGACGGCTGGATGGGGGGCGGGGAGCCGTGGGAACGAGCAATGCGCATGCGCCAGAGGTGTGGTCCTCTCACTCCACACGGCAGTCTCAGCTCAGCATCCGCCTAGCGATGTCCTTGGGTCCCAAGAGGACGGAGCAGCTAGCTACCGTTCGGAACCGCTGCCAGCCCCCGAGGCGGGGGAAGGGCACGACAGCCCTGGGGCTCCACTGGCATTTAAACGCCTCGGCCCGGGTGTGACACACATCACTTCCACTCATGTCACTGGCTGGACCTAGTCACAGGGCCTGGCTGAGCCGCGAGGGGGCCGGGAAGGGCAGTCCCACCACGTGCTGGACAAGCCCAGAGCCAGAAAGCCAAGGTCCACAGCGATGCTGTTCACGTAACGCTTTGAAGCCCTAACAGAGCCTGCACACACAAACTCAGTGACGCCCCATATCGCTTTAGGGACAGCAAAGCCACCGGGGATACCTGCTGCTGAAGGCTGTAATTTCAAGCTCCAACTTTCCAGCGATATCTGCATTGCTGTATTTCAGCAACGAAGTGTCCGCAAACTATGTTCTACTGAATTTTGCGAAGTCTGCCTAATTAGCACAACTGAAGCTTCTTTACTGTCCATATGTTCCACGGCAGTCTCATCGAAATCAACGGTATCAGCTAATAAAAACCTGCAATGTTTGATGATGCTTGGTGCGCACACAATTAAAAGGGAAGAACAGATTTCAGAGTTCATTAACACGGAGATGGCACGGGCGCTTGGTGCTGAGTAAGAGCTGCCAGATGAAGAGGAAGGGTGTTGAGAGATCACTTGGTGTCACTGAGTAGATCGTGATCACCCTGGGACGAAGCCACTCACTTACCAGGCACGGAAACGCCACCACCGAGCCGGACCTGGGGAAATGTCCTACTTCATTGTGTAAAGGCTCCCGCTGGCCCGAAGCTTTGCTCGCTACAGCGGCACTCACACACGGCCCGGCCGAGTGTGTCAGCGTCTCCCCCGCCTAACACAGCCTTCTACCCTCTGCCCAGACGCGTGGGGCATCTCTGCAGGGCCTGCGGGTGAGTCCCCACACATGGGGCCCATCGGTGGGCCGTAGGAGACCCTGGCGACGTGCGCGGACGCAGCCTTGACGCCGGGCACAGAGCAGGCGGTACGAGCTCGTTCTGCCCGAGCCATCTTTGTCAGGAGCATCTCAAGGAGGACAGGATTTCACGTGACACCTCTGTCTGTCATGGAAATCCAGCCTTATTTAACTGACGACAGAAAAAAACTGTAAAAAAATAAATAAATAAAGCGACTCCACCTGAAGTTTGTTTACTTTTGCAAATGTCATTACTGGTGCTGGAATAAAAGATGATAAACAAGTAACCTTTTCCACTGCAATCAAGAAGCGGGAGAGGAGCATAATCAATAGCTGCCAGATGGAAAAGGACAGGCGCAGCAGGGGACGTGGCCTCCCCTCCCCCACCCCGCGCCAGCGTCGCCGTGAGCCGTGGCTCACCTGGCCCCAGTGGGAAGTCATGTGTCTGCATTTGTCCTCTTCCTCCTGTACCTGACTTTAACTGATTTCCCCAAGTGAAAACGTAGATTTTCCAAACCGGTAACTGATAAACTCTAACACATCCTTCTAGAATGATCTGCTGCCAGAAATGCAAAGTGAGTACAGCCTTACGCCTTCAACTCAGCGCCTCTGCGGAAGGTCACCCAGCTCTGAGCGCCACGGGAGGGACCAAAGAGAGTCAGTCCCTGCCCTCGAGGAGATTACAAACTGGGTGTATAAAAGCTGCAGACATGGATTGAACTAAACAAAATAAAGAGAGAGAGGCTGATGGGGACGGTGAGGAGGTGCGTTTAGGGCAGTCAGAATTCAGAGACCCGTCCTGGAGGTGGAGGGATCGTTTTGGGGTGCGAAAGGTGGATTTCTGATTTGCTAAAGTATTCAAGACGGGCTGGGCCCCTTCAGGAGAAAAGAACGCCCCCAGGAAAGGAGTGTGAGTTGGCAGAAAGTGGGCAGGAAACTAACCTGCTCATCCATTCCGCAAACACGTGGTAAAGTGCCACACTGTGCTAGGGATGTGCTGGTCAACCAGACAGCCACCGCCGTCTCTGACCACGTGGAGCTTCCTTTGCAGTGCAAGTCGGGGAGCATATAAAACATTTCACCTACAGGGAGCTTTAACAAAGGAGCCCAGAGCGCAACCCCCACCCAGTGAACAACAGGAAGGCACAAAAGGTGTCCGGGTAGGGAACTAACGGGGTCGGTTTTATTAGCAGTAATTTATTATCAGTGATGTTAATGGTTTGTTAATATTACTTGGGTAGAGCTTGACTAAAACTGACAAAAGTCAACCCCAGAGAGGCCCGAGAGGGAACTATGGCAGAGACGCAGGGTTGAGATTGTTGGGGGCTGGGCAGCAGCTTAGAAGGGGGAATGGAAACGTAGGGATCACGTGGGCTGGAGCCAGAGGATTCGGGACTGGGTGGGTCCACGGGACAGGTGAGGGGGGCTCCACGTGCCAGGTCGGGGCGTGCAGGCACCGGTGAGGGAGAAACTGGGGGGCAGTCCGTCTTTGGGGCGAGGTGAACTCGCACACCTGAGCACAATGCCCAGGAGGCAGACAGAGCTGCAGGCTGGGGGCCAGGCTGGTGCGGACTGAAGGTGGGGACATTCTGAGGAGGACGGAGAATGAGCACCTGGCCAGGTGGGAAAGGAGGACGGAGAGGGCCCCAGGGGCCCAAGGGGATTTCAAGTTGTCACTGGTGTCACGAGCACACTCATACAGAGTGACAGCAACATAATCCTTCCACGGACACTTCCTCATTTAATACTCACAAAACATCTTAGGGGTGGCATCAGAACCCCCATTTCACAGACAAAAACACTGAGGCTGGAAAAGATGAAATGACTCGTCTGAGATGGAGATGCGCCTTGACCCCAAAGCGGGCTAGAAATTAGTAACATGCGTAGCCTGGCTCAAGTCAAACCCAGGTTCACAAGCAGGTGCCTTTAAGAGCGAAAGGCAACCTACAGAGAGGACCCAGATATCGACCATGCGCCTACCAGACAAAGGACTCATCCAAATTATGTAAAGGAACTCCAATAAATCAATATGAGCATTCCTTATTCACTCTTCTACTCACGATACTAATAAAAATACACCGGCATTTCCTTTCCATAATATGCCCATTACTATGCTGAGCACTTATGCATTCTTGCTTAATTCTCCCAACAACAGCCCTATGGCAAAAAAAAAAAAAAAAAAAAAAATTACTGTCTGGATTTTATGGATAAAGACACAGGCTCAGAGAGGTTAAGTACCTTGCCTCCGATCAGGCTGCTAGGGAGTCAGACTTGAACCTGATTTCGAGGGCTCTGCTCTTGAAGCCGCTGACCCCTTTCTCAAAGCTCCACTAACGTCTCTGGCCTTTGCAAATCACCACCAGCAAACGCCCCCAGCACCACGACGCCCCTGCTGACTGCGGGGGTCAGGTGGACACACTGCCCTTCACAGGGTCTCGGCAGCTGGCCTCCTGGGGTCATTGCGAGACTCCACTTTGGAAAGGATGGGCTTAAGAGAGAAACAGCATGGATACGGCGGAAAAGCAAAACGGGAGGGTGACCAGCCCAGCCCAAGATTCTGTAACTAGGAATAACCTTGGAACCTTAAGTTCCACTTGGAAGGAACGGAGAAAATTCACAGAGCCCATGACCCCTAAGATGGCACTATAAGTTCAAAAAAGCATTAGGCAATCAGTCACAATGGAACCCTCGAATGCCGAACAAGAAGGCAGGGCCCACGTGACCTCGGAGGCTTCCGGGGCAGAGGGCAGCTCTCGCAGCACCGATGGGCCAAGGTAGCAGGAATTCTGATCCCTGACCAGAGGTCATCTCAAGGGCTTAGGAAATCTCTTCCTACCGCCACTGTACAATTGTTCTCATTTCTCCTCCCGGCCACATAAGTCCAGATGCTTATTTGGTGCCTCTGAGACACAACAGTTAAAAAAAATAGAAAGCCAGAAAAATGGGCTCAGGTTCCTTTCTGGGTCCAAACGAGGGGTCTGGATCCCCGCTTCGCATCAGGAGGTTGGCTCATGGTTCCCCAAAACCCTGACCTGCCACTCTTGCTCATCTGTGTCCATCTGCCACGTCCCGCCCCCACGCGCAGACGCCTCGCGGCTGACGTCCGCTGGCATTTTACTACCGAGGAACATTCTGGCTCTTGCGAGCTCGGGTGGGCACGCTGTGTGCTCCTCGCCCGCGGTCCGAGGGCCGAAGAGGATCCCGGCACGGGCCACCCTCACAGTGTCTCCCTGGGGAGGGGTGTCTGTGGGACATGTGTGCCACAATAGCGCTCACGAGCAGCAATATTGCCAAAGGTCTTCTCATTTTTTTGGGGGGTGCCCCTTTTTAAATATTTAAGCTATTTCATGTTTTCATCTCTATTAGTTGTCTTAAATCATTTCTCGAACAAGGTAGGGTCTAAATAAAATACCTAAGTAAAATTAAAACGAACGTTTAATAAAAAGGTAAACACTCAAATTTGATGGCCAAGCAAAACCTGCTGCTCAGACACCTAATATGTCTTTCTCCGTTGTTTTATTACTGAACTCAAAAGCAAATGTAAAAAGCTTTCAATTAGGTTCTCTTTAAGAAAGCAAAAAATGAGGTATTTTCGTAGATAATGCAGAGCTAGAGCATTCAAATTTCAAGGAGCAATTGTTTGAAATGCCCAAAGCAGAAAGGTAATAACAGCTTATGGTTCGTTAAAGAACACATTTTTAAATGTGACCTCGTGCTGTCGCTGATGACATTAGGAGATGAACTGGAACTCGCTGGCTATCCTGACAGCTCCCTTGCGACCCAGAGGCAAGACGCCCAGAGGCCTCTGGGTCCCCCGGGAGTTCTCTTGACCCACAGCGCTCAGGCGTGTTGTCACTGAAAGGCGGAACCTTTGCCTCTGATCGGATCCTCCCCTCTCTGCCTGATCTCTTCAAAGCTGACAGCTCAAAACCTTATCTTTGGGGCCCACGCCACCTTTACCCCACGCTTTCTGGACGATGCCTTGCACCCAACTCCCATGCTTAGCCCCGGCTTCTGGGAACCCCGCCCCGCCGTACTCCAGGTCAAACTCATGACCCTGCAGGAGGCGGAGAGATAACTGTCTCTGGAAGAGAATAAACTCAGTCTTTTGAACAGAAAGAGCAAAGAAAGCTTTGGGAATTCATAACTTAACGCTAACCCTACGTTCCTGCACTGTTTTTCATTAGTAGGAGATGGATAGCAAATTTAGCTAGGATACGGTGTAACAAAGCTTCATCAAAAGCTTGTACATGTGTATCTTTGTAAAATCAGCACAACCTCATGCTAATCAAAATTCAAGAAATAACAATAAATAGTAACTAAATATCTACCTAAGCCAGGCATTTGATACATAGTCTCACTACACTGGAATGCTCCAATATACAACATGCTGGCTCAAGGTCAAGTGCTTAATACATTGTTACCTGTTACCTACATGGTTACCTGTTACCTACATCTCAAGGTCAAAGAAAAGGCAGAAGGGTTAAACTACTAGCCTAGAGGCACGAAACTCCCAGAAGAGTCAAACCGGGGTCCCCACGCAGACAGAGCTAAGCACCGTTGCCTCCTTGTGCTCCCAGTAACTCCATCAAGTGCGGTGGCGGATAATTAAACAGAACTTTGAGATGACTTGTTCAAGGTCACTCAAGTGGCAACGTGTGCTTAAACGCCTGCTCCTAGTGGCCGTGCACCTCTGCCCTTACTTCCAGGTAACTAGGGAAGCGTGATCCTCTAGGTACGTTCGGTGTTTGGACGACCAAGGCTAACACCCTACTCGCCCAGCGTGCACTGTCTACGCGGGGTCATTGTCCTCAATACCAAGCTCTGACCATCACATCGTAGATGAGACGCTCGCTGGGGACCCAGCTTTACATCCCTAGGACTAAACCACCTGTTAGATGAGCAATGAATCAATACACACACACACCTCACCTATAGCGGGGCCTGAGTGTGCCTAGTGGACGACCCCCATACTCAGTGTCTGCAGAGGGCCAACCCATTATCACTGGGGGGTGTGGGTGCCCTTGCTCCCTGGTCGGTCCTGATGGTGAGCAGTGGCCCCTTCCTTCCCTCTGCAGTCCAATGTCGAATATCGGCCCCACTCTGTGGTGTGACCTGCAGCCAGAGAAAGAAACCCAGACGACCAAGACTCGTGTGAAGAACACCGCAGCCTATCACAGGGAAGGAACGACAATGCAGGGCTTCTGGGAAGACGCTGATTGGTCGGTGATGATTCTACTTTCCTGACTGTTGTTGAGGCTGAAGATCCTGGAACGATCACCTGACTATGCTCGTGCGTTCCAAGAAAAAAAAGCTTTTAACTGCAGTTTGTTTTTTACTCAACAAGTGTGTGTGTGTTTTAGGTATTTAAAACTTGAAAAGGAGATTGGCTTCTTGGTTCTACACACTGCTGAATGGGATGCACAAAACACGAAACTCTTTCAAAGGCAGTTCAACAGCGATAAAGCAGGAATTAGTGTAAATTATTTAGGAATAAATTAGGTTTAACGCACGTCAATTAAAATGTCTTCGAAATGTATAAAGATCAAGAGAATTTCACTCTGCTTTACTGTGCAAGAATCCTTTCTCCTTGGAAGATCAGCTCAGAAATCTCAGCTCAGTTAGATTTTAGGCACCTGATTACACAAGCCAGAGATGGCGATCTGGTCTGTGTGCCCAGGTGATGACAAACTACGCTTCCCCACAGTGTGTGGCAGGCGGACAAAAGCTCTCCTCTTAACAGAAAACCCAGAACACTAGAGAAAAGGAACCATGAAAGATCATACAAGCCTTGTGGACAGCAGAATCGGGTGGTCCTGTCTAGCTGCCTGTTTTACTCTCTGGATTACAATTCTAAGGGATAGTTTAAAGTTGAACACCTGGGAAGGGAGATTCTGAAGCTGACTTTTGACATTTCCAATTACTCCAATTGTTGTAACTTGCAATTTTTACATAATAGAATTCCTTGGATTTGTGTCAGGTTGCTTCTACCTGAGATTCCTAGGGAGAAGGGTCTGAACTTCCCTGAACACAGAGTTTTGAAGGTGGGAACAGGATCTCCCCTCCTACGGTTATACTTAAATGGCGTCAAGCTGTAGACCCATAAACAGGTGTTACCAACTTCTTCCCACCACTCGTTAGAATTAAGATCACGTCTACTATTTCTATTAACTCTCCAACTAATTCACTTTGTTTCAACTTCAGGCTGATTTCTAATTTCATACAAAAAAAAATCCTAGTAGATATCAAGTCCAGAGATCACCTTGCGAGCTTCTCTTACAGAAACCAGAGAGAGAAAATTAGCCCAATACACCTTTTAAACTGAGCTTGCTGACAGAGGCAACACAAAGTGACTTGAGCAAGAGGACATGTTTCATAGGGATTCCACCCATGGCCATAAACACGGGAAGGCAAGTGCCTTTACTCAGAGAGAAATGTCTTTTTTTAAAAAAAGAACTATTTCTTTGGCTCCCACCCACCCATCAGCGAGTAACAATGACAGGCCCTCAGATAGTAGCAGTTTCAAGGTGCGCAAATGTTTGCCTAGGACTCTGGCCAAGCCTAGTACTATAGATCTTGATTGTTTGCAGCTGCCTAAGATTCAGTAAGCCCGGTAAATGGGTCAGTGGCTGCTCAGTTACTAATAAGCCAGCTATCAGGAGTGACAAGAAAGGCTGATTTCAGAAAGGATGGTTTCATTGATAGCTTTCCTTCTAAGAACCGGAGAAAACTTAAAGAATAACTCGGCAAACAGCTTCACCCCAAGGGAAAGAAACTGAAGGCCAAAGTGATTTACCCCAAAGCCTTACTGTTGCTTATTTACAAGAACACCAGGTGCACTATGGAAGCCTAACGTGATTTGCAATTCTCCAAATTGGTTCCCTGGGTGTTTTTTTTTATAGTAAGTAGCAGTGAATATATTTGAGGGGTACTGGTGTGGGGTGCCCAGGCACACAGCAACTCTGCAGTCTGAGGACTGGGAAGCTAGGGTGACGGCACCGCACAGAGGGTGGGAGTTGGGGTTCCAGAATCAGACTGCCCAGGGCTGAATTCAGATTCTTGCACTTTCTAGTGGTTTCACTTCCGGCGAGTTTCTCAATCTCTCTCGGCCTCAGTTTCCTCAGCTTTGAATCAAGAACGATCACCACACCTCCCTTCAGGGCTGACCGAGAATGAGATAACGTGAAATGTGAATTCAGCACTCAGAAAAAGTCAGCTGAGTTAAGGTTATGCCGACAGACCCTGACTGACAGCTCAACCTTGACCGGACCTGCCCCGGTCGGCAAGTTCTGATGGCTGAGACATGGAGTTGGTGATTCCCTGGCAGAGCTGGGGAGACCGAACCCCGCAGCTTCGAGAAGAAGGATCCACCTTCTGACATGACCTTGGAAACCTTCCTGCCCTTCACGTTGATCGTGATAGACTAGTCGACCAGGAAACCTCCTGAACCCCTGCTCCGTGGGAGACGCTCCCCTATTCTCTTTTATTTGGAGGAAAAAAACAGGGTACCAGCACCTGGCATGTGAAGACGGGCGCCCGGGCGGAGGCCGTGCTTGGGACCCCGCTTCGCTCCCGGCTTCAGAACTTCCAGATAGAGGCTCCATGTCGGGGAGACCCTCCCTCCCATTTCTGGACAGCCAGACGCTCGGGGGGAAAGGAGGATACGAGACACGTGCCTGGCTGAGCCTGGACACACACGTCAGAGGCCGCACGTCCCCAAGGAAGACTCCTTGGGGAGGCTCCCTGGTGGCTGTGACCTTGGTGCCTGAGCCTCAGTTTCCCATCGCGCCGGCCGGGGGGCGATGACACGGCCCCTCGGGCGCGGCAGGCGTGGGAGCCGAGCGTGGCACCGGGTCCCGGGGTGGGGGAAGGCCTGGGAACCCGGCTCCACCTCCAGCAGCGGCACCGCGTCCCCCCGCTGCGGGGACTCTGGCCTCGCGGGGACGCAGCGCATGCGGCGCAGCGGCGGCCGCGACACCCCCGGAGGAGGGGTCGGGGCGCTGGCGGCCCCCCGGCAGGCCGGCGGCCGCGCACGTCAAGCGGGGTCACGCGGCCTGCCCGCCGGCCGAGGCCGCCCGCGGCGGGAACGAGGCGGCCGCCGCCAGCTCGGGCCCCCCGAGCGACCGGGCCGGGCCGCCGCGCCGACCGCGCCGCCCCGCACGCCTCACCTCCCTGCGCACGTTCAGCAGCGAGTAATAGTCTTCATTGTCCAGCTCCTCCTCGCTCAAGGCCGTCGCCATCTTCGCGACCTTTCACCCCGCCAAACCGGCAAGGCCGTGCTCAAGAGGGGCGGGCGAGCGGCGGCGCGGACGGCGCGGGCCGTGCCGGCGGCGCCACAGCGGCCCCTGGCGGCCTGGAGCCGCGCCGCAGCCGCCCGCGCCTGCGCCCTGCGCCCCCGCGCGGCCGGGGCCCCGCCACGTGCTGCCGGCGCCCCGAGATCCGGGCCCCGCGGCCGTGCCTGGGCCCAGACTGGCGACGGGGGACGCTGCGGTCACACCCGCGGGGCAGCACGGGAACAGGCCCCCGCGACACCTCCCTGTCTCCCGTGCCGGCCCCCTTGCGCGGGCGGTACCCAGGGTCCCCATGGTCCCCTCTCGGGCCGCGCTCCCGAGCGCACCCCTGCGGGAGGCTCCCCCGGGCGCCCCCCTTGCTGACCTGCCTTTGCACAGGAAACCTCCAGGGTGGGATCTGCTCCTGCCGCCCTTGTTCTCCCGACCACCCAGCACCCTGCTCCGCGGGTGGGCCTCCGTATTGTCATGTTTTAGTGTTGCCCTATGTTTAAGAGCACCCAGCCATTTTTCCCACCCCTTCCTGCTGCTTCAAAGACGAGGCAGTACCCACTTGGTTCCTAATATTCTCTCTGGCAGGCGTGTATACCTACAGTCCCTATCCGTTCTCTTGTAAATTTCGACCTTATAATTTAGCGGTGGAGCCTAATTGATTTCATCCCGGTGCCTGCTGTTTGGTGCATTATTAAAGATGTCTCGGTGACACTCATCTAAATAATTTAAATGTTTTCGAAATAATGCAATTTTCAAGAGAGAGAGAGAGAGAGTGGACAACAGGGCCCCCCATGCGCCAGCCACCTGTTGGGGTCGCGCAGACCTGTGCCTCTTCTCCATTCGTTCTCAAAAACGTTCATTGTGCCTTAACCAGCCACCAGTCTCGAAGCATCCCCGTTGCCCTTCCTAAACAGGCCTCCTGGGAAGCCCCAGACACCTGTTTGTGGATGGGAGACGTTGATTTCTTTTGCTACTCAATTTTGGCCAGATGTGCACCATCTGGGCCTGTGTATCTATCTTTTTTTTCAAGCTGCCCCGCCCTCTTAGGCTCCTCGGCAGGTGACACTTAGGTGCGCCGAGCTGCGTTATTCAGAGGTGTTGAGTTGGTCTGGAGCAGTGTCAACCCAGGCTGTAAATGAAGACATGTTCCATCAGCCATTTCAGCAATTTTTTTAATGGTCTTTCTTTCTTTTTTTCTTTTTTTTTTTCCTCTCCTTTGCAAAGCAATGATCAAGAGCTAAACTGCATGCTGACATTTGTTGGTCCTTAAGAATTTCTTACCGAGAGGCTGGGGGAAAGAGCTACGATGTGGAGACACTCTTTTTTTTTTTTTTTCCTTAGGCTTGTAGACATTAATTGGGCCAGAATGCTCAGTTGGGTAGAGAAGTTCTCTGCCATCTTTTTTTTTCTGCTTTGGAAAACACTGCCTCTAGGAATTATATAAACGGAACACAGCATATGTTTCAGAACGCCCAGGTCTGTGTTGCTACGATTGAGAATGACCTGGTTTTTATCACCACTCCAAGAAAATAAATAGTGACTCAGGGATACTCTGCATTTGTCCCCTCTTGGGCCCACGATATTTTGTGCTGTGGTTACTTGGAGAATGACTGTGACGAATGGAGCATAAACTTAGACACACCACAAGCCTGAGAATATATTTCCTTTGGAGGTTGGCTCTTTTGGTGTCTCCCCTCCAAAAACCTTAATCTATGATGAGAAATAGGATGGGAACCGGGAGCAGTACAAATTTATAAGTTAACGCACGCATCCAACAAACTACTCACACCGGGGTCTCTGACAAAAGGCAGCCACTTTAACTCATCGCTTTGCACTTGTGTTTCCTTTTTATTGGGTAAAGGCGGAAAGCAATTTGTAACAGCTGTACAGCGCAGTCTGATATATTTATGTAATGTATTTCGATAACTATAGTTTGTGTATATCTTATCTATGTATATATAACTCATTAATTCTCTCATCTTTAAATAATACATGGAAGGACATTTATCCACCATTGTTCACGTCCAAAATGACCTCAGAGTACTTGGCCTCCTGCCACAGCCACTCGGGAAGTGTCCTGGGTTTAATGGCTGGATCCAATGCGGGGACCCTTTCTCTAACACGTAGGATGAGGGATGAAGATGTCCAAGTAATTTGAATTTCAAATAAACAACGAATAATCATTACCATAAGTCTACTAATATTGCATGGCGCATATAGATACACTAAAAATAGTTCACAATCTGAAATTCAAATTTAACTGGGCGTGGCGTATTTTTATTTGCTACATCTGGTGATCCCTCAGTTGGGGACCCCTCAGCTCTTCTCTTTTCGTGAGGAATGCTCCTGAGAAAGGAGGTGAGCAGCCTGACCCAGGCCCCTCACGGCGAGGCTGAGCCCACACCCCTTCTCTGTCATTCCAGAGGAGACATTGCCTATACTCTTTTTAGGATTCTCTTTGTCGCCAAGTCCAGGTCAGGCTTTCGTGCTTGCTTGCCATTCACAGCCTGTTCTCCCTTTCCCTCATGGGTTCTGGAAACCCTGTTAAGAGGAGTTAGGAAAAAAAAACTCTTAGCTGGAGTAAAGAGAATTCTAGGTGCTCTAGAATGAGGTTTTCTTAATGGTACGTCCTCACTTAGCATTTCAGTGGCTGGTCACTGACCTCTTCAGCCAAGATGGTAATTGTTAAAGAGTTGGGTCAACCAGAGGGGCCACACCTGCTTGTGCCGCTGAGCCAACTGCCCCCAGAGGCTGAAGAGCTACCCCCAGAGGCGGCCTTGTGGGTAGAGGGGCCAGTAGTGCAGGCACAGACTAGAGGCCTCTGGGCTCCCCAGCTTTAGCCTGCACCATCCCCACAAAGCATGCACCTCCAAAATCTCCAATTCAGAGCCTCTGCCTTTGGAACTCAATGTCATCCATCCCCGGTGCCTGTGCTATTGGGTTTCCCTGTTGGTTTGACCTTAGGTCCTTGGTCCTTCTGTGCTAATCCATCCTAATCCACCAGCTCCCAGCTGGGGGCCCATTCCAATCGGCTTTTACAGCCCTTCAGTGATATAATCCTTTGACCTTTGGCCCTGTCCACCACAGCATCCCAGGTTTGGTTTGTCTTGCTTATCCCCCTTGCTACGCTCCTCCTGGGCTGTCAGGAATAGCTGGAGAAAGGCTTGGAAAATACAGAGTCGATGCCTTGGCAGGCCCGTTATAGTCACCTCTCATGAACAAGTGTTATTAAGTAACCGCCCTCCTCCAAGGGGTCGCACTGATTTTCATTCCAATGAAATTTATACTCCATCGGGGATGGTGAGGGGGGGCGGGGGATGCAGTCCACAAACCCGTTAGTTAATAAACAAGTTCATTTCAGATGCTAGGTGCTGTAAGTAAGGTAGACCCCAGGGCTCGGATGGTAAAACATCTCAGGTGGAGGGAGGCCAGGTTAAGTCGCTTGGTGATGGAAGATCTATCTGTGGGAATAATTTTGAATGACTGGAAGCTTCCACCTTGGCCAGACCCAGAGAAGGAAACTTCTGGTACAAAGACTTGGGGACCGGAGCCAGTTTGGTGCGCTGCAGGAGCAGTGGGTGGGCCAGTGAGCAGGAAGCTGACACAGGTGTGTGTGTGTGTGTGTGTGTGTGTGTGTGTGTGTGTGTGTGTGGGAATATTGGAGAGCCTCAGCCAGGGCGGGTTCAAGGATGGGGGGAACCAGAAAGGCAGTGAGCAGGAATTTAAATTTTATTCTGACCACGGCGTGGAACTGTTGAAGGATTTTAGGTAAGGAAGTAACATGTTTTGGTATATTTTTTCTCCCAAAGGATCACTCCAGGGAGACTGAGTTAGAGAGAGAGAGCATGCATGGAAGCATCCCCTCCCCCATCCCCTGTAAGAGGTTACTGCAGTATCCAGGGAAGTGAGGATGGGGACTTGGACTTGGACTAAGCAAGGGGGATGCTCAGACACAGAACACGTGTTGGACTGATAGATTGGGTCCAGGGGTGGGGGAAAGAAAAGTCAGAATTTACTCCTGCCTTTGGGCTTGAGCTGTTGGGTAGTAAGGCCATTCGTGGAGCTGAGGAAGGCTGGGGAGGGGAGAACCAAGACTTCCGTTTTGGAGAAACAGAGAGAGGTCTTCGTCAGACGTCCACGGGGAGATGGCACCTGTTGCTTCTGCTTCCTTCGACACCCACTCCCTCATTTCTTATGGGGTCATTGACTGTCACCCTCAACACCCCGCAGGATTTCTTTGGGTGTGGCCTGCTGTGGGAGAGCTCTCAGTTCTTGTTAATCTGAAAATGTCTCTAGCTGCCCTCCTTGATATTAAAGGATATTTTCTCAGGGTAGAGAAATTTAGTTTGGCAGGTATTGTGTTTTCTAGAACTTTGTCAGTGTCATTTCACTTCTTTTAGGCTTCTGCTCTTGCTATTGTGAAGTGATTATCTTTTAGGGACCCCAGTTACACACACTGGACCTTCTCAGTTATCCTGTATGCTTTTTATCCTCTTTTCTATCTTCTTCTTTTAAAAAATCTCTATGGCTTTTTTTGTGGATACTTGTCCCTTCCACTTCACTAATTCTCTCTTTTCCTAATTTATTTTTTACTACTTTATTGGATAGAGTTTATCTGCAATATAATGCACGTATTTAATGTGAACAAATGTATGAATTTTGACCCATGTATACACCAGTAAACTATAATTAAAATAATGTCACCCCAAAAGTTTCCTCATGCCCTTTTATAATCTATTCCTCTCTTTACTCCTATCTCTAGGCAACCACCCATCCATTACCTGTCACTACAGATTTGTTTGCATTTTCTAGAATTTTCTATGTGGAATCATGCAGCCTGCTCCATAGCTATCATCCTGCATCTTTCCTATATCCCCACTGTAGAAAGACCCTTTCTCTCTCTCTAATGTTGGCTCTTCTGTTTCCCTAATGCCCCATTTCTGATGTTTCTTTTGTGTCATTACATTGTTTTGTCGGAGCAAAACTTCCCACAGTATTTTTGAGAACTTGGATGCCTGTATCCAACCTTTATATTTGATGGCGAGTTTGATAGGTAGGTAGTTTGGTTGGGTATAAAAGTCTAGGTTATAAAAATGTTTCCCTCAGAAATTTTGAAGGTACTGTTTTATCTTCTTTCGTTCCCAGAATTGCTGGCCATAAGACTGATTCTATTCTAATTCTTGAGGCTTTGTAACTATCTTTTCCCGCCTTTTCTTTGGAAATATTTTTTTTTATTCCCGATGTTCTGAAATTCCACGATGATGTACCTTGTATGGGTTTTTTAAAATTCATTATGCTGTACACTCAGTACTCTTTTAACTAGGAAACTTCTGTCTATCACTGCTGGATAAATTTATTTGATTGTGTTATAACTTAATTCCATTGGTTTTCTTAGTTTGTCCTGGACTCTGTTTATTGTGGTACTTGACCTCATGGTCTGATTCTCCAATGTCATTTTCTTTTTTATTTCTGTTTTTTTTTGGTCTTTTTAGTCTTTGCTGGAGATCTCGACTATATCTACCATTCCTTTTATTGATTTAAAAGAACTCTAATAATATTTTTCAATTTCCAGAATTCTTACTTGTTTTCTGATTTTTAAAAAAATAGTTCCATGGGTGTAGTATATTCCCTCATATCTCTGAGGATATACTTAAGTTTTATTCTACTCCTTCACCATTTCTGTTCCCTCCTAGGTGTTTTTTTTCTGTGTGTTTTGATGCGCATGCGTGTGTGTGTGTGTGTGTGTGTGTGTGTGTGTGTGTGTGTGTGTACTTCCCTCATAGCTCTTAATCCTTGGCTATCTATTCATGGGAGCTCCACGTTCATGTTCAAAGCTAGTCTTCTGCTGGGTCTCTTGGCAAGTGGTCAGATCAGGTGTCAGATCTGTAGGGTTTTTCTCCTCTTGGGTGGGTTGGTTTTCCCTGAGGAGTTCTCCTTTCTTCTGCCTGGAGTAGGTGTGAGGCCTGCAGAGGGAGGGGCTGGGAATACCGTTTCAGTACTGAGACAAGCACACAATTCCTATTTCCAGGACAACATCTGGTGTCTAGCTATGCTCTGACATCTAGACTCCAAAGCCTTTTCTGTTGAGCCTCACCTGATGACAAACCTCCCATAGGGGAGGGATGGTATAGTCGCCTGGCCGGATAGATTGGGGAAGGGGACCTGGGGTTCATAACTATTCTTTTTTTAACATTTTTATTTATTTGTTTGTTTGTTTGTTTTTATTATGGTGACATTGGTTAATAGAATCCAGTATGTTTCAAGTGTACAATTCAATAGTGATATCTATCTATCTATCTATCTATCTATCTATATATTTATATATATAGATATATCCATATGTGTGTGTATACACATTATATATTATACTTCTTCACTCCTATAAAGAACAGTGAAATATATGTATGTGTATACACACATACACACACACACACACACATTTATATATTTACATCCTTCTAATTCCTAAGCCACTTCCGCATCCTGCAGCACAAACCAGTCCACTTTCCAGCTCTCTCTCCACACCAACAGGCACTTAGTAGAGTGGACAAAACCTACATTTATTTCCCAGGGCCCCTCTATTTTCCATTTTCCAACATTTTGTTGACATTGTCTGATGTCATCTCCTTTCTCTTTTATTTTGTCCACGTGCATTTATACCTGTTTAATTCCTCTCTGATCAATCATTTAGTTAGGATTCTGGAGGGAGCGGAGACCAACCCTTGCCTGTGTTTTTGTCAGGTTTAAGGTAAGTCCCTTCGGACGACACAATGATGGGGCACGTACCCATGTGTACCACTTCCAGTCCACCGACACGTGTCCATCACGGACACATTTATTTCCTCTGTTCGACTGTGAACTCCTTGAGGCGGGTGCGTGAAGGATTCGTGTCTATACTTCCAATGGCATTGCGCGCCTGGCACATGGGTACCTAGGGCATGGCAACGTATTTGATGGACGCTGAAAGTGAGGAGGGAGAGCAAAACCAGAAAATGATGGAAGTGGAAGAGCCGAGAGATGTTTTCATCCCCTGAGGGGCAGAAGAACAGGTTGGAGTGCCCGGGACGCCCAGGAGCCGAACACTGCCAAGGAAAGCCCTAGCTCTTCCCGGATTGGGGCCGATGACCTTAGGAAGCACGTGGCTCTGCAGTTTGGTAAGCTGCCATCTCCCTTCCTTATCCGATATGAATCCTGAGAGGAGACAAGTGACAGTGGCTGTCACCCAGGATGGCCGAGCAGAGCCCTGCCTTGGGCACAGAGTCAGGCCAGGCTTTAAAGAAATGGCTTCTTTTGAATGAAGTGATATCTTCATGAAGAACCTCTGGGGTTTTTGTTGGTTGTTTTTTTTTTTTTACTTGTTTTGATTTTTTTTTTACCTTTTTTTTTTTAACAGTAAGAAATTTATCATCTAACCTGAGGCCCAAAGCCAGGTGGTTCCAGAAGTGGAAGAGTCACCTGCCCAATGACATCATCAAAAAGGAAGGTTCTTTTCATGTTGCCTCTCTCCATTCTTGGGAGTTGTCATCTTGACTGGATCGTCTTATGGTGCCAAGGTGACTGCCACAGGTCATTAAAAAAAAAATACAGGAGTCTTTCATCTTACAAAAAGATGGGGAGTTTTTGGAGGAGGGGGAATGAGAAGTCATTTAACAGGTATGGAGTTTCGGTTCTATAAGCTGGAGAATGTTCTGGAAATTGCTGGCACAGCAATATACTCCACAGACTGAACTGTCCACTTAAAGGTGGCAAAGATGATCATTTTTGTATCATGTGTATTTTATCACAATTTAAAAAAAAATTTAAAAATTATGTTGAGAGTCTTGACCTCTTGACTTTGGGCGGCCTTTGAATCCAGAGACCTTATTCCCAACCTCACTGTCATCTAGAAAGCTGAGTGATGAGCAGAAATGCTACCTGTCGATCAGGGAATGAAAGCTCTGGGACTCGGCAGAGTCGCCACGGTTTAAGACCACACCTGGCACGTAGCGAGGGCTCGGAGCCTGCATGTCTGGATGTGTTTTCAACTCAAGGAAATACAGCTTCGGTTTTAGAAAGCAGATGGCCGAGGACTGAGTCCTTCAGTGTTAAACAGAAAGACCCTTCTAGAAAGACCAGAACAACAGGGCTTCCAACCCCGGAGCTATCAGCTTGTGGTGCTGGGTAGGTCCTTGCTGGGGACGTTCTATGCACATCCCCTGTCCTCTGTCCTCTATATGCCAATAATAACATCCCCCCACTGCGACAACCAAAAATGTCCCCAGACATTGCCGAGAGTCCCCTGGGGGACAAAATTGCCCCAACTTGAGAACTGCTGGGCTCAGGGGTGACGAGCAAACCTCAGGGATCTCAGCACTAACTTTTCGTCTCTAACGCTGGCTTCACCTGTGGACATCCCGAGCAAATTTTCTAGCTTCTAGAAGACAATGACTTGAAAACGAAGATCGAAGCTACCGTTCATGGAATACTCACCACGTGCCAGACACTGTGCTCACTGATTCATTATCTCGTGGAAGGTGTTCGACCATTCTCCGATGTGATTATCATAACGCAGGCTGACTTTACAAAGAAAGGAACTGAGTTGAGAGAAGATTAAGCGCTCGGTCCAGCTCATGGGACAAGCTAGTCAACAGTGAAACCGAGAATCTGATGCAAGTCTGTCTTCTTTTATGGCTGCGTTCTGTTTCCTTGTGTTTTTTCTTTCAAATTAATTTATGTCCTGAGGTTTCAGAAAACTTTTAGCCAGATGTGCGAGAACGCCAGCTTTATCTTATAATTCCCACAGTTGTGTGGCGTGTACAGATGCTGTCAGGGATGGAGGCAGAGAATGTCCTATTGCCCCCTCACCAGCTTTGACTCCGAGATGAAGTCTCTACGAATTAGGGGAGACAAGAGCGTTTGTGCATCCACGGCCAGGCCACTGGTTAAGGGGTCCAGTGTCCATCCCCTTCCTGGTTGCTATCATGCTGGAATGTCCCTTCACCAGCAGAGGGCACACCCGTGTCCTAATCAGCCGAAGTGGGCAAAAAAACTTGTGCTTGAAGGTTTTGGGGACAGAAAAGGGCAAAGGTTTTGGAGGACTGGCAGCTGTGACACTTGCTCGTCCAGAGGTGGGGCTGGTTTTGATATTTTTGTAGGCAATGTCCTCTTCTTTAAAAAATGTGTGACCTGCTCCCATAAAGATAATAGGAAGTTAAAAGACCACCTTAGCTTTGTTTCCTAGTCCTGGCTTGTCACCACTAAGCCGATCTTGGTCTGTAAGTATCATAGGAATGAAAAAAACTTTATCACCAACTATTGTTAAGAGGGAGAGAATTTCCTGGGCAGCCTCCTTACCAGTGGCGTCTCAAGGGCTTGGTGCCTTGGCTACAGTGCGGGGCCGTGAGTTCAGACCTCAGCAAACTCCCGAAGGCAGGACGTCGAATCCAGAAGGCGATGAGCGTATTATTAAAACACCAATCTTTATTGCATGATGAAGAACATGACCCACAAACCTTTAGCCAAAATTCTGTCCGGGCCAAAACTCTGACAATTCACCCAAATGTTCATTTTGTACAGGCTTACCTGCGTGAACATCCCATGGAGGGTGACCAAAAGCTCCTTCCAGGCTGTGAAGTTTCCTGGAGAAACAGACTTTTGTCTCATGATTTGATCATTCTGGATTTGGGGGTGGTCCTACATGCAACAACAGGTGTCCTCGTAAGAAAAAGGCAGAAGAAGATTAGACACATAGACACACAGGGCAGAAGTCCACACGGAGATGGAGGCGGAAGCTGGAGTGACACGGCCGCAAGCCAGGGAACGCCAGGAGCCATCGGCTGCTGGCAGAGACAAGAGAGCATTTTTCCCAACAGTCTTCAGAGCGGTCGTGGCTCTGCCGACGCCCAGATTTCAGCCTTCCGGCTTCCAGAAGTGTCAGAGGATCCATTTCTGTGTTCAAAGCCCACCCAGTTTGTGGCAACGTGTTATGGCAGCCGCAGGAAAATGGCACAGAGGGTGACTTCCAGCCCCCCACCCGTGTCTTTCTATGCTTGAGTTGTGACAGAGGGTTCTTTACCGTTGATTGAAGATGACACTTCTTTTTTCTTAAGAAAAGAAAACCAAACGGAAACAGAAACCCATTTTTGGATCAGCCTTCCTTCCAGTGAGAGCATCAGGATCTACTCTGAGGTGGTTGATAGCCCTGCTCTGAGCCCCCTGAAAACCTCGCCCTTCCTGCGACAGCCCCGGGCACAGCTCCTTGCTCCTCCCCTGCCCTTCTCTCTGCCCGAAGCGCACGGGAAAGCTAGTTCCACTACTACTACGCTTTCCCCACTCCGGTCAGAATCCTCTTGTTGTGGCATCATAAATGGTTTCCATGGAGATGAGAGGTGGAGATAGAATGGTGCCAACGTGCGTGGAGACTTCGGAATTAAACAAGGACGATGGTTTCGCCTGGGAGCTTTGTTCATTCTGCAGATGTCACAGGGGAGCTGGATGTCCCAAACCTTTCCATATTCTACCCTGTGTGCCCGGCCACCTGGCTAACGAGCATGGAGCGACCTGGGGACACCCCAGGACTTCCTGGCTCTTGCCCCCCAGGTTTCCCCTTAGTTTGGGCATGTGGGCGTGGTGGATGTCAACAGGTGAAGTGGGACTTGTAAATGAGCAGATGGTACCCCCCCAGGGTAGGCTGTGGGTGAGCTGGAAATTCTAGCAGGAAATGCTAACACTCTCAAGTCCTCCTTCCTTGAGTGTGTCAGTTCCAGTAAACCGAAGAGGACAGCAGGCCCAAGGCTACGTGCTTGCCCTCGTGGCCCCGAGGACAGGGATTGGGATTGGGAGCCTGCACCTGCTTCCCGCCGGCGCGGAAGGCACAGCCTCCAACGTGCAGAGTCCTCTCCGAAACAGCTTAGTCACAGGGAGAAGCAGACGGTGATGACTCCTCTGAGTGGCTTCTAGTAGCTGAGCTGCGTACCTGGCAGGAGCGCCCAGGTAAGGACGCTGAGTCACTGAAACTCTGCACCCTTGCTGTGCACAAGAGGCCACGTGGTCTTTCTGCCTTCAGAGTATGTGGCAGTGACCCTGTTATCACCCAACCCAGAGAGTTTTGTGACGAGGAAGGAGACACTATCGATCATACTGGAAGGAAAGGCACAGTGTGGCCTGTCCCCAGAAGGGGGGGACGTCTGGTAGTCCCGGCTGTAGGCCGAGGTGCGCCCAGCTCCCCTACCGCTGGTGGTGTGAAGCGCCCTAGAGCTCTGTGCTTAGATTTCTTTCTTGTATATCTCACAGCCTCAAGCCCAGCACTGTCCAGGGGACTTTTCTGTGGCGATCGAGATGCTCGTTATCTGTGCTGTCCAGGGCAGGAGCCACCAGGCAAGTGCGAGTACCGCACCCTTGAAGTGTGGCTAAGGAGGTCAAATTTCAATTTTATTTAATGTTAATGACTATAAATGTCAATGGCCGCACTGGACACACTGGACAGCACGGACCTGGATGATTTCAGCCAGCCTCGTGGCCTTCAAAACCATCCGCAGCCTTGGCTTCTGAATCTGTGTAGCCGCCCGGTCCCGCCCCTCACACCCAGACCATATAGCCAATGGCACATTGGATATCTTGACTCGAATGTCTAATCAGCACTTAGATTTAACGTATTCAAAACTAACCTATGACCGCAGTAAGATTCCACGTCACATCCATTGGAATGTCTATTTTCAAACAAATAAACGAACAAATAGACAAGCAGAGAATAATGAGTGTTGACAGGACGTGGAGAAACCGGAACGCTCCTGCATTGCTGATGGGAACATGGTACGCTATGGAAGGGAAGTTCTTCAAACAGAATTCCCACGTGATCCACGAATTCGACTCCTAGGTCTACACGCAAAAGGATTGAACACAGAGACCCAGACAGAGATTCACGCACCCGTGTTCATAGCAGCTTCGTTCTCGACAGCCAACGTATGGATGGGCGCAACCCAAGGGTTGATTGGCGCAGGGATTGATAAGCCAAAAATGCTGTATCCAATGTAATGCAATATTATTCAGGCTTCCAAAGGAAGGCATGAACTTGAAGGAATGAACTCGAAGACAGGACGCTCAGTGACATGAGCCAGCCACGAAACGACCAGTGCTGTGAGTCCTGATACGAGGCCCCCGGAGTCCTCACATCCAGAGATGGAAAGTGGAGGGGGGATTGCCAGGGGCCGCGGGGAGTGTTTCAGGGGGACAGGATGACAGTGGGGGAAGATGGGAAAGCTCTGGAGATGGGGGTGCTGGTTGCAGCGCGAGGGGCGTGCACCCAGTGCCGCAGAACTGTGCACGTGGAGAGGGTGCGGCATGTGACGTATATTCCACCACACGCACGCTGCTGTTGCCTCCCCGTCTGCTCCTCCTGCCAACCTCCCGTTTCCTGTTTGCAAAGCCGAAGACCGCCCCTTCCTCTCGTGGCCACCGTCAGCGTCTCCCCACGTCTCAGCCACCCAGCACGTGGCCCTTGGATCAGCCCGCTGCCCACATCTCCACTGGCTTCTCACGTTCCTCTGAGGGACAGCCACTCTTCCCTGTGACCCACGAGCCCCGTGGTGTCTGTCCCCTGCCGTCACCTCTCTGACTTCCTGTGCCACCCACTCCTTGTCATCCACTCCGTCCCAGCTGCATAGGTCTCCTCTTCTGCTCAGACACCCCCACCTGTTCCTGCCTCGCTGTTCCCTCTGCCTGCAGTGCGCTGCCCCCCACATCTGCACGGTCCCCTCCCCCGTGGCTTAGGAGCCCACCCATATCTCAGGGAGCCCTTCCCAGCATCCCCAACACTTCCCAGCCTCCTTGCTTGCCTTAGCCTTTCCACACTCACACGTATCACTAGCTAACGTGTATTTTATTTTCCTTGCTCATTTTCAGTCCTCCCCAGGAGAATGTGTGATGTGTAAGGCCGAGGTTTAAACATCTCTCTCGTTCTCTGGTTTTCCCACAGCATCCAGATCAGCACTCAGCATATCCTTGGCGCGTAATCAATATTTGTTGAACTAAGGACGGAATCCTGGCGCTTAGGGAACTGCTCAGGATCCATCTCTTTTAGGGAACCTTCTCTGGTGGGTGTCTCACCGCCCTAATATCTTTATATGTGTTCAGCCTACTTGAAGCGCCTTTGCAAGTTTGAGCAATATTTCATCGAAGCCACTGGTTGTCAACCAGGGGTGATACTGCCCCCCTCGGGGGGCATTTGGCAATCTCTGGAGATATTTTTGGTTGTGAGTGGAGCGGGTGGGGAGAGGGGGAGGGGAGGAAGGCATGTACTAGCATCTGTGATGGGTGGAAGCCAGAGATCTTGCTAACGACCCTACAATGCACAGGACAGGTCCCCACGACAAGGAATTATCTGGACAAAGTGTCCGTCCGTGGTGCTGAGGTGGAGAACTGTGATGGAACCCAGCCATGCTAGGAGGAGTCACCTGGTCTGCTTGCAATAGCAGCTAAGTCCCTCGAGGATTGTTTTAGGTTGAATTTTGTGTTCCAAAAAAAAAAAAAAAAGACACATTCAGCCTGATCTCCAGCACCTCCTTATTTGGAATAAGGACTTTACAGAGGTCAAGTTAAAATGAAGTCCCTAAGATGTGCCCTTCTCCAACGTGACTTGTGTCCTTTGGAAAAGGGGTCATCTGGACGTGGAGATGCACAGAAGGGAGATCACATGAGGACCCAGGACGAAGGTGACCATGTGACCACAGTGATGCAGCTACGAGCCAAGGAACGGAAGCAGCCACTGAAGCCGGGACAGGCGGGAAGGACCCTCCCCTGGGGTCCTCTGAGGACGCAGGGCCCTGGGACATCTGGATTTCGGAGTTCCACCTGATCTGGGTACTTGGTTAGGGCCCCAGGACACAAATCCAAGGGCAGAGCCCCTGCGGATCTGGACGGGGTCTGTGCTCTGTGATAATTACATTAGTTCCTTCGGAGAATGAGAGATGGTGCCAGGATGCTCATGTGACAGGAGGGACAAGGATATTTAGCCTTTTGGATGGTCTCAAACCCGTGACATGCCGTTGGCCGAGAGCGCTTGGATCAGAGATGTTCGAAGCCACTCGTCACCAAAGCCTTGCATGGGAAAATTACCCCAGCACAAAGTGTTTGTTTGCTAATATTAACTTTGGTTCTATTTCAGATCAATGGAGGCAAAAACCAGGAGATGCCATAAATCCACTGAGCCTGTCAGAGCTGCCCAATTACGCCCGGTTAAAGCTTTTGGTGGCTAATGATGCGACGTTCTCCGGGCGAGGATGCAGGCGGGGGTGTAGGGGGGGCCTTTCTGGCCAGCATCTGGCTCACGGCAGAGACACAGGTCACGGAGCGTCATTGGAAGGCTTTTTGGCTCTAATGAAGGGTGAAGCTTTGACTGTGATGATTTCTAAAAAAACAAAAAAACAAAAAAAAACAGTAATTTGAAAATAAACAAAGATCCAGATTTAAAGGCTACTTATGTCTCGGGACTGAGATTAATGGCGAGTGGCAGGTTTCCGTGACGATATGTAGCCCAAGCAGTCGTGGTGGGTTTCCGGAGAGAGATAAGGTCTTTTCACATATAAAAGACCTTATTGATTTGCTGTTAGTATCACCCCAAAAATGGGCAGTGTGCATCTATGGCGTGGAGACCATCTTCCATCACTCGCTTTATGGGAAGAGAACGGTTATCGTATCTCTTCCCATAAAATATAATCTCTTTTGCTCTTCCAAAATCTACCCATCCCTCTGGGGACTTCCTCTGTAATTTGTGGAAGTGAATTGACCTTTTTTTTTTCTTTCTTTTTTTTTGCATGTGCCAATGTCTTTATCTTTGGCGTCTCCACATTTTCTCCCTGTCCTCTGGAGTCTAGATTGTTACTGGGACTTGTCTGAAAAATGTTTAAATTAGCGCTGTTGAAACACACACAGGATGGTGGATGTCACTTGCTCAGATGACGTGCTCCTCCTTGGCCCCCCAGTGGGGGGCTCGTGTTGGCAAGTGCCTCGTAGGGCCTTGGAGGCAGCAAGAGATTGTCCGGGGGATCCCATCAGGGCAGAAATGCAAACCACCATATCGCAGAAGGAAGAAAGAGCTTTTCCTGAGCGTGGGGTTCTCAGCATTACCTCTGGATGTTTCTTCAGGATCCGTGATGACACAAGGGCAAAGACCTTCATACGGGAACATCGTGCCCCGAGAAGCAGCTTCCTAAATGCGTGAATTTGGCGGAGAAGTCCCCAGCGATGCAGTCTCGTCCAGGCCTTACACACAGAGGTCTGCAAAGCCTATCCTTCCGGTTCCGCCTTCACCCCCGATGCTTGTGTCCCGAACCTACCCATCCTTGGAGGCGCCCCTCCACGTGCCACACTTCCCGCCCTCTGCACAGGCTTCTCCCTCATCCCTGAACTCCCGTGGGACTCATGGATGCACCATCCCAACTGGCATTTACATCAGCACCTTCACCCGCTGCGGCACGGCCTCTGGTCCACGTCTTCATGCTTTTCTAGAGTCTCGCTCTCTCCACTTCTGCACTCTGCCTGCAGCCAAGCAATTTATCCTGCACTGTTGCTCGATAGTTTAATATATATATATATATATTTAATATATGTATTAATATATATATTTAATATATATATGTTATGGGCTGAAATGGGTGTCCCCCAAAATTTGTATGTTGACGTCTTAACTCCCAGTACCTAAGAGTGTGACTGTATTTGGAGATAGGGTCTTGAAAGAGGTGCTTATGTTACAAATGAGGTCATGAGGGTGAGTCCTACCCCACTGTGACTGGTGTCCTCAAAAGAAGAGGAGGTGGGACACACAGACATAGCGAGACCACCACGTGAAAACACAAGAACACGGCCGTCTACAAGCCGAGAAGAGAGGCCTCAGAAGACATCTACCTGCTGACACCTTGATCTTGGCCTTCGAACTTCTGGAACCGTGGGGGAAATACATTTCTGTTGTTTAACCCACAAGTATGCAGTGCTTCGTTTTGGCGGCCTTAGCAAACCAATATAATCGCTAGTCATGTGGCCCAGTGACATAGGACAAAGGCCTATTTCTCAGCTTAATATTTGAGACCCTCTATGGCCTCGTCCCACCCCACTTTTAGAGTCTGTCTGCTTCCTTCCACATTGGAGCCCTCTGTTCACGCCCCTGGACCACCCCTCTGGTCCACTCCCAGGCCCCTCCCACCCCAGAGTCCTTCCCGGCCCTGCCCCTGGGCCCTTGGCTCATTCTCATCCTGGACAGCTCTCATTTTCTCCCCAACCTATGCAGACCAAGGCCAAGGCCAACCCAAGTCCCACCCCTCCCCTGAAGCTCCAGTGACAGCGTCCTAAGTGGGACAGAGACATGGAGGTTTGTTGTGGGTCACGCATTGGTTTTCAAACTGTGTTTTCCCCCAAGAGCCACCGTGTGTGATGGGCGATGACAACAGGGAGACCTCTCAGCCCCGCCTGGCGATCCACCACGCGGAGCCGCCTGCCTCTTCCTGTGTGGTTTGTTTGTTTTTCCGTACATGATTTGAGAAAGGGTTCTGTAGGGGTGGAAACGATCCTGAAAATCCTATCCGGGACGTAATGACAACAAAACATCCCCCAAAAAAGTCATACGAAGCTAATGGCCCTTGCTCAGGAAACACTTAAGCAAACGAAGCCCGTAACGCGTTTATCTAGATTTCCTAGAACTGTACTCATTGCGAGGGATAAACTCAATTATCAAAACTCATCGACTCTGAAAATGTAGCTTCCATATACTACTGCCCACTCCAATTCGTCAGACGGGTGGCTGGTGCGCCGTTAATGCAATCGCGGCTTGCCACGTTATCCATCTGTCTTCTAAGTACGGGAGGAGGGCGGTGTGGCGTCTGTGACACAGATGTGGACGCTCGCCAGGGCACATCTGGCCAGGAGTTTGCCCAACGGGGATCCCAGGAAGAAATCCACCTTCCACTGACCTTAGGGCCATTTTCTCAGGCTCGCTCTTCTCTATGGTGATGTAAAAATTAAATTTCCGTCATTATGATGTAGGCGGTACTCTTTGTTTCAGGAATAAACAGCAGAGCTTATATGTTAGCACGGACTCAACGGGGCGAGGAGGGGAGTCCGTGATGACGTCCTCTCCCCAAGGCGTGGAGGGAATTTCCTTGGACCTGTTTGCGTCAGAGGCTTGGCCAGACGTAAGGCCTTTTCAGTTTAGCTTTTTGATATCACCTGTCCATCTGTGAACCGATGCTAGATTTCTCAAATGCCCATAGGGCGAGCACACTGGGAAAGAGAGGCTAAATCTTTCTCGTTCTCCTCTCTCCCCCACGCGCCAACACACACACACACACACACACACACACACACACACACACACACA
Source organism: Macroglossus sobrinus (assembly GCA_004027375.1). Lineage (NCBI taxonomy): Eukaryota > Metazoa > Chordata > Mammalia > Chiroptera > Pteropodidae > Macroglossus > Macroglossus sobrinus. The sequence goes on along the minus strand of PVKZ01001902.1, from coordinate 147,046 downwards.
CACACAAATTCCTGGGTATTTTGAGAAAAATAAAGGCAATTCCCTTGGAGTCAAAGTGAGGTTATTTATTCTGACGCAGATGGATGTCTTGTAGAGACGCGAACCCCTTCCTTGCCTCTGAAGGGATCATTCTTTTCCTCATAAAATTCCATCACTCGATTCATAAGTCAGTCTCACGCACGCCGAGGACTCTGCTTCATCGGAGGCTCCTGAGCCATAGATTTCCTATGTTTCTGATCAGTTACCATGGTTATGGCTTTGGGTACCACAGTTCTCCGTAACTACACGCTGTACGTTTGTGGGCTTCACCCACTGTCAGAACTCCTCTGTGCAAAGCTCTCAGGGTAAACCTTGTTTGTTTGTTTTTCATTCTTTTTCATGCGAGTGGAAGGATTACGGATTCAGGGGAAGCAGTCAGGGGTGGGGGTGCTGAAACAAATTCGCCATATGCTTGTTGATTATCCAACATTTCCATCTTCGCCTCACGCCGAGCAAAAATTTCGGATACCGTGTAAGCGTCGGAGACGCTTGCTTCCCTCTGAGGCGGCTGAGTGTTGGGGACCCTATCCGTGCTCATCACATCACAGCATAATGACCTGTGCACCTGTGTCTGTCTTTCTTCTCCCGTCCCCGTCACCCCACTATAAAGTCCTTGAGAGGGACCGCGGTTTATTTTCTCGTCCCCAGAGCCTGGCTGAGTGGCTCAGGGCACGGAGTTCTCAGTATGTGTTGAACGGATGAATGGCTATTTCCCTGTATTTCTCTCCTCTTCCTCAGCTGACGAGCGCAGTCAAGTCTAAGATCCCTTGGACGTTTGAGACATGGCTCTAGGGGTGGGGGAAGGGCTATCCCAGGCAAGGGGCCCTGGGGAGAGCTGGGCACGCAGACAGGGATTCCGGCAGCAAGGGGGCGGGAACAGGAGCGTGTGGGTTTACCGTGTCATTAACACGAGCAAGGCCAGGGCTGCGCCTGTCCCCTGCTCCTCACCTTTGAGTCGACAGCTTTTCTCTGCTTTGCGCGAGGCCCACGGCGGCCTCTGGCTTCTGCGGTGTCAGGTTTAAATGTCAACTTCGCACGTTCTCTCGTCCTATAGTTTCTTCCTTCCAATGCCCGGAGCAATGATCTGGTGAGCTTCTGTTTCTGCACGGGGCGTTGTAAAGTCGAATGGATCCGCAGTCTCCTTGTCAGGGTGCCCAGAGGGCCAATCGAGTGTAGCCAGCGGTCAATGTCACGGGCTAGAAAGCATGGCTTCCTGTGGCTGCTTTCACCAAGGGGTGGGGGCGGGGCACGGGGCTGTCATTCAGAGTCCTCTCTGCAACACCCTCCCCTGCGCAGCCGCAATGCGGTGGTGGTGGTGGGGGGCTGGTGGTGGTGGTGGGGGGCTGGACCTCAGCCCCGGGTGGCGGGAAGGGGCTGCTGAAAGGAGTCAATGCAATTTCACCTCCTCCATCCCCACCAGCTCGTGGGTGGCGCGGGGCATTGCTCTGAGCCCGGACCGGTCCCTGGGTGGGTTTGTAACTTAGGGGGATGTTGCACAAGGGGCGACATGTGCAGCCCGGAAACATCCCCGCTCCTAGGGGCGCGACGGGGGGAGGGAGGCTGGTGTCTCTCCCTCGGGACTCCGCTGTGCACAGTGATGGGGCCCAGAGCTGCTGCTGCAGCCATGTCTGCTTCCGCCCCAAGGATGACGTCATCACCCAGGGGGCGGAACCCGGAAGAGGCCAGGGAAACTGAGCCGGAGCCAGAGGTGTTAGGTAGGTCCGTCCGGAAGCCCACCCTTTCCCTTGACCTCCGGTCATGTGATCCAATCCATTTCCTTGTCCTTTGAGCCAGTTTGCGGTGCGTGTTTGTCATTTGCTGCAGGGTGCAAGGCGGAAGTGGGGTAGGAGGTTGGAGGGAAGGTGGGGGAGTCTTTGAGCATTGGGGGAGGGGGCCCTAGGAGATTCTGTGCTTCAAATGGTTGATTCTTAACATGGGTGGGAGCAGGGCCAGCGTCACAGGCTGGCGACCGAGGTGGCCACACAGGGCTCTACGCTTGGCTTAATAATGCTTTGCAATGGCCATCTTGCAATTCCTAAATGATTTTAATCTGCATTTTTATCTTGTAGCAGCCTCACAGGTTATCCCGGGCAGGGGATGTGATGTAGGGACAAGCAGCATACGAGGTGCAGTGCGTTATTCTCGCTAAGCCTCTCGTTGCTCTCCCCAGGGACAGAAGACGCTGTGTGGACCTCCTATGTCTAGTGTCACCGGTCTCCCTGCCAGGAAACCTCCCGTTCACACAATCCACCGTCTGCTCCCTGATCCCCAATAACCCGCGTGGATCCCCGTGACTCTCATGGGAATATGGAGAGAGAGGTGGGGCATCTTTGCTCATAGAAGATTCTTTTCCATTTCCAAGAGTTTGGGGAACCTATGGCCAAAGTGAAATTTTGATTATTTGATTGACTGCTAAACAAACAAGCATAGCACACACACACACACACACACAAAACTATGTTCACTGAGCCTGAATTGAATCTGCTGCCCTGTTTTGGGGACTTATCTTGGACCCACAGGCCAAATTGTCCTACCGTTATCCTGCTTGTGTGTGTGTGTGTGTGTGTGTGTGTGTGTGTGTGTTCAGGTGTCTCAGATGGAAAGAATGACTGTCTGGTTCGGCCTGTCCTTTCCTGCTAATGCTGTTACTGAGTGTTACTTGGGAGATAATTAATGTGTCCCATTTTAGTGCAAAAATAAATATACCTCATCCCAGGTCACATGACAGATGCAACCATAAAAGTTTAAAATGCTATTATTTTAAAATTTATTTTCTCATAAAAAAATGGTTCCTGAAATGATCCTCATTTGAATGACTCACTCTGTAGTTATCATGCATTATGCCCTGGCACGGGTCCAGGTGTGGGAACCCCCGGGCTGAGGGAGCCGCTGTCTCCATCAGCAAGTCCTTCCTGGGGAACTCGCTTCTGTGTCTGGTCCATTCTGCATCAGCCTGAAACCCAGGCTGCAAATCATCATTTTATTCTCTGTGACATGACTACGGAGGAGCAGAGATGTTTAAAAAGCGGACTTTAATTCTTAGATAAAGGAAAATGCGTAATGCCTGAGGACACCGAGCTCCCCGCCCCCACCCCCGGGTGCTTCATCAGTGATTCTAGAGATGCACTTTTTGGGATGTCGAAGAAAGAATGGCCAGCCCGTAGAAAAGTCTCGTAAGGGTTCATCGGAGCCAGACTTTGGAGGACATGTGCAGAGAAGCAAGCTCTCCACGGATTGAGAAAATGCTCCGGGAAATGGCAGCTTTGCGGTCCCTTCTAAGCATTTAGAATCAGAGCGGGAAACGCGAGGAAGGTACGTGAAATTTATCGGTGCTAGATGAGTTGACAATCAGCAATCATAGGTCGTGGAGATGGTATGAGGGCACCAGGATCGGAACGAGGGGTTCTGTGATATGTTCTGGTGGTTTCGTCCCCTGGTGCCGGGGGCTGTGCCTTTGTGTGGGGGAGGGGAGGAGCGGGGTGCAGAAAGAAAACCGCTCTGACATCTCAAAGGTATGTTATCCTAGGTGCATAAGCACGATGGATGGATGCGCTTAAGGTAAAGGTTGACCTCAGCGAAGGAAGCTGCGGGCTTGGGGTTTGACTAGGCCCATTAGGAACTTTCGATCAGACCATCCCGAGCGGTTACATTTGGTCGCTGACCTCGTCACACCTTCCAGGAGGCCCCCTGGGCTTGCCAGGTTTATTACGTAGCCCCTTTTTTCATTCACGGGGACACCCTGCCCCCTGTGAGCTTGTCTGAGCCCAGATCATTAGAAGTAGCAGAAGTAGGAAGTCCCCAGTCATCATTTATTGATGACCGTTGGTCTCAGGGACCTCCAGAGCTCCTGGTGCAGGGCGAGGGGGATATTGCCACCTGACCAGGTGCTCGTGACAGCACCAGAGCATGCGTGTCCCCGCTGCGCACCCTGCTAACAGCTGCAAATGCCTAGTGCCAGGCAGTGTCCCAGTAGCCTAGCCATTGTTGCATCAGTCTCTGTGACTGTCCCGGGGAGAGCACGCTTGCTTCCCATGGCTGCTGTCACGAATCACCACGAGTTTAGAGGCTTAAAACGACACAGGTTTATCACCTCGCGGTTCAGGAGGGGATGGGGCAGACAGGGTGGAAACCGAGGCACGTGGGACTTGGGTTCCTTCCGGAGTCTCCGGGGAAGAATCTGTTTCTTGCCTTCCCGGCTTCTGGAGGCACCTGCGTCCCTCGGCTGGGGGACTGTCCCTCCACCTTCTAAGCTGGGGACGTAACATCGGCAAAGCTCTCTCTCTCTCCGCCCTCTGCTCCCATCATCACGGGTCCTTGTTTGACGCTTGTCCTCTCGTCTCCTTCTTATAAAGACTTGTCACCCGGATGACCCAGGCTAATCTTCCTTCCTAATCAAGATTTTTCATTTCATCGCATCTGAGCCACGGAAGCTCACCTAGTGTCAGGTTTTGGGGACACGTCCCTCTTTGGGGTTCATTATTCTGTCCACCGTTATTAGCCTCACTTTACGAATAAGGAAACCTTTCCCAGGGTCCCATGGCTGATGTCAAACCTCTGACACCTGAACCCTGGGGGTGTCGGACTCCCTGGCTTACACATCTGGGCCACTGTGTACCCTTTTTGCAATGCCTGCACCTCCCAAACCCACAGGGGGTCCTGGGCAGTGCCCACACTGAATAAAATTCTCTCACGTGGTGGACACAGAGACTCAGACTCACTGGGCGGCTGCCTCCAACCCCGACCTGGCTGCAAGGCCCAGATTTCCAGAACGTTCTCCACCCTCCAAACCTCACCGAGGAGCCGGCTGCCATTAGCCTCACCGGCGACCCCCATTCCTCTGCGTTTCTCTGGCTTGGTGGGGTTAGGTTCATTCCGGGTCCCAAAGCCAGCAGCGGCGGCATACCCAGGACCTTGTTGGGCGTGCAGTCTCTGGCTCCGCCCAGATGGGCCGAATCGAACCAGCTGAATGCAGCCAGCTCAGCTGGAGATTCACGCCTGTGCTAAGTGTGAGCAGCTTGTCTGCGGGACCCCTGGGCTGCCCTCACACACCTGTCCTCCCCTCCCACCCCTCTGCAGGGTCTGGGGCTTCCACTCCCGCACCTTGGGAGACGCGGGAGGCAAACAGCTACTATGTTGCTCTTTCTGCCTCAGCTTCTGCGAGCTGGCAGTGGAAAGGGCACCGCCTGGCACTGCGCCCCGAACCCTGCAGCTGGGTGGGGGCGGGGGGGGGAATGACTGCGTGGCCCGAGCATCCGGGGGCCCTGCCAGGTCCTGCTGCGGCCCCTCTCGCCTGGCGCCGGCGGCTGGACAGCCGCTTGGGGCCGCGCTGGGAGCCTGCTCCCTCTTCCTGTGCATCACCCACGGGCGACCGGAAGGCGTGAGATGACTTTGACCTTGGCGTCTAGTCCGATCCTTCTCGCTCTGAAAGTGCTTCAACATGTTGGCTTGGTACGTTCCGAGCGCTGGGGAGTGTTGGCAGAATAGCCAATAAGTATTTTTAGTTCCTTCCTCCTCTCTGTTTGCCAGAAAACCACAGTCATTACTCACGAGCGGGGCAGGTTCCCTGCCTCCCAGTCTCCAGAAGGGTCCGCGTTTGCCCTCAGATGCCCAGCCAGGGGCCCCCGCCCCGGGCTGCTGAGCCATCTCTGAACTCAGCATTATGCTGACACCCACAAGACTGTGTCCTTTTTCAATAGAATAAGCCCTTCGCTTTTTAAAAAAAAAAAAAATTAAATTAAAAAACGCTAGTCAAATAGATATTACAAAATTTCCCATCGTAACCATGTTTATGGGCACAGTTTGGTAGCGGTAACCATCACCACCATCACCACTGTCCATTTCCGGAACTTGTTCATCTTCCCAAACTGAAACTCTGTCCCATTGGACACGAACCCCACACCCGCGGGTCCCCAGCCCCTGGCACCCACCCTCCTACTTTCTGTCTCTATGAATCTGACCCCTTTAGGTCCCGCCCATCAGCGGACTCATACAGTATTTGTCCTTTTGGGGATGGTACATTTTCCGTTATTATGATGTGTTCAAGCTGCGTTCACGTCTAGCGTCCTAAGCGTTTTTTAAAAAAATCGCTCCTCCGATGGATAAAAGTTATGCTCAACGAAAGCACAGTTCCCTGTTGTTGCTTTAGGCAAGTCGTTTCTGATTAGTCCTGGCCCACCTCAGCTCAGGTGGGGGGATCGCACGCTGGGAGCAACGTGCCTCGTGCAGACCACCCTCGCCTCGGGCTCCTTCGTGGCCTTGGTCTGCAGAGAGCCACCTGGGCACCGTCCGTCACTCCAGGGGCGTGACGTCCGCAGGATTAGAGCTGAGACATCTTTCCACAAATGCCAAGACGCCAATTACGTCTGCCAAAGGGAAAGTGCCCGCATCCTTAGCATCTTCAGCTCCGGTGCCCTGCATGGATCTCATTTTCAACGGCAGTCCCTTCCAGACCACAAGGGATGAAACAAGCCCGCTGTCGGTGGAGGGATAACGGCCCTCAGGATCTAGTTCAGTAAACACAGGATTCTTCTGTGATGCACTTTCCAAATGAAGCGCACACTTTGGGATTAATTAAACCCTTTTCTAGCCGCCTGCCGGCGTAACCTTTCTTTTATGCTTCTTAAGCGGGGCACCCGGTGTAAAAAGTCAAATCTATTATGTTCATGACTGGAAGGGAAAGATCTGGGACAATATTACCTTACACCCTGTTTCTTTCTTTCTTTTAAACATTTTTTTTTCTCAGTGTCGGATCAAACGCAGAGGTCTCTGAGCTGGGTGTTAGCTAAACAAGAGTCAACCCAGAGCAAAAGTGATTTAGAATTCAAGCCACAGAGATGCCTGAAGACGCTGGGAACCTGACTTTCTTGCCACACTCTGGGGGGACTTGAGGGATAGAGGCGAAAGTGGAATTAGGGGTATACATACGCCTGTTCAAGCCACAGCCAGTGCGCTTGTTCCAATCTTGCTGTGATTTTTGAGTGCATGACATTTCATTAATGTTACAGTTCATTCTTTTCGCCGTTTCTTTTCTGATGCTGTCATTTTTTGATCTCTCAGCTGGTTGGCAAAAAAAATCTCTATCAGTCATTATCCTTGCTCCAGCCAGGCCAGTCAGGGTCCTCTGGCTGCAGCGGGAGGCAGCAAGCAGCAGCAGCAGCAGCAGCAGCAGCAGCAGCAGCAGCAGCAGCAGCAGCAGCAAGCTGCAAGCGTGGAGCTGAGACAAGAGTTCAGAGTGAGAATCGCTTCCTGGAAGAAGCTTGGTCCAGAAGCTCCACCCCAGTGGCTCGCGGGTCCCTTCCAAAGCTTCCCTTCCTCTGGCTTCTATTTCTAGGAGTTTGTTTTTTTTTTAAATGCTTGCATTTTTTTAGATTTTTTTTTTTAACTTTATGTGAAAGTAACACACAAGCACACGGAGGAACGGAAAGTAAAGAGGCGATGGTGGAAAGTGTTATTTCCACGCGTGGCCTGTCCTAAGAAGCACTTGCTCTGTTTCTTGCTCTAATTCTTCTGGAACTTCCCCTGTCACTGCGATTCCACCTCTGTTGTTCGCTTTATCAATTTGGGGCGCTAGCTTTTGACTCTTCAGTAGAAAGATAAGAATTTAGTTCACCTACCCCACCCCTCCCACTTTGAAACTCGTTTTAAATGGAGCGAGGACGCCCTGAAGGGGGCGCCCTCACGCAGACACCCCCGCAAAACGGGAGGACGAACCAGGGCAGAGGGAGGGCTGCCCAGCCAATCACCTCTTCTTTTGTGGGTCCCCTTTTGTCCCTATCAAAGCAAGCCCCTCTCCTCCGTTCTTCCGGTTTGCTATATACCTTTGCTTTGTCCCAAACTGTAATTCCACTGTTATTCCCGAATAAACCCAATTTGCTGGCACAAATACCTGGCTCTTCTGTGTTTTTAAGATTAATACCCTGTTTTCGCCTTCATTTTTATAACTGTTTTATGGAGCTAGAATGCACACGCCATAAATTTACCCCGTTAAAGTGAACAGTTCAGGGATATATATATATATATATATATATATATATATATATATATATATATATATATATATATATATATATATTTTTAGTATATCCACAGACGTGCAGTCATGTCTAAGTTCACCGTGCACCCATCTCTGAATCCAGAACATTTTCGTCTCACCCCACCTGGCAAAAAAGAAACTGCACTCCCATTGGGTGGCCGTCCTCAGTCTTCTCTCTCTGGCAAGTACTGATTTTTCTACATGGTCACCTACACTTGCTATTCGTCGGTCTTTTTTCTTACAGCCGTCCTAGCAGGTGCAAAGTGGTTTCTGATCGTGGTTTTGACTTGGTTTTCCCTAAGGACTATAAGTTTGGAGCATCTTTTCATGAGTCTATGGGTCATTTATATATCTTTGGAAAAATGTCTTTATAAGTCCTTTGTCTTTTTCAATTGGGTGGCTTGTTTATTGTTGAGATATAAGAATCCTTTATATAGTCTAGATACTAGATCCTTATTGGATATATGCTTTGCAGATATTTTCTCCCAAATATGTTCCGAGGATTGTCATTTCGCTTTCCTGATGTTGTCCTTTGAGTCACAAGTTTTAGATTTTGACAGAGTCCAATTAACCTAATTTTCTTTTGTCGCTTATGCTTTGGATATTATATCTAAGAAACCATTGCCTAATCGAAGGTCACGAAGATTGACTCTGATATTTTATTTTTTTAAATAGATTTTTATAGTTTTAGCTTTTATACTTTGGTCTCCAATAGGGATTATGTTGAATCTGCGGACCAATCTGGGAAGTTATTCTCTGTTGCTAGTTTGTTAGGTGTTCTTAACGTACGAGTGTTGGATTTTGTCAAATGCTGTCTCTGGGTCTACTGGGATGATTATGTAGTTTTTGTCCTTTATTCTACTAATATGGTATATTACAATGATTTGTCATATGTTAAATCAACATTGTACTCCTGGCATAAATTCCACTTAGTCATATAATCCTTTATATATGTTGCTGGAGTTCATTTGTTAGTATTTTGCTGTGGATTTTCACATTTATGTTTAAAAAGGATATTGATAGGTGATTTTTTTTTTTGTGTGTGTGATATTTTTATCCAGTTTTGGTATCAGGTAATGCTTGTCTCATAGAATGAGCTGGGGAATATTCCTTCTTGTTTTATTTTTATTTTTTTGGAAGAATTTGTGAAGGATTGGTATTAATTCTTTTTTAGCATTTGATAGAATTCACCAGGGAAACTATCTAGGCCTGGGCTTTTGTGTGTGTGTGTGTGTGTGTGTGTGTGTGTGTGTGTGTGTGTATGTGTGTGTGTGAGTGTGTGTGTGTGTGTGTCGATTACTAATTCAGTCTCTTGTTATAGATCTACTCATATTATCTATTTATCTATTTCTTCTTGAGTTTTCCGTGTTCCCCTAATTTTTTTGATATTTACATTATTTTAAATTCATCAGTCATTTTTCTAACTTTAAATAATGGACTTATCTTTTGATTTCTTGTACAGCCATCATCCACAATTTCATTTGACCCTCCACTTGGTCGGATAAGAATACACACACCCCATATTTTCTTCTCTCCTTCCTTGTGATAATATCTATTATTTACACCTCCAAGGTTTCAAGTTTAGTAACATTTCTATTCTATCCTGACACCACAACCAAGTCCTGGGTGTTATATTTGCAGTTTAAATTGAAAAGTTAAAACCAGTGAATGGCCTTACATTATAAAGATATCTTCAGGAGCGTCCCATGCCTAGCCCAAGAGTGAAAAGTGTTATTTTTCAAATGTAAAAAAAAAAAAATTATTATAGTTTAAAATTAGACACATTTTGTTTGCTTCATTTTTGGACCATTTTTTTCTTGTACATTTTTTATAGTTTTTCCTAGAGGGCCTGACTGCCTTTCTTCTTTCTTTAAAATAATTATTTTTAATCATAGTTGGCATACAATATTAACATTTCGGGTATACAATATAATGATTAGACATTATCACTTATGATCACCCTGATAAATCTAGAACCCATCTGACACCATACACAGTAATTATGATCTCACTGATTATATTCCTTATGCTAAACCTTACATCTCTGCAACTATTTTGTAACTACCAATTTGTATTTCTTAATCCTGTCCTCTTTTTCAGTCCCCCAAACTTCCACCCATCTGGCAACCCTCAAAATGTTCTCTGTATCTGTGAGTTTGTTTCTGTTTTGTTTATTTGTTTTGCTTTTTATATTTCATGTATAAGTGAAATCATATGGCATTTGTCTTTCTCTGTCTGATTTACTCCACTCAGCACAAAACTCTCCAGGTGCATTCATGTTATTACAGATGACAAGATTTTATTAAAAAATTTTTTATGACTGAGTGATATTCTATTTATACACGTACTACCTCTATTCATTCATCCATTGATGGACATCAAGGACACCTCCATATCTTGACTATCGTAAATAACGCTGTAGTGAACATATGGATGTGTATGTCCCCTCAAAATAGTATCTTGTGTTTCTTTGGATAAGTACCCAAAAGTGGGATTACTGGGTTCTTCTTTGTCTCTTGCTATAGCCTTTGTCTGGTATAAATATTGCTACCCTATATATTTTTTTCATTTCCATTTTCATGAAATATCTTTTTCCATCCCTTTACTTTCTGTGTCTGTGTGTCTTTTAATCTGAAGTGAGTCTCTTTCAAGCATCATATGTAAGGATCTTGTTTTCTTATCCATTCAGCCACCTTATCTTTTGATTAGAGCTTTTAGTCCTTTTTCATTTGAAGTAATTGTTGATAGATATGTAGTTATTGCCATTTTTTATTCATAGTTTTTGTTTTTCTTCTTATCTTCTTCTTCTTAAAGAAGTCCCTCTAATATTTCTTGTAATACTGGTTTGGTGGTGTAGCTTTATCTTGTCTGGGAAGCTCTTCTTCTGTCCTTCGATTCTAAATGATAGCTTTGCTGGGTAAAGTAATCTTGGTTGTAGGTCCTTGCTTTTCATCATTTTGACCATTTCATGCTACTCCCTTCTGACCTGCAAAGTGTTGTCGAGAAATCAGCTGAAAGTCTTATGGGAGCTCCCTTGTAGCTAACTAACTGCTTTTCTCTTGCTGCTTTTAAGATTCTTTGCCTTTAACCTTTGGCATTTCAATTATGATGTGTCTTGTTGTGGGCATCTTTAGGTTCATCTTGTTTGGGACTCTCTTTGCTTCCTGGACTTGTATGTCTGTTTTCTTTACCAGGTTAAGAAAGTTTTCTGTCATTATTTCTTGAAATAAGTTTTCAATTTTTTCTCTCTTTCTTCTCTGTCTGGTACCCTCATGATGTGAATTTTGGTACACTTGACATCGTTGCAGAGGCCCCCTAAACTAATCTCATTCTTTTAGATTCTTTTTTCTTCTTGCTGTTCTGATTGGGTGTTTTCTGCTACCTAAATCACTGATTCGATCCTCTACTTTCTTTAATCTGCTCTTGATTCCCTCTAATGTTTTCTTCATTTCAGTGACTGTATTCTTCATTTCTGGTTCTTTTTTTATATTTTCCATCTCCATTTTTATGTTTTCTATCTCTCTGTTAAAGTCGTCACTGAGTTTGTCTACTCTTCCCCTAAGTTCACTGAGTATTGTTATAACCAGTGCTTTGAACTCTGCATCTGGTTGATTGTTGTCTCCATTTTGTTTAGTTCTTTTTCTGGATCTTTGTTCTGTTTTTTCACGTGGGACATGTTTCTTTGTCTCCCCGTTTTGGCTGCCTCCCTGTGTCTGTTTCCTACGTAGTAGGTAGGGCTCCTAAGTTTCCCAGTCTTAGTAGAGTTGCCTAATGTAGTAGGTGTTCTGTGGGGCCCAGTGGCACAGTCTTCCCTGGTCACCTGAGCCAGGTACAGTTGAGCCTTCATTATCACTTGTACATTAATGAAAGGGATTGACCCTTGGGCTGATTGATTGTGAGGACAGGCTGGTGAGGGGCTGATGCTATAAAGCAGGATTTACTTTGCAAGGCTCTGATGCCTTTCCAATCTGCTCTTTGGGTATGTTGTCCTCAAATGCAATCTTGACTGGTGCTCCAGTTTGGGTTGAAGCTGGCCACCAGGCGTGCTGGTCTCAGAGCCTCTTGGGAGGGGCCCTGATTCAGGTCAAGTTTACCTATAGCCTGCACACTGCTTGGGGCCACCTGGCAAGAGTCACAAAGCAATCTGCAGATGGCCACCACCAGTGCTGGGCTTAGAGATGCCTCAAGAGGCCAAACGGAAAACTAGAGCCAGGCTTGGGGCTTCGTGGCAAGAGTCACGGGGCGTGCTGAGGCTAAGTGCTGCTTGTTTGGGTCTTGTGACGCTTTGAGAGATTTTAGGAAAGTTCACAGCACAAGCCAAGACATGGAAAAGCCATTGGAGGCAACTCAGGTGGGCCCACACATTGGAAGGGGCAGAGTCTCAGGGAATCACCTGGGCAGGGCGACTGGTGTCAGCCAGGTGCTTGGAGACTCAGATGTAGTGCCCACCTGGGTCTGTGCATTGGGAGCGGGAGAGCTCAATGAAAGAATAATAGATTCTGCCAGAACTTCTATCTTGGAGAAAGTCACCCCTCCAGCCCTCAACCTTAAGCCAGACACCTTAGTTCTTCCTCATGTGTCCCTGGTGCCTTTCGAGCTGCTGCCCCAGCCTGGAGCTCAGAGGGAGTGAGTCCGTCACTAAATAAGTCTGTGCACGAGCCCTTTAAGAGGAACATCGGTGATCCCACAGCCCTCCTGTCACTCAGCTACAATCTCCGCTCGTTTTCGCAGCCAGAGGTTGTGGGGACTTCTCTTCCTAGCACTGGAACCCTGGGCTAAGGAGCCTGGTGTGGGGACCCCTCGCTTCCCCGGGGGGGACCTCTGGAGCTGAGACGTCCCTCTCGATTCTCAATCACCACACTTAGCCATTCCCCCTCTCTGCTCCTCCTACTAGTCTCAAGGTGGCCTTTTCTCTGTGTCCTCAGTTGAAGGACTTGGGTTTAGCCAGACCTCAGGTGGCTCCCAGTGGTGGTTGTTCTGTGGTTTAGTTGTAATTTTGACGTGGTCGTGAGAGGAGGTGAGCATAGCGTTTACCTTCTGTGCCATCTTGACCAAAGGATCAGTTTTTTCTGTCCTTTAAAGCTGTTCTTCATGAATCTCAACTTACAAGACTCTTGGGGTTTTTAGGTTTATGTGAACCGCTTCATAAACTCAGAAGAAATGAAACTGTATTTTCACTAAAATATTCTATAATTTTATGAAACTACATATTTCTGGATTAATCTCTCCTGCATCTGTCACTCATGGTGCATGCTGTGCCTTCCCCTACTGCTCTTTTCTTCTTATTTATTTATTTTTGTATGTGTGACTTGCCTTAATCCTATTCTCAATTCTTTTTCGAGAGCTCAATTGTTCCACCTGTTTTCATCAGGAATTTTCTTTTTGGAGTTCTCTGCTTTCCCGCTTTAATCTGGACATTTTCCTGCTAGATTTCTAGAAGCTTCTGAAAGCAGTTCTCCCTGCTCCATCGCTAATCACTCAGCTATGGCTATTTTCTGGGTCTGGTCTTCTCCGCTCCTTTGAGCTCTGGCTAGTCTCCCCTCCCTAATTAGTCTCTTTCTGAATCATTTCTTCTTCTGTTTTTTCTTCCTGTCATCATGGAATTTTGCTTTGCCTTGGTTTTCCCATTTCACTCAGGAGAAAAGGCTAGATCATTCGAGAATATAACCTCAGCAGAATTGAGAAGAAAGCAATGAGTGTCTATTGAAAACCTGCCTCCAAATGCCCAGGAGAAAGAGGCGTGACACAAAATCAAGGAATTGATTTCATTGTTAATTTCTTGTGACTTTTCTCTGGTTTTGACTAATTATCCATCCTGCAGGCTAGATTAACTTTTGAATTTAATATCATTGTGTAGCACTCAGTCAGAAAAAAGGATAATCAAGGTTAAAGTTGTTAAAAAATTAAGTCGTAGGTTCCCTTTCCTTTTCAGATGGAAATGCTAACAATTTACTTCTCTACCATTAAAATTAATCCAAATATTGGTAAGCCTATCAGCAAGGTTTTGATGAGATAATTCAATGCGTAACCCCTACTGAGCACTCATGAGGCAAAAGGCCACCTACTTTAGGGGATAGGAATTTGTATTTAAATCAGGTGCTTCCCTGGAAATTTTTTGTTCAATTCGACACAGTTTTTCAAAGGGCAAAACAACTTGGATGTGCAAATCTTCTTTGTAAGAAGTGGGAAAATCATTTTATTATAAATGGTAAATCATGAAATCAAGCTTTTCTGTGAGCTTTAGAGGAAGGTTGAGTGAATGCTCAGATTTTGACAGACCTTGTGGTGTCTCACTTCATATTATGAAGCAAATGGCAGTGATTCAAAGTTTTACATTTGCATAAAAAATGTAGGCCAGACATGTATTAGGGTAAATTGAAGGATGTCAAAAATCATATAAAAACTATGTTTGAGATCACACATGTCGTTTATAATTTTGAAAGAGTATTTTTGCCTTCATCCACACAAATCTTGGAACAAATGTGAGATCAGATGTGTGAGCAACCACACACAAAAAATTGCCAGCTTATAAAAAAATGTTTTACTCATTTGCCATTCCCTCGTGTGGTAAATACGGGAGAAAAAACCTTATCTTTTACCACCTTCCCAGACAACACAGTTAACAGTTCTAGGCAGGTGGGCTAGTAAGTATTTGAGAAGCGAAGTTAAACAGACTCCATCCCAAAGATAATGCACATCACTTAGAACTGAAATTGACACATCCCAGGTTACCCCTCTTAATTCATAGTGCCATAAAAGTGGTAATAAATACAGGTGCACTTCGCCCTTGCAAGGAGTTACCATCTTTATGATTTTGACAAGTTCACACTCCTGGTTTTACCCTCACCCTGTCCCAGGCTCAAGTATTTAATATTTAATAATCTGTATTCTATAAATAATAGATGGGCCTGTCTTCACAACGGAGGATTAGCAGCAGATTTTATTATTGACAAGGGGGATAACATTCTCTTACCTTCTTCACTTTTTATGTTACTGTTCATTGTCCCTCTGTGGCGACGATGCGAGGGAGGGGTTTGGGTCATTTTGGAGAGAAAGGGGCTGTAAGAATCCGATGGGAACCAAGCACTAAGAGAAGCTTGGGTAACTCGGTGACCATGTCGGCAGTTTGAGGTCACAGACTCATCACGCCAATGCTGGCGCTGGAACACACCCAGCAACCACCCGCCACCTTTCCATTATGGCGAGGCAAGTGAACATCGCCACGCAGCAGATGCTGGGCTCACGCCTGCTAAATGCAAAGGAGACCCCGCGGGAGAGATGGTGATGGTGGTGAGAACTGGCCAAGGTCGCGTGGCTAATATCAGAGGAGTGATTGAAATTCAGTTCAGTTCAATAAATGGTTGGGAACCATTGAGAAACTGAGTCCCAGCTCTAGAAAAGTTTGGATTGTATGATTTCCTTGCTAAAAATTCTACAAATAAACTTCTAGTACATTTATAATAAAATCTGAACTCCTTTTCAGGGCCAACAAGTCCCTTGAGGTGTGGCTCCCTCCTTCCCTACCTGCTGGTCATCTCAGCTCTTTTAACCAAGCTCCTTTCCTCCTCGGGGCCATCGTGCAGGCTGTTCCCACTGCCTAATATGCATTTCCTCCAGATAATCCCACAGTTCCCGTAGGGTTGTGTTAATAATAAAGCAGTAAATGATAAAACAGCCCCTTCACCCACAATCCCATGCGCCCAGCCAGGCATTCTCTGTCCCATTTTGCTGCTCGGTTGACTTCAGAACTTGTCACATCGGAACACCTTCCCGTTTCTTTGTTCTGTCTCTCGTTGTCCATCTCCTCCACTTTGTAAGAACAGGACCTGTGTTTTCCTACCATATTCCCAGGGACGTGTGACTGAGCTGGCACAGAAATACGAATAGTTATGGGATCCATGGATGAATAAAGAGAGAGACCATTTTTCTGAACGCAGCCATAATGCTATGGGACCGTTCTTCCCATCCAGTCTTCAAGGGCCATCTTGGGCAGCCCTACCCTGGGAAGCTGCCCCCACATCTTCCCACAGAAGCAATTGTTCCTCGTTGTCGCTAGCACTTATATGACATTTCTTGGAATGCTCATGATGTAACAGTTTGGTGACCATAATGATGATGAATGTTATGCATCCACCAAGCTGGGCCATGGAGACCCCAGAGGAAATGTTATTGCTAGGAGTGTCACAGAGGGTGTTTCCTGAGTGGGGCTGGCATTCGAATCGGTGGACTCCTTGTGGGTGGGCAACATCCAATCCGGTGAGGACCTGGATAGAACGCAAGGCGGAGGAAGGAAGAATTTGCGTCTTGGCTTCCTGCCTGTCTGCTCCTGTTGGGACGTCTCCTGTCATCTCCAGCCCTCAGACCACGATTGAACCCGTCAGCTCCCCTGGTTCTCAGGCCGTTGGACTCAGAATTACACCACCAACTTTCTGGGTCCTGAGAGAGAGGGAAAGAGGGAAAGAGAGACGGGAGGTCAGTGACTAAACAAAGGTAGCTGAGCGTTTGGAATTTGTATGATGCGTTTCTCCCCGTACATCACGACCATATCCTTGGTGATGCTTCTTGGATCTAACCTTTACTCTCGGTCCACACGGATGACGTCTGAGCTTCCACTTTGCTTTCTGAGCCCAGGATAAATGCAGCCTCGTCCTATTTGTTCAGCACGACGGGTTACATGGGCTTTGTCAACACCAACCAGGAAATAACATAGGAAAAAATAAACAAACACAAACAAACAGACAAAATGGTTTTTGCACGTTCCCCTCAAAGACTTCGGGACTTGCTTGCTTAATTCCTATAAGCTCAAACAAGGGGAGGACGATTTAAAATGAAAATGGCTGGCTAGACACACAGCTGCCACAGATCTGTAAAGGACAGAGAGCAGCTAGCAATTGCCGCGTCTTCCGTTGCTCACGTAGCCTGTATTTTCATAAAGACGTTGACAGGTTTGCTCCGACACGCATAACAACCCGTGACACGCCACGGTGGGTGCCATGTGTGTTTTCAGATGAGGGAATGAATCCAAGCTCATGGGGGCCATCGGATTTGCCCAGTGCCACCATGTACATGGGCAGGGGCAGGAATCCAGGCCTGGCTATTGGACCAGAGCCTTGCATCTAAACTGTGAGCTGTGTGGTCCCAGGGTGTGCATGCAGGGCGGGCGTCTGAGGGTGGGCGCCTGAGGATGGATGCCTGAGGATGGATGCCTGAGGGTGGGTGCCTGAGGGTGGGTGCCTCTGGAAATACTGCAGCCAGGCATCTCTCTTGCTCCCCAGCATCCTGGCTCTGACACTGGGTGTCCACAAAGCCTGCTGCTCGGGCCGTGCTGAGAGAGAGAGGGGGCTTCGTCTCTGAGTAGCATCATTATTCAGGTCCCGGGTGGCCCCTCCATGTGGCAGTCTCTTTTCCATTTAAGTTCATGCTCCCTCCCTTCCCGCCTGGCATCCAGGAACAGACTGGCAATGTCCCCTGAGGAGGGAGCGAGCGCTGTCACCTCTGAGGGAGGCATTCCCTCCGCCTCCCCAGAGCCTGCGTCATCACACAGAGTGGCCGCTGAGGAATGGAGTAACAGTGAGGGCATCCTCTCCCTGCCCTTGACACACACACTCCTGGTGTTCACTGGGAAAGCGGCTTCTCTCTCCAATCTAGGGTTTCCAGCTCCAGAAGGTGAAAAACAGCCCGATGACCCATCTCATCGGGCTGATAAGAACACGGGATATGCCCAATCCATGCTGACTCAGCAGGTGAAATTCCCAGGGGAGCCTTTTCCCCAAGAACACGGCAGTGAAGGGCAAGACAGTCACATTGGACGGACGGGCCACCAGCCCGTGGGACGGTGAGAAGGAATAAGTAACTCCATGTGGTTCTGAACACATGCATGGTGAATTTGGCCATGTCTCGTGAAGCATACAGCCGGATTGCGGTAAGGACTCAAACTTTCATTACAGAAAAGAGAAAGGACGGAATGTTTATGCGTTTCAAACGGCCAGGCAGGCTAGCTTAGAAGGGGCTCCCCGATACCCGTTTGCAAAGAACGATCCGTGAAAAAAGACGCCCAGCCAAAAGAACAGTTGGTTTCCTCTCCGTCACACAAACAAACACTGGAAAAGTTAGCCTCGTGTTTGACAAGTGTTTAAAAAAACAACAACACTTGGCAATTTTTACTTCTGTTTGCGGAGAAACTTTGCAACTGGCACAGGAGGAAACAGGTTTCAGTAGCGCCATTCATAACGTTAGAAACCGTGCAAGTTGTGTGTTTGCATTACCGCTCGCCGGGGCAACTGGCCACGTGTGCGTGTCACCAGTCAAGAGCCCACGACGAGTCCCTGGAAGTGGTCCCCACGCCTTGCGTGCGTGCATATTCGATAAGCAGAGCCGACCTATACATTAAGAAAGTTCCAGACAGGGCATCTAGAAAGTAAAGACATAAAGAAGCGCTCTCCCCACTCTGCCCTCCAACTTTCCAGAGCGGGCCCCTCGCAAGGGGACGGATTCAAGGCAGCGGGCACGGAGAATCTGGAGCAGCTGAAGGGACGCGTGTGTCACAGCCTCCTGGTGGATTTGTTCAGACCCAGACTGTCGGTCTCCTCTCGCTCGTCCTGGAGTTTCCGGCTCGGGAGTTCTGGAGTGGGACCCCAGATAATGCAGGGGCAGCTCGTCCAGGGACTCCACTTGCAGAACCGCTGATCTAGTGGCAGATCCTACCCGAAAAGGTGTGCGTCACTCCCTGAGGGACACCCCCATCCTGACACATACGGCGCCTCAGGACTCTGAAGGCGGACAGGTGTTTACAGATCTGTTTGTATCGAACCAAGAAAAACTGAAATCTACCCTTCATGCTTTCCTGGCCCCTAAACCACATCGACGTGGACCGTGATAATCTAGAAGTGACAGGGCGGTGTTTGGGCTGCATCCACGTCCCTAAATACAAGATGCCGGCCACATGGTCATTAACATTCACCAGGGGTTTCCTCAGGTACTGGTGGCAGAATAAAGGGGACGTAAATTCTTGGTGATGAGCGTTGTGACATGGGCAGAGAAACCCCGAGCCCATGTCTGCGTGAGGCTGTGAGCACGGTGCTGGGAAGGGCTCAGGGTGCCCACTCTGGGCCAGGTCTCTCTCTCTCTCCCTGGGGACCACGCAGCATCCATCGGCCAGCTCCATCCTCGCCTGCTGACCGCTTCCCTCCTTGGGACCATTCTTGCCTCGTCCCCTGTTCCTGCACTCCACACGCCGTCCGCCAGCAGATCACGGCCGCTCTGCCTTGGACATCCATCCCTCTCACCACCCCTACTGCTCTCGCTCTGGTGCACCGCTCACCATCACCTCTTTCTGCGACTGCGTGATTGCTTTGGAACTGGGCTGTTTTTCCCCTGGCCACACCCCCCCCTTCGACTGTCTGTTCTCCGCATTGTGGCCAGATTGATGGTTCCAGCGCATGGGGGCACATCGTGTCACTCCTATCCCCTCTTCGTGGGGCTCCCCATTGCACTCAGCTGAAGTCCTCATCGGCTCTGCTGACTCCCTCCTTTCAACTCTGAGCACGTCTCCCTCTGGGTTCCGTGCTCACTCAGCTGCAGTGCTTTGGCCTCCTTGCTCTTTCTCCAATCCACGAGGGAAGAGCTAGCCCCAGGGCCTTTGCACAGGCTCTTTCTCTTCCACGGGGCTCTCACCCACCCGTTCCAGCGTCACCTGTCTGCTCTTTCTGAAACCGCAATTCCGTCCCTCACGCTTACTCCCCTCACCCCCCTTCCCTGCCTCGTTATTCTCGCTACTACCTGACACACGTACTTAACTTTTAAACTTTCTCATCTGTCTCCCGCTATGAGAATGTCAAAATGCACAAGAACGGGAATTTCCATCTCTTGCCACACAGTAAGTGCTCATAAATATTTGCTGACTGAGCGCTGATGTCAAGTGTAAGGGTGGGTGGGCCAAGGATGGAGAGCAGTGGGGAGGGTCGCACAGGGGGCGGGGTTCAGCGTGGAAGGTAAGGTCCCTGAGCTGGAGCTCACAGGAGACGCTCACCGGGCTCGCTCACACAGCAAGACGCCCGCCAGCAGCCAGCAGCTCGCGGGCTCCGAGAACCCCAGAATCAAGTGCACGAGGCGATATCTCGCGATAGTGTGGTCCCTTTCCCCCTCCCCTTCTCCGGGTAGGTAGCTGGCTCTGCCTTTTGCTGTCCCGGACAAGCCTGAGCCTGGCAGACTGCAGGGGTAGCTGTAAGACCCTGGCTTTTGTTTCCAAAAGCCTGAACCTCTAAGAAACTTAACGTTCAGACGGAAGTGGAAGGGAGGAGCCGAGAGACTTGGAAGCAGCAAGAGCATCCCCTGGGAGGGGTCGTGGGGGCTTCTCCCCATCATGCCTCTGCTCTAGCAATGATCCCGGGCCTCAGGCAGGACTGAGGGAGCGGGAAGGCCCAGGAATGGCTGACAATGCTCCCTACTTTTTAGCCGACACGCCACCTTCCCCCTGCCTTTTGCAGCCACCGGTGTCAGAATCCTCACATCCTCACATCATTCTCTAGTCCCCTGTAGTTTGGCTTCTGTCCTTTTGCCTCCCCAGAAACTCTGCTCATCAACGTCCCCAGCAATGTCTGGGTTGGAGTCACCTTTGCCCTCTAACCTGATTTTATAAAAAATGGTGGTAAAATATACGTGATAGGAAAGTTACCATTTTAATCATTTTTAAGGGTACGATGTGGTGGCATTAAGTGCATTCACATTGTTGCGCAGCCATCAGCCATCTCCCAGACTGAAACGTGTCCCCACAAAACGCTCGCTCCCCCTCGTTCTCCCCTCCCCCAGGGCCCCTGCCACCTCGGTTCTACTTTTGGTTACTTTAGCTCCCTTCCATTAGAGGAATCGTATAGCATTTGTCTTTGGTGACTGACTGGCTTAATTGAGACTCAGCAAAATGCCATCAAGGTTCATTCAAGTTATCCTATTGTCTCAATTCCATTCTTTTTTTACAGCTCTACAATATTCCATCGTGTGGACATATCACCTTTTGTTTATCCATTCATCCATCGACCGACACGTGGGTTGTGTTTCCCTAGCGGCTATTGTGAATAATGCTGTTGTGAACAGG
The DNA here is from genome assembly GCA_004027375.1 of Macroglossus sobrinus. Lineage (NCBI taxonomy): Eukaryota > Metazoa > Chordata > Mammalia > Chiroptera > Pteropodidae > Macroglossus > Macroglossus sobrinus. The sequence goes on along the minus strand of PVKZ01001902.1, from coordinate 125,885 downwards.
GGCGTGCAGATATCTGTCCAAGTCCCTTCTTTGGAATCTTTCGGCTCTGTATCTGGGAGTAGAATTGCAAGATCATACGATAATTTTGTGTTTCATTTTCTTAGGCGTCGCCACACTATTTCCCACAGCAGTCGTACCATCTTACCTTCCCGCCAGCAATGCACGAGGGGGCCAGCGCTTCTGCATACTTGCCAACACTTGTTTTTCTGTTTTTTTGTTTGTTTGTTTGTTTTTTCCTATTTTGATCACAGTTACTCTAGTGGATGAGAAATGGTTCCATCTTGACTTTCCCCTGATATTTGACTCTGAGGACTCTTCCTTCTCGGAACTCCCTTCCCCCCTTTCTCCTACACTCTTTGGGTTTCCTTTTTCCTTTTCTTTTTCTCAATCTGCAACTACCTCGTCAATGTCAGCACTGCCCAGCGCTGCATCCGGGTCTCCTACCTCATATACTCGTGTTCTCATATGCTCATGTACCCCACGTACTAATACACCCCACGTCCTCATGGCCTCATATACTCGTATACGTGCGTTAATATACTCTGTGTACTCTGTAAGCTTATGCCATATACTACCTTACTCATATACTCATGTGTTCCATATACTCATACTCCATGTACTAAAATACCCCACATACTCATACTCCATGTACTAATATACTCCACGTCCTCATGGCCTCATATACTCATATACATGCATTAATATACTCTGTGTACTCTGTTAGCTAATGCCGTATACTACCTTACTCATATACTCATGTGTTTCATATACTCACATACTCATGTACTCCATGTACTAATATACCCCACATCCTCATGTCCTCATATGCTCATATACATGCATTAATATACTCTGTACTCTGTAAGCTTATGCTGTATACTGATTTACTCATATACTCATGTGTTCCATATACTCACATACTCATACTCCACATACTAATATACCCCACATACTCATGTACTCCATGAACTAATATACCCCACATACTCATGTACTCATATACTCATATACATGCATTAATATACTCTGTACTCTGTAAGCTTATGCTGTATACTGATTTACTCATATACTCATGTGTTTCATATACTCACATACTCATACTCCACATACTAATATACTCCACATACTCATGTACTCCATGTACTAATATACCCCACATCCTCATGTCCTCATATACTTATATAAGTGCATTAATATACTCTGTGTACTCTGTAAGCTTATGCCGTATACTAACCGACTCATATACTCATGTGTTCCATATACTCACATACTCTTACTACTTGTACTAATATGTCCCACATACTCATGTACTCCATGTACTAAAATACCCCACATACTCATGTACTCATATACTCAAATACATGCATTAATATACTCAAATACATGCATTAATATACTCTGTGTACTCTGTAAGCTTATGCCATATACTAACCTACTCATATACTCATGTGTTTCATATACTCACATACTCATACTCCACGTAATAATATACCCCACAAACTCATGTACTCCATGTACTGATATACCCCATATACTCATGTCCTCATATACTCTTATACATACATTAATATACTCTGTGTACTTTGTAAGCTTATGCCGTATACTAACCGACTCATATACTCATGTGTTCCATATACTCACATACTCATACTCCATGTACTAATATACTCCACGTACTCATGTACTCCCTGTACCCATATACCCTGCTGTAACGTTGTTGATATCCCGACTTCACCTCCTGCTTGGACCGTGTAGACCCTCAACTCTATATCCCCAATCCAGACTTGTCCTGAGCTCTGGACTTGTATGCCCAACCATCTACGAAAAACTAAAGTTAAAAAGCATTTGAACAAGCTAATATGTATGTTGGGCGTTGGCATGAATGGATTGCAAGCCCTTTGTCATAGAAACTGTGTTTTCCATCGTCTGACCCTCTCACCAGCCATGTTATTAATCTCGTATTGCCACTGAGGAAACTGAGGCTTGGAGAAGTAACTTGCTCAAGGTCCCTTTACTCCAAAGTCCGTTCGCCACGCCCCGTATGACCATGTCCTGCTCTCCCAGACTCCTTAGAGTAAACACCCCCCACCCTGAACTGCAATCATGTGTTTCTGTCTCTCTCACTAGACTAGAATGTGTGAGCACAGAAACAAGCTTTTTACTTGAAATTTGTATTCGCTTCTGTACGCACGGGTCCAAACGTACGCTCGGTATCAGAGTACGTGCCCAAGCGGTGCTGATTCAACACGTGAGTGAGTGAGTGAGTGAACTACCTGCACTTCCTACCATATTTACTTGTGATCACTTAGCACTCTATATACACGCCTAGGCTTCTACTAAAGAAATTAATGCAATTCCATTTTTGCTATCCTAGAGCTAAAACTTTGTAATGAAATGTTACTCGTAGGGAGAATCTCACAGGCTGTGAGATCAGGTGCATTTTTTTTTCTACGCAAAGGCAGAAAAGGTAGAGAAATAATTTGCACACACTCAAAAGAGAGGAAAGTGAAACTTTTAATTTCACTATCAAGTAACTTGGTATATTTAATAATTATTGTCCAGTATTTTTTGTTTTTCTTTAGATCACTGGCATTTGGAGAGTAATCATGAGTGAATTTTAAAATGCAGACCACCGCTTTTAAAAACAAAGCATTTGAAAAACAGGTAGGGCAAAAATCAAAGAAAAAATAAAAGTAGGTAGCACATATGTGTTAAAAAAAAATCAGGTAGGATGAAAGGGTTTATGATGAGATGTTTCCTTCCCTCCCCCGTCTCTCCTGGACCAACAGGTCTTTATCTCAGAGGTTACCCCTTGTTATGCGTTTCCCTGTATCACTCCGAAAGCATTTGTAAATCCCCTCCCCATTTAGAAAGCAAACGCCTTGTTTCCTGCCGGAGTCTTTCACCTTGTGATGGATCTTGGCGATGGCTCCATATCAGCCCAGAGAGAGAGCAGCCTCATGCATCTCCGCAGGTACAAGTCATATCGCTTCCCCTTTCTGCGAAAATTTCTATGGCAGAGACACGTCGGCTGTGGCAAGGACACACGTGATTTGAAATGTTCCGTTTGATTTCCGTGTCACAGCGCTTTTGCTTTCTGTTTCCTAGTGCACCCGTGCTGACGTGAACACGAAGACCGTCGTTTAGAACGGATGCTCTAGAAAGATGGACTTTGCTTATTCTGAGATGAGCACACCTGTGCGGGCACGCGGAACCCGGCGGAACACAGAGACGTGACACCGTGGGATCCCCACGGTGCTGTTGGGAGGCATTATCATTAAGCCCCTTTTGAAGATGAGGTGACTGGCACTCAGCCATGTCACGTGACTTGCCCCAGGGGACACAACCTGTGGGGGCACAGCCAGGAGGGGCACCAGCACCGGCTAACGTGTCACATTGCCTCTCAGGAAATTGACGGAAGAAGATAGAAAACGGAGATTGTAAAAGACCAAGCGTAATAGGCTCGCATGGAAGGGACACTTGCGTGATGTATTTTGCTAAACCACGTAGCTTTGGTTAAGGTGGCAAGAGATGAGATGAGTGATTTTTTTTTAAAAGAGGCACCAGGGTTCTGAATTCTGTGTGCGAATAGTCTGATTAAGTAATGAGCTGAACTGTGTTCCCCCAAAATTCGTATGTTGAAGCCTTAACCCCGGGTACCTCACTCAGATGGTGATTGCAGTGATTATATTCGGGGACAGGGCCCCGAAAGAGGTGAGTGTGTCAACATGAGGGCAGTCGGGTGGGCCCTCATCCAGGGTGGCTGGTGTCCTTCAAGAAGAGGAAATTTGGACAGAGAGAGAGGAAAGACACCCTGAGAGCTTGTGCTCAGAGGATAGACCCTGTGAGGGCTCAGGGAGAGGACAGCCCTCGGTGGTCCAAGGGGAGAGGCCTCAGGGGATGCCAAAGCTGCCCACACCTTGACCTGAGACTGCCAGCCTCCAGCACTACGAGGAACTAAGTTTCTTGTCATTACGGCGGCCTGAGCAAATGAATGCAGTCTGTATCCAAGGGCTCCCTTTAATTCCCCTCCATGTGAATCCCCTTCCCCCAGGACAATCTGGTTCCTTTGGAGAGGGCTGGGCTGAACATTCATTCATTTGTTCATTCATTCATTCATTCATTCATTCATTCCGTATTTATTGCACACCACCCTGTGCCTGGGCCAATCTCGGCAGTATGCACACAGTGGTAACGGTGACGGAGTGCCTAAGACCCCCCACATCCAAAATGACCCCGAGTGAGACACTGCGAACATGTCCCAGGACAAAAGTGGGGAGAGAAGAGATATTGAAAGTCAACTAAATGACCCAAATCATGATTTATAGACGTTCTGAATGTTTGCTCGTCTTATTGTCGTTGTTGTTTATGTCTTTGTTTTGCTTTTAAATACAAGTTTCTCCCGTCCATGGCCTTGCTGAACGCAGACAAGCGGGAAAAAAGAATTCAGCCGGAATCTCTCACGCTTCTCATGACGTCGGCGGGTCCAAGGCCAGCACAGTGGGTCTGGAGGCTGCGGCCGCGACAGGGCGCAGAGTTGTGGGTTCCTATGTGGGTGTTTGTGATTCTGGAGAAAACCAGACTCGGAGACCAGCTTGGTTTCTACCAGCGCTGTCTGCAATCAGGTCCCCTCTTGGCACGGAGGGCTTTTGAGGGGCAAGACCGCTCGGCCAGCGAGCGTGTGGGTTGGCTTCTCTCCCGCCCAGCAGCCGGCCAGCTGCCCAGCCGTGAATCCCAGCCATGACTCACCCACCTTCCCAGCTTCATGCTCACCAGACTCTTTCAGGCTCACTGCACATCCTCGCCATTAGCAGGCCTTGCACGCTTCTTAATTCCCTCCAGAACTGTGGCGATCATGCAGACACAGGCAGGGGATTCTTCTCAGAGAAAGGCTTTCGTCATCACTGTGCCCAAACCAACCTCCATCGCTCGTGCAGGGTTTTACTTCAACTGCCAGTGGGGAAGAGGGAGCCAACAGGTATTTTTAAAGAAGCTCTATCCGCTGAAGGATCGAAAAGAAAATATCCCCTTTGAGCGTTTAGTCACACACATCAAAGGAAGCGACAGTTTCCATCTTCATTTGCATCGTGCGGGCATCAGATGTGGTCCAGTGCCACCGAGCTCCGCTTGAAAAGGCAGAAGTGCCAGTACTTTTCAAGGCTTGACGGAGACAGAGAGAAAACGCAGCCAGGCAAATCATATATCACCCTGCCAAGGCGTTTTCCATTTTTAAAAGGACAGAACCATTTTCCATGAGAGCTGGAGCCTCTCTGCAGCAAATAACCCTTGACATTTGTTCCAGCATCCTAGCCGGCCGGCCTCAAAGCGCTTGGCTGGTCCCAGCCTTCTGCCGAGGACCAACAGTCTGTATTTTGGTCTTGAAACTCCAGACGCGAGAAGGGCAAGTGGCCCAGATTGTGAGCACTGGCTGACCGAACTTGGCTCTGCAGAAGGGGCCAATTAAGACACCACCCCGGCTGGAGAGAACATGGTGTTTCAGGTCAACACGCAGGGCTGAGAGCCAGCAGAATGAAAATGCAAAGGGGGAGGTTTGGGGTTCCTCAGCGCCTTCCCGAAGAGGCCCAAGGGGATTTGCACTTGATGAGGACACCTCTCGGGAAAAGCAGGAAAGGGCCACCAGTTCTAGAATGATTGGCACAGATGACTTCTAGTTAGGGTGACAAATGGATTACGTTTCTTCACATCTGGAGAGCCGGGATTGGGCTCTTTCTCAGTCCGAGGCCTTCTCCCTGCCAAGTGTGACGTCTTAGAGGGCCAGCTGTGGTCCTTACCATTTCTAATCCTCAGCCCTGGCCAGCCTGAAAAATCTCAGGGTGCTGAAAGATGAATTCCAACCTGCCCCCGAAAACGTTAGTCAGCTGGCGAAAGGACATAGCCCAAGGGGAAGGCAAAAAAAAGAGCAAATCGACTTTATCTGGGAGCGATTCTGGTTGACAAGATGAAAAAAGGAAGAAATCTTTTGTCCCCGAAGGAAACTGTGCTTTGAGACATCGTGCATCGTGGCGGGAGTCTCCGCCTTCAAGTTTGAATGAAAATGAAAATCATGCTGGACCCCCACGACCCCCCACATAACTTCATTTGCATACGTTTAGGAAGGCAGAGTTTTAGAAATCCATCCGTCGTGTTTTGAGGTCTACTCCTGAGCAGTTTCTTTCATTAACTAGCAGAAGTCTCTTTCAGGAAATCTATTTTTCAATTGCTATTGACTACTAAAAATTTTCATTTTCCCGTTAGGTATTGTCATGCGTGCGGTCTCGTTCTTTGTGGGTGGGAGAGGGAGGCAGATGGCAGTCTCCTCCAGCGAGAAAGAAAAGTCCAGGTCCATTCCGAAGGAGGAGAAAGAGCAGGACTAGGAAAATGATTCTTCTGATGTAGCGTTTATCTCGTCCTCAGAGCATCACCGTCTGCTCAGCACGGGGAGGGACGCGCCGTCACCGCAGGAGAGCTGTTTTGACTCCGTCTACATTCAAATGATACTGCTTACATGTTTTTTCTCTTCCCTAATTAAAAACAAAATGAAGCTTCTTGGGGGAAATGCTGAACTCTTTTTATATGTTAAACCGTCTTCTCTCACATATCCGCACTCCGGACTCCGGACTCCCTCCCCATCTTCGAGTCTTGGTCCAAATGTCCATGTCCTAATGTCGTCTACACTGACCCCTTCTATTTGGAATGCATCGTGATCCTGTTGACCTGCTAATGTTTTTCCACACCAGTGATGGCTTTCTCACATACTATAGAATTCTTTTAATTATGTTAATTGCTCCCGCCACCCACACCAGGAGGTAAGAATCAAGAGACCAGGGATCTGGGCTTGGGTCAGCAATGGACTTCCACTGAACAGAGCAGGGCTATCGCTTAATCCGTGCTCGATAAATGCTGAATGATGGCGTCAGGAAAAATGGTTCGAGATTAGGGAACGAGCAAGAGTGTCTTTCCAGCAAGTCATCACCCAGTGGGTCCTCGGAGAGCCTTGGACTCTGCAGGTGTGAGAACCTCTCTAGATTCAGTAGAAGCAGAAAACAGAGGCAGGCGAATGATGCTTGCTTGTAGGTTCAGCTGATTTTTCCCCTATAGAAAAAAACAACCCTTAAGGCGACACTCTATCCTTTAACAAGCGTTCCGGGTCGCCCAGAAATAAATAGACCTCCGTTCTTTAAATTCTCCTCTGAATCGGTTTCAACATCTTACTAGTTCCCTCACTAATTAAAGAGCTAAAGAAAACTCTTGACACATACTTTATATTTGTTGTATGGGAGTCACGTTTTTGGACGATCTCTTTGAAAATTATGATGGAGTGAAAAAGTGAATTACAGTCTCTTCTTTGGGAAAGCTTGTCTGGGCCCATAGGGTTAGATATCGTTGGATGCTGAGGTCTCTGCCACAACCTCTCTGTGTCTCAGATGCGTGTCACCGCTTGACAGCGCTACCTGGGTATCTGATGGGCATTTCCGAATTAACGTGTCCTAAATGGAGCTCTGAATGCCTGTCCCATACTTGTTCCTCTCCCGTCTTTAGGTGTCAACCTTGTCAACTCAATCGCACAGATCAAAATCCTAGATGTCAAACCTTGGTCCAAAGCATTTTCCTTTTATTCTTCATATTTAATTCCCCAGCAAGAACTGAGTGATATCTCTACCTTCAATACAAATTCCAAATCCATCTTCCTTTTAAGACCTCCACCTTGTCAAAGACCTGCTGCCTGTTTTTATAAATAAAGTTTTTTTGAAACTTTATATATATTGTCCATGCCCATTTGTTTATATTTTGTCCATGATTACTTTTGTACTGTAATGGCACTTGTGACAGTTGAGTAGTGGTGACAGACACCACAGGGTCTATGAAGGTTATTTACCATCTGGTCCTTTACTGAAAAAAAAAAAAAAAGGCCAATCCCCACTTTGTAAATTATATAAATGTCTAACCACTATGCCGTACACCTGAAACCAATGTCAAGTAATAGTGAATGTTGACGCCAACTGAAAAAAGAAAAGCTTTTAATAAAATTGCTCATTGCTGGTAGTTTAGACTGAATGATGACACCCAAAGATGTCAGGTCATGTCCTCTGGAACCTGCAACTGTGACCTAATTTAGAAAAAAAAAAAGGTGTTTGCCAATGTGATTACGTTCAAGATCTTAAAATGGGGGAGATTATCCTGGATTATCTGGGTGGTCTCTACATATTATCATGAGTGTCCTTATAAGAGAGAGAGAGAAGAAGCTGGAGATTCAGTGGACACACACACACACACACACACACACACGGGAAGGAGAGCGGTGTGAAGATGGAGCAGAGAGAGATGGGATGATGCTGCTGGTCTGGAAGATTGGAGTGACGTGGCCACAAGCCAAGGAAAGCCCGCAGCCTCCAGGAGCTGGAAGAGGGAGGGACGGATTTTCCCTGGAGCCTCCAGAGACAGCGTGGCCTTGCCAGCACCTTGATTTTGGCCCCGATGAAACTGATTTTGGACGTCTGGCCTCCAGAACTGTAAGAGAACACATTTCTTTTGTTTTAAGCCACAAAGGCAATTTGTCACAGCGGCCACAGGGAATGAACACACGTCGTTTGAGCCACCGTCAATCTGATATCATCTCCTGCCCCTTCTCTTGCCACCTCGCAGTGTATTCTCCACATCATGGCACAGGGATCTTTTAAAAATACCCTTGAGATCACGCTCCCTACGTAGACCCTCTGTCATCTTTCTAAGACCCTCAGAATAAAATCCAAAGATTTCACCATGGAATTCCTATGGTATCTGGCCTTAGATTCATTCCGCTTGGATTCATTTCCCAGCGTGCTTCCCGCTGGCCTCACTGCGGTTCCTGGAGCACACCACGTGTGCCTTGGCTTTAGCAGAGGCACACCTGCAGCTGCACCTGCTCCAGGTCCCCGTGAACTTCCCCGGCCGAGCTGACCTAGAACAGCGCCCTCATCACTCCATCCTCTCCGCCTTCTCAATTCTTCTTCAAACACTTATCATTCGCTACCCTTCGATCATATATTTGTTTATCATCTATCTTTCCTCCTTCCATGGGGACGGGGATTTTGGTCTATTTTGTTTACTGCTGTGTCTGCAGCACCTAGATCCAGTATCTGGTACATTGGAGCCACCCAGTAAATATCGATTGGATGAATGCATGTGGTAAAAATAGCAAAACGTATTAAATGAAGAGTATGCCTTATTTTTTTCTGCTCCACCCTCAAAGGAAATTATAGGTAATTGCTAAATTCCTTGTTATTGTTCCGGAAACTTCTTCTGCATACACGAGACTATCTATGTGTACAATAAATGTCATATCTATATACATACGAGAATGGTACCCATCATGCCCTGCGCCTTATTTTTCTCAGTTAAACATTTAGGCTGAAGAACCATCCATCACAACACACGTCCATGTACCTGCCTCTTTTTAATGGCTGTGTAATGCCCCATGTTGAATACGTAAAAAAACAAACCAGCTCATTTGCATATGGAAAATACGTAAAAAATAAAACAGCTCATTTGCATATGGAAAATACGAATGACCATTGAATGGCTCTGAGCCCACACCGCCTTTATTTGTCCGGTAGATGGTGGCGGGCTGATTCCTCTTGGGTGGTTCTGCTGCCTCAGTGGCTGTTTCCTTCCGGTGTTTTGAACAGGATATTTTACTTTCTACAACTAAACAAAGTTTCCTTGGAAGACTGAGCGTTGAAATAAAATACATTGGAGAACAAATAAGTAAGGAAAACAGAACAAAGCTTGCGAGCCCTCCAGGTGATCTCACCGGCCTTCGGTGGTGGCCAGGGGTGACTTGAGCATCCTAGAACCGCCTCCACCGACAGCTCTCTGGGTCTCAGCGAGCAGAGATGGCCGGCATCCTGGTCTTCTAGACCTGTTAACTTCAGAAGCCATGAAGCCCTTGGCGCATGAGGAAAGCCCCATTTCTTTAACCTTTTTCCTCATTAGAAAATAAAAGATTTCTTCCATCCTGAGTTCAAACAAACAAACAAAAAAAACAGCAACAACGAACAAACGAAACTATCAGGCTATTCTACCTGAAGGCTCAAGAAGGAGGAGAAAGACTCCGGTTTGAAAGGGAAAGCCCAGAAAAAAGGGTATTGACTCTTCAAAGGCGTCTGTGGGTGAAGTACGTTGCATCAAGGGCATCTCGCTGTAACTCGGAGCAGCCTCAAGTTCAGGCTCACTCAGGTTTGCTTCATGCAATAGCTGGCTCATGTTCTGTTCTGGGTTTTAATAAGAAAACGAAACTCTCAGAAGTGATGGGGTTGGTCCTTGGAGCTACTCTCCATGCTGACTTGGCTCTACTGCAGCGAGTATTGAATAAATGGAAATACTTATTCGATTCAAAACTTCAGCGGATTCCTGGTCCATACACCTGGCTTTTATTTCATGTTCAAATTATATCTCAGATGAGCTGAACTGCAGCCCTGGTCGGCCCACGGATCTCATTATTTTTGGAGTATCTGACAAGCCTTTACTCCTGCATGCTAGGGGATAATGATGGCTGACGTAACGGTGGGATGGAGGCAGCTGGGAGCCAGGAGGAAGGATGAGCATTTGCAGAATAGGGAGAAGGAGGACTATCTCGTGAAAGGTTCGTTCTGACAAAGCGCAAGTTTTCATTATGTATTACCTTGGAAAGGCAAGGGGATACAGGACCTCTCTGTATTATTTCTTACGACTGCCTTTGAATGTCCAATTATCTCCAAAAAAATTAGGAAAGGTGAGGGGAGAAACTTTTCGGAAGGAGAACTTTGGGAGATGATGGCGAACAAGGCAGCCTTTCGAAAGCTAAGGAAGGCGGACCCAGACAGTGTGTTTCTGTCCAGTGCTGCGTTGGGTGGGAGGGTGTGTGCTTATCACCAGCTTCCCTTCCCGGGGTCTTTAAGCCTCTGGAATGGGTTCAACCTCAGTCCAGGAATACGAAGCATCGCTAACTGGGGAAGCAATCCAACTGCTCTTATGACCATCATCACCAGTAATAATAGAGGGTCAGTTTACTTCAGAAAGCTGACCAGCAAAGAAAGCTCTTTTACAAATACTTTTGAGGGTAAAAAAGTAACAATTGAGTATCTCCATCTGCTTCCCCTGAAGAATATTGGGGCCCAAACAGGCAAGGATTCAGAGGGGGGTGGTTTTCTGCTGACTCCTTTCCTTCCTAAATGGGCTCATTCACTAGCCCGGGCTGCTCGCCTTACGGGGAACGCCCACCTCTTGGTCACCCTTCCAAGCAAAGGCAAACACCAGCTAGCACGGGCTGAGTATTCGTGTCCCCCCACAAAATCACACGTTGAACCCTACCCCCCCAAGTCACGATCGTGTTTGGAGGGGGGGCCACTGGGAGGCAATTAGTAAGAGATGAGCGTGGGGTTGGGGCTCAAGGATGGGGTTAGTGCCTTTGTAAGCATCAGTGGGGAGCTTGTTCCCCCTTTCTGCTCCCAGACATGTGGGGATACACCCCGATCGAAAACTCCTGGCTTCCAGAACTGGGGGAATAGATCTCTGTTGTTCTAAGCCACCTAGTCTAAGGTACTTTGTGATAGCATCCCAAACGAAGACACCAGCCAACCAGTCCCTCCAAAGACATCCTCTAGCTCAAACTCACTGATCAATTTTGGAGGACCTCAAAGAGCTTCTGTTTGTGTGATTAGTTTATAATTCATCTACGACATAGAAATTGAAAAACCTTTATTAGTTCCTTAGAAAGAAACCCGTTCCTTGGTAACATACATTATATGTTTACGATAAATAACAGAACATTTGCAAAACAAAAGATTAGTGAACTGCATGGTTTTCCGTTCTGTGATTTCTTCAGCATCTCAGCTGATAGAAGACTGCTGGATTGCCCTGTCTGCTTCTGCTTTCAGTCTGTTTTGATATCATATATTACGTAGCCTCTCCAAGCCTCGACTGTACACGCGTGAGAAATGGACATAGTTTGATTAGGGAAACAGTTTCGACCTTGTGGATCTGTTAACGGAGAGTGGGGGACCTCTTCCGGAGCGTTGTCCAGGTTCTTGATGTCTCGAACAAAGAATTGAGCAAAATACCAAAACACAGTAGAAAAGGAAAGTTTTATTAGAAGGGAAAGCCCACTTCCAGCAGTGGAAGCCAGACTGAGCAAGAGAAGCTGTGAGTGGTTACTTTTTTAGAGGAGTGGGCTTCCTTGATTGACAACTAAGATTGACAGGCCTCAGTGATTCATCATTTTGCATTCTGCGCATGATGGTTCCCAGAATGCAGTCTGTTATAATGATATTAATGAACTTCCGGGCATATGCATCATAATGATGGTATAATGAGGCTCAGGTGAGTTGAAGGTCGTTGGGGCCTTCACTGCGCAGGTGCGAGTGACTGGCTTAAACTGGTACCTAATTCTCTGCCTACTTGTTTCTTTGTGTGAGTTAAAAAAATGCCTTCTGGCTTGCTTAATTGTGGGAGGATCAGGGTGGACCCCTTCTAGGATAGGATGACTCAGTGTCTTTGCGGGCAGACCTGAAACCCCCTAACTTTCCTGCCTAACTCTCTTCTAAGAGCCACGAACCTCCTTATTATTGGATGGATGCTGAGGGATGAGAGGTCTCTTCCGTATCTGCTTCCTGGGCCGTACCCTGCCTACAGAGGATTCATGGAGCTCTTTCCTTTCTGCCTCAGTCAGGGTGGGGTCTTGGATTTCCTGCTAAAGTGCCACCTTATTCTCTACTCAAGGAAGATACAAACTTATTATTTAAACCATATATCTATTAATTTCTATTACTGATTTGCCAATTAAGCTAGTAAAGGGAAACAGGCTTAGTAACTATGTTTCTTAAAGAGTAAAAAAAGACCTTTGGCCTCAAGTCCCCTCCCCTCTCAGATTTTAAGGGCCCTGCCTGGCTTAACCCCATTTCTGCTAACAATAGGTTGATGACCCTTATCAATAGCCAGAAGATCTGAGTCGCAAGGGCAATTATCAAGATTTGAGGGAGAGGGCCTTTTTTCCAAAGAAAGGAGGGAAAAAAAACTTAACTAGATTAAAAAGATGAAGACCTCTGCAAGAGATGTCCCATTTCATTTCCTGCTGAAAGATTAAAAATTTTACAAGTAATGTCTGTCTCAGATCCACGAGAAGTGTCCCCAGGCTGTACTTTCAGAACTGCCATTGGAGCCTGTGTCTAAGACGTTTTCCACAGGTGATTTCAGTGCTGATGATGACGCATTCTTGATGCACAGGTGAATTCGGTGCCTTCCCCGTCCCCCTTTGAATGCGATCTGCTGTGGTTTAAGTGTGTTAACCCTTGGGTGGCTGCAAGCTCCTCAACTTTATTCACCCTTTACATACTCAGGATCTGACATAGTGTCTGGTCTCTTCTAGGCACCAGACTAAATTAATTTAAATACATGTTTTAATGATAAAAGCTATATTGCTATTGCTAATTGAAGAGACAATAAGAAAAATCACTCATATTTGTCAAAATGAGTGTCATATTTTGTACGCCCTTTTATAAAATGTCATTTTTTAGACATAGAATCTTACCATAGACAATGAATGAACGCCATAATTTTGAATGCCCTTTTCTCCCCACCTAGCAATAGGTAAGCTTTCTTTCTATTTCTGATATCTTTGACTACCATAATATTCCATTGTGGGGACATAACACAATTTATTTATTGAATATCCAACATTAGCACGTTTGGGGGTCCAGTTTTGTTTTATTTTGTTGTTGTAATAAATACAGCGATCCTGTGAAGAATACCTTCACACATACAGCTTTTTTGGCATTTAGTGTTATTTCCTTAGAATAGATTCCCAGAAGTAAGATTACTGGGTCAAAAAATGCAGACATTTTTTATGGCTTTTAATACCTACTGTAAAATTGCTTTTCAAAGAGATATACTAATTTTCAATGCCACCAGCACTTTTAAGAACGGTTCACCACCCAAATCGTCAACACAGGTATTATTAAGAATGCTAATCGATAAAATATTGTACTCGAATTGTTAACATTGTGTATTTTTTGAGGCTCATAAAATTAAAGTTCGTTGAAGAACGAGTGTGTACCACAAAACATTCTTTAGGGAATCTTTATTTCTGAAAAACTTAAGAGATTTCTGCTTATGAAGACTAGAAAAAAAGGACACATGTTAAGGTTGGCACGAAATTCACTTTGACAGCCAATCTTGATGCCAAAATACTCCAACGAGGACCTTTCGCTGATTCTGCTAGTTTGCTGTCATCAACGGCAGCAAAGAGAGAAATAAAATGTAGCGTGAAATGTTCTCACTGCAAAACCATAATAAAAGATCCACACGAACGGGTCGGAGCTCTGCTTTTCATTCAACTTTTCTTCCTTTTCTTTAAACTTTGAGATTTCAGCCCTCTCCTGTTTTCGGTATTACCTGCCCACGTGCACAATTTCTGAGTTTCCATGGGAGGGGGGCACTTCGTCTTTGCCGTCTCTATGGATTTGGGCTTCTCTGTACAGTGTGCTGGTCCACTAGGTGTGGATTTCCAGAAACGCTACAGCGGTGTGTCTGGCCCCATAGGACGGATCTTATTTCTAGGCTCTCTCTCCCCCCACGACTGATACCCACCTCGCACGGACCGTGAGTGCGGTGGACGCTGGAATATCTGCCTGGAAAAGCCACGAATGTGAGCCCAGAATGGAAGGAAACTTGGCTCGCCTCGCCCTCGGAGCAGGCGCGCCGAGGCGGAACGGTTCTCTAAGATTTTGTTCAGCGGCCTCATCCTGGGACAGGCATTTATGAGTCATCGGCTCTATGGGTCACATGGCCAACGTGACCAAAATAAAGTTTCAGTATTTTAAGCCGCTAGAAAAGGGGACAATGGAGCACACCGGGGGTGGGGAGCGGAAGGCGGGCACGGGCGGGTCGGGTACCCGCTCGTGGGGCCGCGGCGGCGCGGGCCCAGGGGGCGGGGCTCCGGTGACCTGGGGGAGGGGAAGAGGCGGGACCTGGCGGAGGCGCGCCCCTCCCCCCACGACCGGCAGCGACGCCCGGACTCCCCGGCGACCGGCCTCAAAAAAGCGGCGCCCGGCCGACATCAGCCTCGAAGCCTCCCGGCCCCTGTTGTCCCCTGGCCGCGGCGGGCTGCGGGATCCCGGAGATCCCGCCGCGTCCTCCACTGCCACCGGGACCCCACGCGCCGGCAGCGGCTTCCCCGGGAACGTCCTTCAGCCCCGGGAGCACGCGGGAAAAGCCCCAGCGCGCCAATGAACGACTGCCTTCCTCATGACGGTCACGCTCGGAGGCGGGGCTTCCCTTCGCCGCTCCCTAGTTCCGGGAACCCCCTTTGATTGGTCTGGACGGCCTGGGAAACACTGCAGTAATGGCCAATCAAAACGCCACGTCTCAGCCTCGAGGAAATATTCCGTGTGGGCCCCTTTCTGATTGGACAATTCCTTTGGGCTTTGGCCACTGGGAAGCTTTGTTTAGGTCTGGAGGGCGGGCTTTCCTGGGAGTGGGTGGGGAGGGGGCGTTGATTCTCGACCAATCCTTTCACTCCGTTGGGTGGTGACCAGCCAATGGGCCGGACAGATGGGACGCTCCTCCCGGAGAGTAGTGAGACCCCTGGTGCGGGGCGATTGGTGGCGGGAGCGATGAGTGGCAGCCGCATAGCCCAACGGGTAC
Organism: Macroglossus sobrinus; assembly: GCA_004027375.1. NCBI lineage: Eukaryota > Metazoa > Chordata > Mammalia > Chiroptera > Pteropodidae > Macroglossus > Macroglossus sobrinus. The sequence goes on along the minus strand of PVKZ01001902.1, from coordinate 110,228 downwards.
AGTGCGTGGGCCGCGGGGCGGGGCCAGGGCGGGTGCGCGGCGGCGGCGGGGTGGCTGGGCCGGCGGCGGCGGCGGTACGAGGCGCGCGCTCGGGGTCCCGGTCGCGAGGAGGAGGAGGATGTGGCGCGCGGAGGGGAAATGGCTGCCGAAAACAAGCCGGAAGGTAAGAGCCGGAGCGCGAGGGCCGGGGCGGCGCGGCGGGCAGCGGGACCCGGCCCCGCCGGACATCCCGGGCATCGGCGGCGCCGGGCGGGAGCGCGGGGGCGCGGCGGCGGCGGGCGCCCCGGCCAGGGAGGGGGCGGCGGGCGGCGGGCGGGGGGCGGAGCGCAGCCGGGTCCTGAGGTGACTCGCGGGGCGGCGGAGCGCGGCGCCGCACACCCCTAGCCGGGGGCGGGCAGGGCCGGAGGGGCGGGGGGCCGGCGGGCGGGGGCCGGGCCCAGCGAGGAGGAGGAGTCGGCGGAGGGAGGGCCGGCGCCTCCCCCACCCGGACCGGGCATCCCCGCGGCTCCCGGGCCCGCGGCGCGGCCCCCGCTCCCCGCCCCCCGCGCCGGCCTGGTGGGGGCCGCGGGGCGGAAAGTTTATCCGCCTCGGGCCACCTCCGGCCCCGCGCCCCACTGCCCCGGGCCGGTCCCCGTCGGGGCACGGCCGGCGCTCACCCTCGCCGTCCCTGGCTCGCGGGCGGCAGGGCCGGGCGGTCTCTGTCCAGCATCACCCTCGAGCCCCGTGGGCGCCTCCCAGAGCCCGCGGGGTCCCTGCGCTTCTCCCCACCAGGGGGACCCCCTCCTGCTAAGCGTCCCCGGGCCGAAGGGCCGCGTGTGACCCCTCCCCCTTCCCTTCCTGGGAGGGGGCCTGCGCAGCGTCCCCGCCCCTGGTAGTCGTCCCCATCCTACTCTTGCCCTTGCACCCCTCGCAGCCGGGAGGGTGGGGTCTCGGTTTCTATGGCAAGTGAGGATCTCCATACTCCCTTGCCCTTTACCTTCGGTGACCCTGATCCTTCTTTGGCAGAGGGGTCTGTCTCGTCCTCTCATCTTCCGTGGAATCTTTTGGGGCCTCTGCACACCATCCATTGACCCTTTTGCCAGGACAAGGGGACTCGGGCTACTCGTGTTCTTCTTCCCTCACCCAGTGGGTAGCGGGGGCCTGGGCAGCGCTGAAGTCATTTCTAAATGGGAAAGCAGATACTTCGTGCAGATGAAGCATCGTCTCCGCACACTTTCCGGGGTTGGGGTGAGCTCATTTCCTGAATACCCTCTGAGTTGCCCTTTTTTTCCTAACGGGAGAAACAGAACATGCCAGGGCACCTTTCTCCATCTGTCTGTCTCCCTGGACGTGCTCTGTCTCCTCGGAGTTCCTGGCCTGGGTGAGGGTGGGTGCCCCATCAGATGTAGGGCAGGGCTTCCGTTGTGCCTCCTACTGGAGTGGGAAGGGGCTGCGGTAATTCCTCCCGTGTCTGAGGAAAACCAGGGTATAATTTTGCTTCCAAGTTTACTCTTGCCCCTTTGGGCTGGGGGCAGCGTTCACCGCTTGACGCTACCCCACCAGGAAGGGGGTCGTACGCCCTTGTTTTTCCTTGTTCCAATTCCTGCCTTCTGTGCAGTGAGAACCAGACTTTGTACACCCTACATTCAAGAGTCTTTGAACCTTCCCTGGAAATAAACTTCCTATTTCTTTTTTAGGAGAACTCATATTCTCCTTATGGCTTCTGTTTCCCAGTCAGCCATATTTAGTGAGCCTGTTACCTTGACTTTTTCTAATTTTCTTAAATTGTATTCATGTTGGCTGGATAAGAAGAAGCCATATGCCTTTCCATCCAGAAAAGGGAGTGTAGACACTCATGTCGCCCACGTGCCTTCAAGGAAGGGGTTGCTGATGTGCTCCTTGTTGTACTAGAACCTTCCTTTGGCCCTGGGGTTGTCCCTCATGGGATCCCAACATTTCTTTTGGGTCTTGTAGCTTTCAGGGGAAGGGGAAATTGGGATGCTTTTTTATTTTTTGCTGCTCAGGTTCCCTTTTGGCTAAAAAAGAGATGATCGTGATGCTAAGCATTTGTTTAGATATGCACACATGTAGGTATATAGTCATAGATTAAATAACATCATGTATCTACAGAAATGTGCAAGGTTAGATGACTCCATTTCGGGTGTGTGTGGGGACCTTGGTGTGTAAGAATATCCACGTATATATGTGTGGATACACATCTATGATTTGTTGGGAATTCTTCAGGCTTAGAAGAATCAGGAGGCTTATTGATAAGTCGCCAGTTCTTACCACTCTTTCATTTGTCATTTGCACTATACTGAATAAGCAGAATGACATCCTGAGTGTTCGCCATGTCCCTGAATACGTGAGTGAGGGCTTGCTGGTGTGCACCCAAACTTGGGCATTCTGAATCGAGGGGCGGTATTCTCTGCTTGATTCTTCATGGGGTTAAAAGTTCTCATCTGATTCCTTCCCTGTCGTACAGAAAGAGATTTCATGTATTTGGGGCAAAGGATAGGAGTGGGTGAGAAGAATATGTGTTTCTGTGACAGAGCTGGAAACGAACGGCCGTAAATATGTCGGTTTTATTTTGGCCATTTAAATAATTGAGAGGCATTGTGCCCGTTAGGAAGGAGGGGACCTTTGGAAGGGCCTGTGACTCTTCCCGAAAGGGTGGGAGGGATTCTCCAGGTTTTCCCTGAGTGTCACGGGGTGTGTGTGTTTGGCTGGGTGCCCTTGGCTCTGGGGCAGGGGCAGGGATGTGAGCGTCCTCTGGTCCCCTCACTTCCTTGGAATGGGTGCTGGCTGCTGTCACTTTATGACAGGCTTCCTTGGGCGCCTCATCCTCCCCAGCAAGCTCTGGCGGACTCTGAGCCTGGGGACCTTCCGTGCTTTCCTAGCAAGGGGGCTCTCCACGGGGTCACCTGAGTAAGGGGCAGGGGTTTCTGGGGGGACTGGCCAGCAATAGGCCGACCTCCAGACTTTGCCCCTCAGTTAGTACTCTGTTATCCAGCAGGCATAATCCCCAGTGCCCAAAAGTAGCACTTTTGACCTCGATTTGCTTTTTGTGGTATTTTAAAGTGTTTATATTCTTTTGATTCTGTCCGTATCTGTACCCAGCTTGATGGCCTTGTATATTTTTAGGGCGTAGTATCACTGGCCCTTGGCAAACAAGAGGAGACCACCTGCCGTGCATGTCGGCGCTTGCCCCGTAGTCGTCACGTCTGTGGTGGACCCTTGGTGGACCCTTGCCTGCCCCTCTCCGTAGTGCCGACTGCCTTTGGAGGGTCCCCATCCACCGGGAGTTCCGTCCAACGGGCAGCGGAAGGAAGTGGCGAAGGTTAGAACACGCTTGTGCTTAGTGTGTAAAGTCTGGCTCTTGTCTTCGACTTTAATAGGGTTGTGCTTTCTGTGTCACCTGTCCCCATAGATTATTGGCGCTCAACGTTGCTTGCTCTGCCAGCGTTCGGTGTCCTCTTACAGTCAGCGAGGCTGCACAGGGCCTTTTAGTGACTTTCTTCTACCTGTCTGTTAGACCGTCACTGTCTCCTCCTCTTCACTCCCTCCCCCCAGCTTTTTGGACGGGGTTGGGGGACCCCTGGGGCATATCTGCCCTGTCTTCTTGAAGACCTGACTTTTCCTGCGTCTGGGGATGCTTGGTTTCTCCGTCTCATCGCTCCGTGGGTTCAGAATGTTCACGTGCACTCAGCAGCGTCTGCTCAAGGTCAGGTCGGGTCGGGTCAGACTCTGCTTCTCAGAAGGGTGGGGTTGCCCTAGCTTGCTCCCTGAGACAAATGTATATATCCTGTTTATCCACATTGCCCCATTTCTTTGGTTTTTAGACTCCCCCCTATTATCAGCCCAGCCCGTTCTTCCGAGCCAGGCGGCATTATTTCAGTTCTCAGGTGCTGCTGGGCGTAGCCGTGTGCTGGGGGCATTGTCACGCTCTCGGACTGATTCGGAGGTGGCCCGTCGGTGGCCTGGCATCGTTTCTCACTCCTCCATCCTTCGGGCATCTTTCGGGCATCCTTCGTCTCCGTCGCCTAGGATTCGGGTTCGGGGGGACAGACCTCTGTGTGTGCAGTAGTCCTTTGTAATTCCCGGAAGGACAAGCAGCAGAAGGCGGTTCTTGTCGCTCCCACCCCCTCGTGGTCGTGCCTGTGGGCCTCCTTAGTGGGACCCTGGACTCTGTTCTTTTGGAGAGAAGCGGTTTTCTCATCCACATTCCCATCAGCGAGCCCACTCAAGCTGGAGACCTTCGCTGAGCTTGTTCTGGGCAAGGATTGAGGGGCGGTGCGGGAGGGGACTCGAGGGGGGGCATCTGTGACTTTGCTTGAGACCGTAGGGGTTTTGTTAGCCTTTTAGTGTGAGTGATGCTTCAGTGTGTCTTGTGCTTGCCTTTTATATATTCTTATAAGGATTTCTTTTCTGCATTTTAATAGTTTCGATTGTTATCTTACAAAAATATACTCTACAAGCCTGCCATCCCATTGAGCTTCTACTCCACCCCTGCAGGAGTGGGGGTGGCGGAGAGGGTGGAGGGCAGGCTGGGAGGCACCGAGTAGCTTTCCCTCACACCGTGTGTGTGTGTGTGTGTGTGTGTGTGTGTGTGTGTGTGTAGGAAAAAGTAAGGTCAGCCTTCTTTCCGACCCTCTATGCAGAACTTCGAGGTCCTTTGGCTGTATAGTTGGTTGGAGTGGTTGTTTAACATTTGAACAGCAGCATCCTGGGTATTGTATAGCACGTAAAATCAGATGCGTCCATAATAAAAGGAAGTGGGAGAGGAATCATTTTCTCTTAGGATTAACTGATTTGTTTCATATTGTCAGGGAGTGAGAACCCTAGGAGCTGCTGTTACATCTCCAATGCCAGGAAGTATTGTATCTAAATTGAATGCCTGATCGCGGTGCCCATTCTTAGGCTAAGTATGTGGTATCATCATCACATTATCACTGCTTTTGTCTCTTTTGTGACTTTTAATACTTTTTGCTTTCTAATGACATTGTTATTTGTGTCTTTTTTTTTTTTTGATAGTCTCAGATTTATTTTTGGATGTAGGTATATGTATGGTATACATAATGATGACAATGATGGTGAAGAATTAACCCGAAACACACTTTTTTTTTTTTTCTATGTTGTTAGATTTCCCCTCCCCAATGTCTGTAGAAATCCAGTTCTGCTAGGATTTCCTGATTGTCTTATGCGGGTTGGTAGTGTCCTTTATTCATGTGACCGCATATTCACGTGATGACAAGCAATGTCATATATCCATTGTAACAGATCATTTTCTGAAATGTGCTGGATCTTCTAGAATCACTTTCCAGGCTCCCCCTCTTTTTCTGATGTTTTATATGACTTAAATCCTGCCCCCTTTTCTTTCCCACTCAGAGGTTTCTTTATTTCCCTTGCTATTATTATTACGAAAAGGTATTTGTAACCCTGCTGTATTTATAGACTTCCTGTCACTCAGTAAAGAGGGGTGCCCATCATCCCTTTTGTCCTGTAGTAAGCGGCATTGTTACTTCTCGTTTCCTTAAGGCTAGGGTGATGGTACCACAGGGCAGGGGGTGACAGTAATCTCTGTAACTGGATAATGGCCCAGGGTGAAACCCTGCGTCCTTCAGGTGTCTGGGTCTCCCCAGGGTAAGGATCTTGGAAATTTGTTTTTGCTGCATTCAGCCATCCTTCTGTTTCTGGCTTGATAACAGTACATTTCTTTGGGCCGAACCAACTAGTATACTCATTGGGGACCTTCGTTCACAAGGATGTGTGGGTCTTCTAACGTTGCTTCGCCTGGTTTGCTCCTATCTTTAGCTTTCGGTGTGTTTGAGTAAGAAGTGTTCGTGCTGTCTACTTGGCCCATATAACATGAATTAGAGTGCATGGTCATCCACTCGGTTTTCAGATTATACTGTGTAATCTATCTGTCCTTTTATTTTTTCCCAACACCTAACGAGGTTCAGAATGTACGTTGATCAGACACTTTCAGATCCTTGTGTTCTGTGTCATCAGTGGGTGCTGTGTTCATCAGTCCTGTGATTAAGATGTGTTAGAGGGTCTTGTAAACTATAGGGGTCTTCCATCCCTTGGTATTTGTCACGTGTTTATAAGGAATGTGTTTTTCTATATATATTGACAATGGACTGCAGTCCCCATTTTTTTTTTTTTTTTTATGAAGTGGGACAAAGTAAAGGGTGGTTTTCTTTTTTCTTCTTTTCCCTATCAGTATGCTGGCTGTGTATTTCTAAGGTTGTATTGCATCTTTCTGCTTTGAACGCCATTGCTTGTAGAAGGTCATGGGCCTCCTTGTGTAAAGATTGGTAATGCTTCCTGAGCGTTTTTTAGCTCATTACCCTGGACTAAAAAAGAAATATTATGTACCCCACTGCAAACAGAGGCCAAGTGTCAGCCACATCACTTCCCTTTCCACTCTTTTTTTTTTTTTTTTAAAGAGGATTGTTCATTTACAGCCAACTGATGGACATATCATAAGGTGGAATGACCAGGGATGTTTTTTCAATGATGCTTCTACATTATCCCCAATGTTTTGCTTATTCTGGGGAGGACTGCGCGTTCTCTGACACACGAGTTTTTTGCTCATTTGCAAAAATGCATTCCCTTTCTGCTTTTCGATTCAGCCAGGCCTTCCAAGTCACGTAACGTAGCCCTTCCTGACACTGCTAGCAGAGGGTGACCGTGCGGGAGGTGAGCCGGCTGGGGCTGCCCGTGCTCCTCATTCTGCTCTCTGCAGTGTGGTTTCGGAGTTTCAGGTGTCTGGAACAGTGACATGCCTGGAAAGAAATGTTTGAGACTGCGTTCTTAACAGTTTTAAACACATTACTACCTGGAGACTAATTAAGTGGCATTGCTGTCACCACGAATCTCACTTCTGAATGTCATCCAAAATCTCTCCCCCATCTTCGCTCAAAAAAAAAAGAAACAAAATCCAAAACAACAACCAGAACAAAATCCCAGCAGAGCGACCGAGAGAGGCCAGCTCTGACTGCTCTGCTGTCCTGTGCGGCCACCAGCTTTGGATGTGCTGCTGAAGTGAGACTTTCTGTACCCACAGTCTTCAGTGGGGTGACATGTGAAAAGCCTTTTGGAACACAGAGCAGTCATTTAACAGAACTTGTCCCTTCCCTTTTTTCTTCTCAGTCACCAGGTACTATTATGGATTTATTAGTCCCTTGAAAACACTTGCAAAGTGGATCATTTTTCCTGCTTTGTCTTATAATAATAGTAAATCACTATGTCCCCATTTTTGTGTCCAACATGTGAAGAAACGGGGAGCTCACTCCCAGTAAAGGTGGTCGGACAAGTTGGAACTTGGACCTGGTGCACCTGCGTGTTATCGTGGAGATGATTATACCGTCAGCTAAATCCATGTTTAGTAAGTTGTGTCTGTGTGTAGTATTAGAATGACACTCAGATACAACTAGAGGTGGTCTTGCAACTGGAAAGAAAGAAAGAAAGAAAAAGGAAGGAAGGAAGGAAGGAAGGAAGGAAGGAAGGAAGGAAGGAAGGAAGGAAGGAAGAGAGAAAAGTAAAGTCTTTCTTTATGGTTTTGAAAACCAGACATTATCTTTTTTTCCTTCATCAGGGTTGATTTAAATCTCCAGGAAGCATTTCTGAAGGTCTAGTAATACAATGGAGAATTATTCTTTTTAAAACTTAGGTTTGGTTTTTCATCATTGTCTGAAAAGTATTTCTGAGGATGTACGTGCCCCATTGCTTTTCTGGGGCACTTGGATAGCAAACCATTTGGAAGTGATAAGAAGTAATTGGTAGAGCGTGTGAAATTATTACATAGGAAAAAGATACAGTAGTGAAGGAATTATTTATTGTTAAAAAGAATCTCAGAGGGATGATTGGACGGGTCAGTCCAGATATTCTAAGGAAAAATGGAACACGGATGTATTTCCCACGTTGAGATCAGCTCGTATACCTATCGTGCAAAGAACACTCCCGAAAATGGGATGCCGAGAAGATAAAGGAGTTGACGGGATTGATTATTTTAAAATGTTAAGTGTTTTTTTTTTTTCTCTTTTAAAAAAGTAATTGAAATAGAATAACCCTTCTCAGTGAAGAAAATGTAAACTTTAATGGAAGTTCGGAATGAAAGCTTTAAAAAGTGAAGATCGAAGATAAGGACTTTTTATTGCGAATCCACAAGGGGGTAGTGATGTTCTATCGGAGATATTTGTGGTGGAACCGTGAGGCTGGAGATTTACAGATGAAACCGGTCTGTTTGCATTTTAACTCAATAAGATCTTCTTTATAAAACCTTCGTTGGCAACATGATCTATGGCTTACAAATTTTAAACATCCATTTTGGGCGAAGGGCTGTTTGAAACCACGTGAGTGGTAAAGAGGAGAGAATGTCCTATAGTTTTGTGCCTGGAGAGGTCACCAAGGATCTGAGGGTCACCTCCTCTCTAAGGTCATAGTAATCTTCAATTTCCCGGGGAACGTTGGGAATCTAGGAATCAGTTACTTAAGTGCTGTGAATAAAAAGGATTTTAGCAACTCGTGTCTACACTCGATAGAAGGCTGTATTCCTGATCCTATTTTCAGTTCTGCCAAGAGATGAAAAATGTGAAGTTTATCCTAGCCACATTTAATAGTTCTAAGGAAATCACAATTTTACAATCTTTTTCTAAAAATTAGTTCATCGCATCATTAGATAAGAGCATTTTTTTCCCCTTCTCACGTAAATGTTCCAGTAGCTTGCCTGAGGTCCTGAAGCCCACCTGGTTATACTCAGAATTGCCTACATGGGGGTGGTGTGGCCATGCCGGCGAGTTCTCAGTGAAGAACTGAAACTGGCATGTGGTGGCCTGGGACGATATTCTCCTTATTTAGCGACAACTAATACTATCTTTAGAAATATTAATTTTAACGTTAATGTGAAATAGTTCCATGGTTGAGGAGCCGTGCTTGTTTGTGGCGTATATAATTAGTGTGTTTTTCATTTCTGGTCTGGGGAAAAGATGGTCAATACAGCTTTTTTCTCTCTTTCCTCTTTTTCTTCTCTTGGTCTGAGCAAGAGCTTTTCCTGCTAAATGACCGGTGATTTAACACCCCCAAAGAAACACCGTTTCTTCACAGTCTACCCCAGGCTCTGCTGGGAGGTAACTATGACGTCAGCACCTTCATTCATGAATTTGATTTTTCTAGATCTCTCCTCTCGTTTTGCATTCCCGAGCTGACTCCTGGCACATGCACAGATCAGCTGACCATCAGTCAGCCCCATCCCTCAGCGATAATAGGTAACACAGCAGATAAGATCCTGGCGGCGTCTCCACGGGGCCAGGGATGCTCGTGCTGCTTCGCATCCGTGTCGTTTGGGCAGCGTTTCTGGCGAAACAGATTGAGGCCTAAAAACAGTCATTTTAATTATCGCCTGGTTTCGTGGCTCGAGCTGTGTTGTGAACATATTGACACTACATTTCTGTTCTCCCGAGAAGTTCAGCGTCCCAGCCCGTAGCTCCTTCGTGGTAAAGGAGCACTTCTGCTGTCCTTTGCCTAAATTGGAGCTTTCTGCTTTATTTCGGAGAGGTTAGGCTTGGAGATGAAATGACGTTGTACTCAGATGACTTTGGGAATACATTTGGATTTTTTTTTTTTTAGGGGGGGCATTTTGTCGCTCTTGAAATATCCGAAAGGGCTTTGGTGGAAACGCGTTATTTTCGGTCTGCTGTAGCTAGTATTGCTCCCTTCTGTTGGCTTACGTTTCGTCTCCCCGAGCCTGTACAGTCATGGACTCGTTTCTCCTCCAGGGAGGTCACTGCTTGTCACTTAGTGCTGCGTGAGAGCAGTTCTGGAAGAAGTCTCATTTGGAGTTTTCCTCTGCAGGGCCGAGGTAGAGGCCGAGCTGATGAGTGGGGAGCGTTACAGCAGTTCCCTTGCTCTGCTTTCTTGGGGGTTGGTTGACTTTCTAGATATGTAATTGCCGAGAAACATGTCGAAATAAAATGCATTATATTTAGAACTCGTTTTCGCTCAGTTACAATTTATGGTGAAGGTAGGTGATTCAAGCCGCAGCCGCTGTGATTGATACCCAGTGTTACTCCTGAGATGAGGTTACACCTCCTGACAGCTCAGAGACGCCGCCCCCTCCCACCCTTCAGTGACGCGGGAGCGAGCTCTGGGTTTCTTTGGGTTGGACCAAACTGTCTGATGGGGAACAGACACGTGTGGTCCTCATGTGGCTTTCTCCTTGAAGGAGATGCTCTCAGAAAAAGCATCAGAGCAGGAGACACGAAATAAGCATTTGAGATGACTTACAGGACATTGATTGTTTTTTCTAAGAACTAGTTTTTAAATTACTTAAGTGTAATTTCTAGGAAGGATTCTAATTATACATACTGTGGAAGGAAGGAAGTTTTAATGGTAGAGGGTCTCTGTAAACGTGCCCTAGTTTTCAAATCCGTGTCCGCTGCAGGGTGCATGAGAAGTTAGGGGTTTGATACCAGATTTCACAGCGTTGGGAAGACTGCTGAAGTATTCGTGTCACTCCTGTGCCTGAAGCAGGCGGTGCGAGACGAGCCCTCTGGCCACGCAGGCTGAGGTGTCCTCCGGGGCCTCAGACAAGCCGACGGTGACTCCCACCGTGGACCCTTCTCTTTCAGTGGCTGGGAACCCTGGTGACCGGGACCAGGGACCCCAGCCAGGCGTGTCTTTTCTGCTGTCCTCGCTGCCACTATGGCAGCCAGGGGCTTCCCAGCCTCCTCCTCTGTCCCGATACTGCCTCATCACTGTGGATTCTGGCACAGCTTCTCGTCTTGTCCTCCCCTGACATCAGCTCTCGTGTGATGAGTCGGTCGGCAATAATTCGGTGGGGACTCGTGTTGGGTGAAGGGTTGTCCTAGTGGTGACCTCTGACGTTCCCTGCATCCTGACTTGCGATGATAAAAAAACGAAGCTGGCTTTTTGGAACGTCGCTGTCGCTCTGTGGCTTTCCTGGCTGGTGTGCAGCTGCTCTGTTGTGTGTAACTCCATCTTTTTCTCTTGAGGTACCTGCTCCAGGTCCAGAATGGCTCTGCTGGCCGTGTGGGAGGCATCCGAGCCCTCGTCCCCGGAGCACCTCCTTTGTGGTGTGTGGAGAGGGCCGCATTTTCTAGATCTAACATGTGACTGTAAAAATGGAAGAAGTTAGAGTTGTGAAAAAGAGACACAGCACAAAAACGTTCGTTCTGCTCCGTGACTATGTGTGACATATTTCAGCATTTTATTCTGATATGATGAGTGTTCATAGTTTTGGAAAAATAGACTCAAATACCATGATTACCGGCGGAAAAGTGTCTGCTAACCTCAGACTTCCTTATGGTTAAAGGAGTAGTATTTATATTCATTTAGTTGCGTTTTCCGGAGTTGATTAGTATCACTGCTATTGAGATGTATCGATTGCGAGGAATTCAGTAAACAACTTCGTCCTGAGAGAGCGGAGCGGACCGGGGTGCCGCAGGGGTCCGTGTCATCCGCGCTCGGACACACGCCCCAGGCCGCTCCAGGCCTGCCATTTGGAGAGGCCTTGACTTTCAGTTATTTTTTTGAAAATTTCGTTCATATTTAAAGCTACTGAGAGGCAAGATAATGTTCCTGGTGTTCCTGCCAACATTCCCCGCCTTGTCTCTTTCGTCCGCCGTTCTGAAAGGTGCCGCCTGAATTATTTGCTCTGACAAAGCTTCTGACGGCGGTCTCGTCCGCGCTTAATTTTATTGACAGAGGCTGCGTGTTTAAAACGCAAGCCGTAACAAGCAGACGGTGCCGAGTAGGTACTCCACAATTTAAAGCGCTTGTCTTCCTTTCTAGGGGTCCTCCAGAGATGGAGCGTAGGTCGCTTGGCCACATTCAAGGCCGGGTGTCGTGGGAGGCGAGGTGCATCCGTCTTTCGCTCCCGAATCTGATTATTCTGCATCTGACCCTTGGCTGCCTGTACGGTGTCTTCTGATGCAAATCCGGTGATAGTGGCAACCTTTCTACCTGGGCCGAATACCCTTGACAGCTGTTATCTGTCCTCTCCAGGTATTTTTAGTCTCCAGCCTCCTGTCTGGAGGAACCGGGGATGAATTTAGCGGCTCTGGGGCCGCTCCAAGTTGTTGCGGGCGCTCTCCGCTGCCTTCTTCACCAGCCGGCCACGGTGCCTGCCGCCTCTGATGGGGCGCTGTGCCCTTGTCATCGGGTGAAAAGCCGGAGACAGCAGTCACTTTTTAAAATGAGAATGAAAGTCAGTATTTTCAGAATGCTTTTAAAAAAGCAGCAGTGGCCGGTGGTGACAGTCCCAGCCACGAGAACGTGCTTAATGCCCAGACTCAATCGTGTACTCAGAAAGGGTTACGATGGTAAATTTCACATTACGAATGTTGCGCCACCATTAAGAAAACCACTCCAGATGGATTCAAAGCCGATTGGAAAAAGTGGCCCCGCAGTGCTGACAGGTCCATAGCCGGCCTCGTTCGCATCGCCCCAGACTGTCAGAATCAATCCGTCTGTCTCTCTGTGTCCGTCTGTCTGTCTCTGTGTCCGTCTGTCTCTGTGTCTGTCTGTCTGTCTGTCTCTCTCTCTCATACACACACACACACACACACACACACACACACACACTGCATAAGCAGTGGCATCCAGCTCTGAGATTCCTTTATGCAGAAAGTGGACACTTGGACACTTGGCTGGGGGAGGGGGTCAGCAGTTCGGGTTGCCGGGGACACACGCGGCTCAGGGTGGGTTGGGGGTGGGTATTTTGTAGGAGGAGCAGAAGCTGCTCAGCCTCCCAGGAGCGAAGCCTGGCCCGCCGGGAGCTGGACCTGGGGAGTCTGGGGTCTGGCTTTCTCCCGAGACCTCGGGGCCGAGCGGGGCTCTCTCTTCTGTGATGCCACGGCCCCCTCTCTGCTCCGCCCAGCACTGCCCTTCCCGCTGTTTCTCTGCAGATGAGGGGGTTTGCCCTTCCATGTAGCTTCCTTGCTCCCCCATAGTGTGCGTGGGATGTGGCCTGCCGTGGACCCAGTCGTGGCTCCTGCGTGTCCCGTGCTTGCCAGCATCTAGTTCCTGTGGTCGCCAGCATCGGGCGCTAGTCTCTGTGGCTCGACCCCTCCCAGCCAGTCGCTTTGTGTTCCTAGGCCTGGCCTTCACCCTGCTGCAGGGGACCGTGGGAGGCTTGGTTGGGTCTCTGGGCCGCTGGTCATGTAGACGGGTGCAGGGCCCAAGGGGATCGTGTGAGAAAGGGACCGTCGCAGGAGGCCGGCACCTCCTCCTGTGTCTCTCAAACAGGGGAAGGGAAAGAACGTAAACGGAGTGGATTTCGTAGGCTGTTGCCGCAGGGGGTGAGCCCTCTGCAGAGCAGGTGTCCGATGGAGCCGCGGTGTCCTCAGCCGCCAGCCCGGCGGTGCGGGGAGAGTCGGCGGTGGCCATCGAGACCGCCCCGGGCCTGTGCTTTGACGGGTGGCGAGGCAGCCAGCACTCAGTGGGACGCGGGGGTCCGTGCAGTCGTTGCCTCGCGTGTGGTCTCAGGCAGAGGCGGGCAGTTTTGAGGGGGGGGGGGCCCTGTCATCTGCGGTCTCCTGCAGTTGGGATCCTTGGGTGGGCTTCCTCGCTTTTCCCTTGTTGTGGGCCACTGGACTTGAAAGGTTGAGATGGGTGTCCCTAGTAAGAAAGGGGGACATTGCCTCAGAGGAGGGAACGAGGGGGGAGGAAGACGGTGAACAGCCTCTGTGGAAGCACGTGTGGCCACAGGTGTGTCCATCGTGGGGCTTTCCCGTGGTGTCCCCTCCCTGCCTCTTTTCTCTGTGTCTCGGGACTCCTCGTGGCGGGAGGAGGATGCAGAGTCACAGAGGACAGGTGGAGGACTGTGCCCGAACAGCAGTGTGGACGAACCGTGTAGCGGGCCAATCGCCTGCACGCCGTTGGGCTTCAGAATACACAGCTGCTGAGGGATGGATGTTTCATAGTTGTGACCTTGAGTGTATTCAGAAAGCAACACTCAGTTTGTTCCGCCTCATGGAAAAAAAAAACAAACCACCACCAGAGGAGTTAGTTAAAGGGATTTGATTCCGTTTTGATAACAACTCTATTGTGATACAGTTCATCTACCTTAACATTCACCCTTATAAAACACATAATTCAGTGGTTTTTAATAGATTTATACAGTTGTGCAGCCACCCCCCTTCCACACCTGATCCCAGAACATTTTTCACATCCAGAAGAGACCTCTGTCTGTGTCCCTAGGCCTGGCCTTCACCCTGCTGCAGGGGACCGTGGGAGGGACCGTGGGATGGTAGCCTCCCGCCCACGGCTCGAGGCAGGCAGTCATCTGTCCGTCTCCGTGGACTCGCCTGTTCTGGACATTTGATGTAAATGGCATCCTGCAACGTGTGGTCTTTGCCAAGGGCTCCTTTCCCTTTGCATAACGTTTTCAGGCTCATCCGTGGTGCAGCCTGTAGCAAGAGTCTCATTCCTTTTCCGACGGGAGGATCCTTAGATGGACCACGTTTGATGTATTCACCAGTTGATGGACATCCTTGGCTCTGAATAACGCTGCCGTGAACATCGCACACAGGTTTTTGTGCGGACGTATGATGTTAGTTTCCTCAGGTATATACCCAGGAGTGGAATTGTGGGGTCACGTGGTAACTCTGTATTTGAGGAACTGCCAGCCCGTCTCCTGAAGTGGCTGCATCGTGTCACGCTTCTGCCAGCCGTGGTTCTGGTTGCCCCACAGCCTTGCGAACGATGGTCGGTATCCGTCTTTTTGATGATAGCCATTCTCGTGGATGTAAGTGGCATCTTATTGTGGTTTAGATTTGCATTTCCCTAATGACGAATGACGTTGAGCATCTCTTCGTGTGCTTATTGTCCATTTGCGTCTGCTCTGGAGAAATGTCTGCTCAGGTCCTCTGCCCATTTTTGAATTGAGTCATTTGTTGTTTGTTGTTAAGCTGTAGGAGTTTTTTAATACATTCTGGACATCAGTCCTTTATCAGAGGCATGATTTGTACATATTTTCTCCCATTCTGTGGATTGTCTTTTTGCTTTCTTGATAGTGTCTTTTGAAGCACACATGTTTTAAATTTCAGCCAAGTTCTGTTTATCTGTTTGTTCTTTTGTGGCTCATGCTTTTGGTGTCATAATGAAACCATTGCCCAGTCCAAGGTCATGAGGATTTATACCTATGTTTTCCTGTAAGAGTTCTCTAGTTTTAGCTCTTACATGTAGGTCTCTGGTTCATTTTGAGTTAATCTTTTTGTATCATGAGGTAGGTAGGCGTTAGTGTCATTCTTTTGCATGTGGCTGTCCAGTGCCATTTGTCGAAAAGACCTTTCTTTCCCTGCTGAAGTGTCTTGGCGCCCTTGCCAAAAATCAATGGACCATGAATGTGTGGGTTTGATTTTGGAGTCTCGATTCTAATCCATTGATCTACATGTCCCTCCCTATGCTGGTACCACACTGTCTTGGTTAATGTAGCTTTTGTAGTAAGTTTCGAAATTGGGAGGTGTCTGTCGTCCAACTCTGTTCTTTTTCAAGATCGTTTTGGCTCTTCTCGGTCCTTTAAATTTCCACGTGACTATTAGGATCAGCTTGTCACTTTCTAAATAAAGGCCGTTTTGATGTTGATAGAGATTATATTAAATCCGTGATCTGTTTGGGGATTTTAAATCCTTTTGATGGCTCTGCTATTTGGGAACTCCTGGCTAACTCAAGCACCCAAGCGTCTTGCCTTAAAAAAATTGTTTTTTAATTTATTGCTACAATAGGCTGCCTCGGTGAAACGTCATATTTCACTGTTCGCCTGGAATTGGACTTCTCAGGTTCCAGGAGAGCAAATAGCTAACTCATGCAGCCTGTGGGTTGGCTTTTTGTGGTCTGTGTTCTTTTGATGTAAAAGTTTGCTGCTGTCTTGACTATTTAGGAAAAATGTGGAATTCTGGTTAACACTTGTTCTGATTAGTAGAGAATTAGCAGACTCTGTAGATGAACATTTATCAAAGACCTAGAATATGTTACAGTAAAGTTTACATTAAATTTTTATGCTGATGATGATAATGATTATTGGAGGTATCAGAAGCTGTTTTAGGGTCTGAAGTCCTATGGGGGCCGTGTGAATATCAGTTAGTGTGGCATTCCTAAGGCAGTTCATTTACTCAGCAAATGATGATACCGTGCCAGGCACAGAGGAGACGCAGCCCCTGCCCTCAGGGAGCCAATGGGGAGACCGATGTTAGTCAAGGTGCCCTGGGACGTTCTAGCTGATGCAGAGCCGTGGAGAGATTTACACTCTGAAGGGACAGGCAGCGTGTCACAAAGACGTTTGACGAATCTGAGAGGCTGGGGGAGGCTTCTGGACTGAGCTCTGAAGGAAAGTGAGAATTAGCCGAGGGAAAAATAAGGGAAAGAGGCTGCAGATACTTGGATGAGCTGGTTGGTGAGATGTAGGGTTCCTCTGATTCTATTTTGGCTGTTCATAGCTTTTGAGAAAAAGCATCTGAAGAATTGACTCCGGTCCTTACTGGGCCCTTTTTATGCCGTATGACTTTAAACAAGTAACTTAACCTTTCTGAACTTAATTACCTGAGATAAAGAAAAGATATATGGAAACGTAGAAATCCAGGCTTTTGATGGATCGTGTTATGATGATGCAGAAAAAATATTTTTCTTCTGTGACCTTCATGATTGGTTACTTAGGAATGCAATACTGGTAAATAGAAATTCTTCTGAATATTTTTTCCTGGTCTTTGGAGATTAAAATTCACTTCGGTTCCTCCGCACTCCAGGAGCTTCCGGTCTGCAGGGAGCAGATACGGATGTGCCTGGCTCAGGGCTGGTCGCCATGCCCGCCGTGATCAGGCACTGGGAGGGGTGGGGGGACTTCTCCAGGGGGTGGAATGTGACCTGGTGTCTCTCGCAGGCAGACGTGGTGGAGGAGAGGCCGCGGAGCCCAGGCCCAGAGCCGGGGAGTGCGGGGTGGCGGGGCCGCCGGGCGCACGCGCATCGGCGAGCCCGGAGATAGGTGGGGGTCAGGTGGCAGGCCTTGGAAAGTCCAGCTGGGGGTTTTATTTTTGTATGTAAGCGGAGGAGTGGGATGATCGGGCGAAAGCATGTCCTCCGTTAAGGTGCCGATACGGGCCACGTGGCGCCCCTGTCCAGCTTCCTCTCCGCTCACTGGTCACGTCCAGTTAGTTCTTCTAGATGCCGACCGCGCCAGGGCGCCTGCGCGTCCTCGGCCGTGCGCGTCGCCATCGCTCTGACCCCGAAGGCGCACCTTCCTCCAGAACGCGTGCGGACACGCTCGCGTGCAGACAGACACGCTCACGTGCGGCCACGCTCACGTGCGCTTGGCGTTGCCCGCTCTCCCGTGGCTTCAGCGAGTCCCGTTGGGAAAGCTCTCTTGCCCTTGGCTTTCTTCTCGTTGGATGGTGCGCACTGCGTGCGCCCGTAGCGCGCTGAGTTTGCGTGAGAGCAGCTCGTGCACGTCTCTTTCTTCCTCAAGCAGGTGTACTTCTTCCGAGGTCAGAGGCTCGAGTACCTGGCACCTTGGATGGGCTTAGAAACGTTTGTGGGTCGAATGAATGAACGAGCAAAGAGGAAGGACCGGAGTTGAGAAAATAGCTCCTGGCAAGAATATCTGTAGCAACGGTTAAAGAAGGGAGCTGTGTGTGTGTGTGTGTGTGTGTGTGTGTGTGTGTGTGCGCGCGCGCGCGTGCATGCGTGTGCATGCGTGTGCGTGTGTGTGACAGAGAGAGAGAGTGTCACAGTTTTGTGACTGACAGGCCTTGAGGGATGAGAAGAGCTGAAGCTGAGTCCTGGCTTTTGATGAGTCCTACTCAACAGCTGGAGTGAGGGGAGGCCATTGACTGAGACAGGGAGAATGGGAGGGACATGCTTTGGGGACACTGGATGCAAACGTTTGGTTCTAATTGGAAATTAAGAGTATATCGGGTAGATGTGACCGGGGTGGCCTCACCACGTCCGTATGCAATAGGACTTTGGAAATGTGGGCCAAAGGTTAGGGGGTTGTTCCTATCACGTGTACGTGTGTGTGTGTGTGTGTGTGTGTGTGTGTGTGTGTGTGTTTGAACTTTCAGAGAGCAAAGGAACCCTGGTGATGGAGTCCCCAGAGGTCACTGCCTCAGCATGGGGCAGGGTGGGGAAGGGCGGTGAGTGGGTCTGAGGGGCAGGTGGGGGCACTGCTGGCGCAGCCCCTGGGAGAGGAGGTAAGCTTCGTGCAGGTGGGGCCTGTTTGCTCCCCGCGCCATCTCTCTGCCCGGAGTAGTGCCGGTTGGTTAAATGAATGAATGAATCAGTTCAAAACATCAGGCGTGGAAGTGACAGTAGTGAGTGACATTGTTTGGGGAGAAGAGCAGGCACTTGAGGACAGAAATGTTACGACTCCTTAGCTAGTGTCACCACAGGGGAGAGCGCCCGTGGGGACGAGAAAGAACGGTCAGCGAGGTGACACCGGAAACGTGAGGTCAGGGATGCTGAGCGCGAGGTCAGCAGTCCTAACGCCGGAGTTTGAGTCGGATCCAGACGGAAGGTGATGTTTCGTGTCTGACAGTGGGTTGGGGGAGTGAGAGGGAGGCAGCAAGAGGGCACGTCATTCAAGGATTTTGTGAATGTAGATGCTGGTGGACACGGTAGTGAAATGATCGGTCAAGTCCAAGTTGAGGAAGGGAAGCCTGGGGCCTGGGGCCCAGGGCCCGTGGGTGTCTTAGGTTTTGGCCGCTGCTGCACTGAGTTACCGCGCACCCCGTGGCGAGCACGGCACGTATCGCCGGGCCTGTGTCCGCTGCTCCAGGCTCCACGGGCCAAGGTCAAGGTGCCAGTGGGGCTGGAGCTGCCTGCGAAGGCTTGGCTGGGGAGGACGCCCGTCCAAGTGCACACGGTTTGAAGGGTTCCTTCTTGTGGGCTGTTGGCCAGAGGCCACCGTCCTCTGTTCCTTGCCCTGTGAGGCTCTCCTTAGAGCCAGCCAGGGTGAGAGACAGCTAGAAAACAGCGGTACGATCTGTGTCACCTAATCACGAAGTGACGTCTCATCACCTGTGCCACGTTCTGTTGTTGGAAGCAAGTCACTAGGTCCGGCACGCACTCCAGGGGAGGGGGTCCCACAGAGCTGAGTGTTAAACAAGAGCTGGGGGTCATGGGTGGCCTGCCATGAAGTTTGTCTCCCGTAGCAGGGAGGGAGGTGGCACTAGGGTGACATTAGGACAGTTCTGCAGAAAGAGGCACGTTGAGAACTTAGAGAGTGACGTTTTGGGGGTACAGTCCTGGTGGAGGTTCAGATAGAGCTGCGAGGTGTTCGGGACCCTTCCCTGCCCTCCGCACCCCCTCACGGGGGTGGGGCCCCTCCTGTGAGATGGGTCCGCCCACCGTGTGACCACTGCCACCAAGGACCCCTGTGCCTTGCTGAAGCTGAAGTATGTGCCAGCAGCGTCCTGGCCAGCGAGGTGTCCGTGCCACGCTCTTAGGATGATGCTGAGGATGGAGCCGGCGGCTCCCGGCAGCATTTGTGGGGCGTCAAGGGCCGTGCAGGCTGACGCTATTCCTGGGCTACTTTTCTCCCTGCGGAACATGCGGACTTCGACGTACATTCTCCTTGCACTGGGGTTCGTGATGTCACCCCCAAGTTACTGAACTGGGCTTTATTTAATACTGGGCTATTTTTAGGGTCTTTTGAGTAGAGTGTTTGCTTTTGTGATAAAGGACCCCAAAGTGATGTACCTTTCAAGTCCTTGTATCTAGTTTTTATTTTATTTCTTTAAAAAAAAATCTGTTCTTGTTCCTTGTCACTCTTTGGCGTCTGTCTGTCACTTTCTAGCTACCCTTCCCCTCTGGTTTGTTGCGTCTGGTCGTCTCTGGTCATAAGCTTATCAGATCTGTGAGGAGTTTGGTGGTACCCAAGGCAGGACTCGGACCAAAGCGCCCGCTCGCAGTGGCCGCCCTCCTGGTTGTGGCCGCCTGTGGCTTCGGCGAGGTTCCCACGGAGCCGGGTTCCCTTGGCCGGTGTGGCTGCCATGTTCCTGGCGCATGGCTCGTCGCTCCGTTACGAGAAGCATCATTCTTGCCTTTCGTTTCGATGAGGTTGAGTGTTTTGGGCAGTGATGGGTGAAGGGTGGTCTGCGGTTCAAGTCCTTGCAGAACCAGGAGTGTGCTCTGCTCCCCATCCGCGCCCTGCTGTCCCCTTCTGTGGGAAGGCATGCTGTCCCCTCTGCCACCCGTGGGGACCGCAGTAAGATTCTATACACTCGAAAATGCTCATTATACTATCAGATAGAATGCCTGCTGTGTTGGGTTGATTTTGTTGATATTTTGCGGTGTTTAAACATGGTTATCATTAGTACTAGTGATGGTTAGTGCTGCTACAACAATGTAATTTTAAATTCTGTTGAGTTTTTTTTTTTTCCAAATATGTTCATGGCCATTTAATAAGGGCTCTCTCATTATTTTCAGAATATTGAGTACACTGGCTTCCCAGCCAAATTAAATTTATGAAAATTCTGATGATACTGTGATTCATATGAAGAAAGAATACATTTTTTTCATTCCCAAATAACTTTAACTACGCTTTACATGAATCTGGTAATAGCGAATCAATTAATGTGATTTCTCAGGTCATCCATCAGGCTTGATACGTTCCAGTATTAGCGTAAGCTTCTGAGGACTTCGGCTGTTCTGTGGTCTGTTTTAGCTCCTTGTTTGCTTTTGAACTCAATTCTAGGTGCTGAACTCAATTTGAGAGCCTAAAATGGTTTGCGCCTCAGTTCCCTTGAGGCCCCCGCCTCACTTTTCTCCTCCGCCTGCCTTAGTGGTGGGAAGCCAGCCACCTGTCACACGGCCTCCTTGTGACTGGGGCACACGCTTTAATCTTGTCTCTGTTGCCAGCGTCATTATTGTAGCACTCACTTATATTTTAAACTTCTTGAAAAGAGGTAATATGTGAGCAGAAAATATTTTTGTGCTGCGCCACGGTATTTTTCCCCTACTAACCTTTTGCGGTCCAGAAAAAGGGTAAGGTTGCCTGCGTTTGGGGTACGTGTCGGTTTCCCGGCTTCGGAGGTCATGGGCTCTATTTCCTAGCGGTCTCCAGGGCACGACCCTTGTGACCCTGTGCTCCTTTTTGCCTGGCAGGCCTGAGCTCCAGCCAGAAATATTAGTTTTAGTTCTGTTGGTGTCTGTGAACACTGGTGAGTGTTTTTACCCGCTTCGTTCTTAGTGGGTCTAGAGAAGTTTTTTATCTTATTGCTTGATTGTTCAGGGAACAGAGGATGGGGTGGCGACTCGGGGTGGCCTTAGGAGACGGAGAGAGGTCCCTGAAATGACTGACGGCTCTCAGTAAATCTCAGCATCAGCGGGGTGAGAGATGGGACCACTCTTTTTCCTTTCTGTGAACGTTTGTGTCATTCACCCATGAATCAAAAAAATATATATTTGAGCTTCTATTATAAGCCAGCCATTAAGTACTAGAGACACCGAGATGAAAAGCCAGCTATCCCTTTAAGGATGCCCTTGTTCGTTAGAGTCTTAGTTTGAATATGTTAGAAAAATATTTATCGGAGGAGAAAAGCTACTAGGTTCGGTTAAGATGCCAAATGGCTTGAGGGAGTAAAGGTGGAGTTGTAGGTTAACAGAGGACAGTTCTGAAAGGAATGCCTTCTCTAATTAGCAAAACACCAAATCACAAATGGCACTGTGGCAGAGACTGCTGGCGGATCACGAAATCCAGCTCCTCTTCCCAGGCACGCAGCCAGACTGCATTTCCCAGCCACCCTTGCAGCTAGGTGTGGCTTCGTGGCCAAAATCTAGCCAATGGAACAGGAGCAGAGAAGTGTGCCACTGGCAGGCCCGGCCCACGAAACCCTCCGGGCACCGTGGTCTGTGCCCTTGCCCTCTCTCTGCTGGCTGGTGCAGAAGAGCCCAGTGGCCTGGGAAGGTCCCTGCCCCCAGGCTGGAGGGGAGCAGAGCGGCTGCTTGGAGGCGCGCTGGCTCCTCACCAGACACACCTGTTTGGAACTTTGCACGAACGAGAAGTGAACACTTAGGGTATCTGAGCCAGGACTGGGTTCACTCTGAGTGAGCCCACCTAGCTCATCTAGGAGTGACGGAACGCTAGGCGAAACTGGTGCGTTTAGGGAAAGAGCTAAGAATTTTGGACTCTGCTTAATTTCGATTATTTATATGTCTTGGATATACTGACCAGTGAACTTTAAGGATCAGTTTAAGTCATGGTGAGTTCTTTAACGCATCACTTCTCATTGATGCAACTGGTGCCTTGCATTCTGGGTGGCCTCTCCCCGTCTTTGATTTAATAAGCTGTGTGGGCCCTCAGTGAGCTTTAAAAGGGCTCTGTGGAGACTTAAACGTTCTCAGTCCTTATTTCAAAGAACTGTAAACACAGTTTTCATCAAGCTACTTCTCCGTTCCGAAGCCTGCAATCAATTCTTATTACTAGCATTTCATTTCATTCATTCCAATATCCAGAAACTGTGTACATAGGTAAGGACCTGGCTATGCCAGACGCCCTGATCTGGGGCCTCTGACGGGACACAGACATGGAGAAGACAGGCCACGCCTGCAGAGTTGGTGCTCGGTGCCCAGGCAGCCGCAGAGCCAGTGCTCACATTGGCCTTTAGTAAATCAGGGGGCTTTCTCTTCATTCCATTTTTTTTTTTTAGGATTCTAACTTTGATAGTGTACTTTTTGAGGGCAGGGGATCTATTTCATAGAGCGTCTGTATCTCCCCTCTTGGTCACTTCTGGAGACACTGGACACTACGAATGAACCATTCCTGTAGTTGCTTTTAATTATCTCGCTCGGATATTCAGGTGTGATTTTGCATTACAGTGTGTGCTGACGGACAGAAGTCCTTACTTAGTCCATTAGGAATTCATGGCGTGGTGGGGTCGAGGACTATTGGGACTGGAAGGGCCTTTTTTGGATCTAATTCCTGATCTTCCAGGTCATCTGGTTTCTGATACGCAAGGTGCAGTCCCACGTCACGACATGGGCTCCCCCACTTCCCCTACCCCTGCCCCCCGGCCTCCTGGAGGCACGGTCCAGGCCCCACTCAGCTGGGGAGTCAGAGCCGGCCCCTCAGCAAGATGCTCAGGTGACGCGCGTGCGCCCTGAAGCTGCACTCGCGGTGCTCGAGTCACCCTCCCGTTTCACTCTGAGAACGCTGGGGAGTCACACAGCGTTCTGTGTCAGCGGCCCCATCCTTGGCTACATCTTGGAATCACTTGGGAACCTTTACAAAGTCCCGAGGCCTGGGACCGGTCCCCACATATTCTGCCTCAACGGGTCAGAGCATCAGGATTTGAGAGCTCTCGCTGGCCGAGGGTCGCACAGCCCGCTGACAGCCGGGCATCCGGTGGGCGGGGGCATGCGGGGGCGTGCGGGGCTCCTGCCACTGCAGCCCAGCTGCGGTCCGCCGCGCGCGTCCAGAACCGGCGCTCTTCCCGCCCGTGTCGCCAGTGTGCGCTACCCCAGTTTCTTTCCTGCGCAGCGCGTCTCTCACGGGCATGCACCCCACAGGAAGGACCCTCTCTGTCCTGTGTACTGAGGGTCCCAGCCCCTAGGACTGTGTCTGGCACGGGGTAGGTACTCTTTACTGTATGAAGGACAGAAGGAGTCAGGATAAAGAGGGATGCATCCCATGGGAGGCTGCTCACACGGCCCCCGCAGGGCCCACCGGGTCCATGGAAGGCTCCGGAAGGCTGCGAGGGCCGAGTGGAAACCAGAGTCACGCAGGGAGGTCGGGGAGTCATGGGGAGGACTTGGACCCTGACCTGTCTGACCTTGGAGCGCGTGCTTTCCCCCTCGTGCTGTCCCGCGGATGGAGATGTCACCGTCTGCCACTGGCTTTGCCGTTGGGGCGGCTCGGGGGGGCCGCAGGGCTCCGGCTCTGCAGACCCTCGGATCGGGGGTCCTCACCCCACGCCGACGATGGTGACCAGGTCTCCAGGGCTTTAGTGAAAGGACCCACCTAGCTCAGAGCCGGCCTGGGTGTTTAACACGAGGGAGCCATTTGTTCTGGGAGTTTCCTGTGTTTTAGGCACATCCGCTTTGAGAACCTGGTTAATTTCAGGACAGAAAGACTGATTTCACTCTCAACTTACGTGCCTCTCTGTCCTGGTGATGTTAACTGTGGAAACTTTGTTTATCACGCCAGTGCTGTAGACGGATCACGTTGCTCATGATATTTCGGCTACATATGTTATTTTTGGTGTTTCATCTCTCTGATTTGTTAACTTGCTGTGTTTGGCCACTCATTTACCCATCAGCAGACTGTGGAGTCAGGTGTAAAAGCCCTATTTTTGAAGCCTTTATTGGTGTGTCCCGCTGCACATTAGTGAGTTTTAAAACTTCTGATGTCTAGACGTTTGTTAGGTGTCTCTGTAAATAGTAAACTTATGCTGTCTTTTTGGGGACTAGGAAGCCAGGAAATGCTAAGGCTTAGGACAGACATCCTTTTAACATTATAAAATCTCAAGCTTCGATCCGGAAGCCGCATTAAGATGAGGCGCTGCGTTAATGCCGGGGGAGGCTGTCGCCCGCTCCTCCTGCACTCACGGTCACGGTCACAGGAAGAAAGTGCCGATGAGTTTTCCCGAGGCCACGTGAGGTCTGAGGTTTGCCCATAGTTCTCTGGGAGAGCCCTCGGGCCCAGATGTGGCCACAGGTGGTGGATCAGTCGTCACCAGGATTTATTAGACAGAAGGACAGTAGAAGTCCTGGAACAGGAATGTTCCAGAAGCAGAACATACATCATGAGGGAGCTGACGGTCATCCTGGGAGCCAGGAGTCACGTGGTGGAGAAGGACTTTTCCGTGGCAGAGCACTTGATCATGGGCGGAAGGGAGAGGAACAGTTCATGGAGGTCAAGTTTAATCAGATTTCAACACTCTTCTTGGCACAAAAAGTTCAGGCCGTCTTCAGTTTGCTCTTAGAAAAGGTTAACGTTGGTAAAGATTATCCTTATTGACCCTGGTGACAGTGGCATGGTATATTGGCGTGATACTTCTGCACGCAAAGCACTGCTGCACGCACGCTCCCGGGTGAGTCCCCTGTGGCCCCGTGAGCTCGGAGAGCGAGGTGTCATCCCTACCTTTTACGAGGCCAAACAGGTGAAATTACCTTCCCAAGGGTGACTAGTCAGTGGAAGGGCTGAGCTTTTTTGTATTTTAAATATAAAGCATTGAGGTAGTTGAACTTGAAGACAACCCTGGATTTTCTGAGTATATAAAGTGTGTGGTTTATAATACAGGATGAATAATCCCAGAATTTATTTAACCAAACGAAAAGGGTATTCTGATACTCTTCTGGCTGAAAGCGATTGGCTGGCAAGACTCACAGAAGTTTTTTCCCTTCTCTTAAAAGTTACTGTGTAGATTTTGCGTGATCACTTTAATTTTATCTACGTGAAGCAGCCCGATGGCGGACACCTGGTCTCCAACTTCTCCCCGGCCCTCTCCACCTGCCACCCTGTTAGCTGGCACTCAGAGGACCGATTTGAATGAGTTGGGCTCCCTGCTGGGAAATGTTTAATAACGTCGGGCGCGGGCTGCCCTGCGGATTGAACGTGGCGTTGGTTCTTCGTAGTAAAATTTACTGTGTGGTCACCGCGTGTGCGCCATAGTTAAAGAAACCACACAAGTAACACACGATCCCAGTGTCTGTCCTTTTTTTACACACATATTTTAAATTTTGAAACACTCTTAAGCCTGTAGAAAAATCACAGGAGGCGTGCCAAGAACTTGTCCCCGTCCGCACCGTGTGAGAATAAATAAGTTACTGATGCGCTCCATCACCCCTGTATTTCCCACAAACGAGAACGTTCTCCGTAAGCACGGCACAGGACCCCAGTCAGGACGCTGGCGACGAGACAGCTCCCCCTCTAGCCCTCGCGCCTGCCAGTCGTGTCAACAGCCCAGGCGCAGCCTTCGTAGACGGAGGCCCGGCCGGAACCCCGGGCGGTCCCCCTCGGCTGTGTCCTCCGCCTCCTTCGGCACGCGACAGCTGTCAGGCCTTTGAGTACCACGGCCTCGGCACGCCTGCGGGGCGCAGGCCGGTGCTGTGGCGGGGTGTCCTCGCGGGGGCGCGTCGGCTGGCTCCTCGCGCTTAGATGCAGGTCACGCGTCCTTGGCAGGGAGCCCACAGAAGAGCCAGTGTGTGTCTTTTGCAAAGATTAGTTTTACATTTTATTTTCTGTTTCCTTAGAGCGTTTCCCAAAGTGTATTCTGCGGAACTAGCACCTACTGTGTTCTCAACACCGTGCCACCTCTAGAAGGTAGGACTCGACAAGCTTTTGCCTTAAAGGAAGGGGTGGGCGTGGCAGCGCGCGCGTGTCGCTGTCCTTGCGGTGTGGTGACACTGGCCCGTGAGCGGGGCTGAGAGGACCCGGTTCTGCCCGTGACTCGCTGTGTGATCTTCGATGAGTTACTTAATGCTCCTGGGGGCAGCGAAATGACAGTCCCCACGTGAAGTCTCTGTGAGGATCAAAAATGGCAGAGGGCTTAACCCGTGGCCTTCAAGCACCCTGCGCATGTTAGATGCCAGTACGCTGGTTCTGTCATCCTGGTGTCACATTCCGGGTGACCCAGAGTAGAAGTCGTGTGGGAAAAGCCGCAGGTCACGCTTGAGTCCCATTTGGGCCACTGACTAGCTGTGGATCTCGGGCAGATGAATCCGAACCTCTGGTTCTTCAGCTAAAACGGGGGTGGAGAATTATGCCCCGATGGGTTATTGCGAGGATTAGGTGAGAGCGACGCGTGAAATCCATCCTGCTACAGTCCCACAGCTGCTTGCTCCCTCCCAAGCAGTTACAAAATTAATTTGCTTGATCCCATGTAGCTCAGCCTGAAATTTAATCAGACGAAGCGGGCGAAGACGCCCCGACCCAAACCGAAGGGGTCCATGGCAAGGCTCCCGTGTCCCCATTCATCGGCCCCTCGCCCCCTCGTAGTTTTAGATCGAAAACATGAATGCAGAGAAGTAGACGTTTATGGAGCCTGAGTTAGGAGCTGACCTGGCCGGGGATTTGATAGTATGAGTGACAGGAAGAGGGTAAAACTAGGCCACCTGAAAGCAAAGGATAACATACGACGATCACACACTCTCAGGAGAGGAAAGGTTATTAAATAGCAAAACTACTTCCATTTTTCTATTAAAAAAACAATTATTTTTTTGTTTTTTATTAACCTTTAAAATTAGTTTGGATAATTACAACCGAGTTTAATTCAGTTTGGAGAGTCTTTTTGGGAGAGAATAAAGAGAAATCATGCTCAGCAATGCTTGGCACATAGTTGGTGCTTAATTAATATTTATTTTGGATGAACAGTGATTTGAAGGCCTTACGTTAATAATGGCAGTGTTCGCTGCTGTGAGCACGGTGCTGACTTGGATGTAACCGTATGTGGTTCTGTTTTCCTGAATCCGTTCCTATCCTACTAATTAGATCTAAGCACATAATAATTAGAGCTAAACAGAAAATTGTAGAGCTTCCTTTTAATTTTACCACTCCAAGTTGTTGATCAAATATATTCCCAATAAGATTTAGCAATTTGATGTGCTGTTATACCAACTTCTTTTGAACAGTTTGGTCTAGAGGTTGAGAGATTAATCATAATCAACTTGATTGAATAACAGTGTGATTACCCACAGAACCGAAATTATTAATTTTTATTAATTATGAATCAAAATAAAACGGATACATCATTTTCAGGTTAGAGTTAATAAAGTGACAATTCACCTTGCAGAAGTCAGCAGTTGTGTTTCAAGAAAAAGGTCAAATACCTTTCTTTGGATTAAAAAAAAAAAGGATTTGGTAATGTGAATCCCGAGTTTTTGAAATAAAACCTGAAAACAAGAATTCTACTTTTTGCCTGATTAAATGAATGAGCGTTTTTGTACACTTTAGAAAGTTTTAGTTAAATTAGACTATGCCTCTAAAATGATTATTTGGAAAATTTTGAGGGTTGACTGAAAAGGATGGTTTATTCTCTAGAATTAGAGCTGTCAGCCAAGCAAGTCATCTGTCCGTTTCAAGAGCTTCACTGGTTATTTTCATTGTGAAGGAGCTTAGAAAATTATTTTGCAAAGTCATATATCACGTATGCATATTTTGCTAGATAATGATAATGAAATGTTTTACTGTGTTTGGTTGACACTTGCATTTTGCTGTGTCACAGTTTAACTATTTGCATTAAATACTGAGATGCGTTTGAAACCAGTGTATACCCACTTTTATTGTCCAAAGATATTATTACAATCCTCGTACAGAGACAAGTGTTTAAAAACTGGTACATGTATTTATCTAATTACTGTATCATTTATAGTTATTCCAAAAACATGAAAAAGCAGCTTGTAATGAAAAAACCGGTTTTAGACAGTATAGCCGTGTGAGCAGTTCTTTTCCAATGGAAAAGCAAAGTTACTTTTTATTACACTTTAGCTGCACAAACCTGAAATTTGAAAACGAGAGTTTTGAAAACATTTTGCCTGTTTTGAGTTCCCAGTATTAAAATTGCCATCTTCATAATGCGCAGTGGGAAAATTGACCCTTTGTATGTTTCTTAAAAACATCCAATTTATATTCAGCATTCCAGAAAGAACACAGTTTAAAAACTGGTTAAGGGGAACTCATTGGCCTGTCGTACTCCGCTTCCTTTTGAACCCACGCTGTACGTCCCCGTAAAGGGCTATATTTAGAAGCTCGATGGAGACAGTGCTTACACAGCCATGCTCCTTTTCCGAAAGCCTTCAGGCCGCTTCAGCGCTGCCTGGTGTGGTTTCAGAGTGGAAGACGGCTCTGCAGGAGTGACTAGGGCTGTTGAGAAGAGTCCCCTGCCCCCCACAGGTGTCCACGTGCAGGACAAGACACATGTGTGCACAGACGCCACACTCTCTATGCTGGTTCCTCAAGCATCGGTAATTGACATCAGGCTGTGATCACACACGCAGAAATAGAAGCCGAGGTTTAATAATCTGGTCCTATTGTTCAGATTTATATTTTCAATCGTGTTCTCAGAGGTAGGACAGGTCACACACAGCTCAGGGTACGCCCATTGATCGACCACCTAGCAAAGCACAGTTTTCATAAAAGGCACCCTGCACATGGTGGATCTTTGAATCGAGAATAGATTTTCGAGTTTCACCCTGACATTCAGAATTGTACACATCATGGAAGATTTTTAAAAAATGAGAAGAAAACCGCTTTAAGGGAAGAGAGCAGGGAAGGGCGGCGAAGGCTCCTGAGATGTGGAGTTCTGTGCTTTAGAGTTTCATGGCCCGCGGCCCCTCCCTCGGGGGGCGAAGGGTGGGGAGCAGAAGCACCTCAAGTCACAAGGGTTTTATAGGGTGTAATTAATACAGAATTTTCTTTGAACTTTCTCCTAGTTGAACACAGTTTGGGTTTCATAGCAAGGTTTTTAAAAAGTTTAATTTTATTTACTATTAAATTAAGATTTTGCATTTTTAAAAGCAGCCAGTTTTGAAGTTTTTCAGGTTTTTATGAGGCTCGTAGAGATAGCGGATGGGCATTCTAATTCAATTGGTTGTGTAGTTCATGGACCAAAAAAGATGGAGTACGCCAGCAGTCTCCTAAGCTCCTCCTGTAAAATATCTCCATATGATGCAGTAAATTTATTTAGGCTTTATTTCTATGCCCAGTATTTTCCGGTTAAGATCTTTTCCTTGAGAAGAAATGCGTAAATCAGATGAAAAATGTTTGGAGAGGATTTTATTGTGACTGTAGAAGATATTTATTCTTTTACGTTTTTTACATGTTCAAAAAAATAGACTCTGCTAAACGTTATAAATCATGTTTCACCTTTACCTTTATTACCTAATATCTGTATGCCTACATAAGGCTGTTTAATTGTAAGATATTTTAAATCATTTGGATGACAGTAAATTCTGTAGGGACTTGTGCCTGGAGGAGAGTTAGAGGTTATCGATTTTCCTTGATTTGGGAAAACGGAAAATATTAAGTAACTTACCCAAGGTCACACAATTAGAAAGTAGCAGAACGGGGCCAGCACCCTGGACTCCTAATTTGGAGTTCAGTGTTTTTCTTATATCAGAAGTTGTCTCATCTGACACTTTCTGGATCAAATTGTCTCTAGCGTTTAATGGATTGCTCCTTGGAACCTGGTTATGCATCGTACCCCTTGGATGCTGGGGCGTCCTTTTTGTGTTAACAGAATCGGAGTGGGTAATTTGAAACTTTGGACCTAAATTATGTGCCCAAACCGGCAAGAACTTTTGAGCTAGGCAAAGGGACCCTGTTGCAGGAATGAAACAGGAAATGATATGCAAATTAACAAATGAATGAAATCCTACATAAAGGAAATGATCTCTTCTAGAAAGTATCAGAGAGATCAATTATCAGGTAGTGAGACGTAGCATCAAGTCTGAAAGTAATGGACTCCTACTAATTGGGAAGAGTTGTATTTTGATGAACTATATTAACAGTATAATATGCATCTGTAAATCAAGTTAATTAAAATGGAATATTTTTGCATTTAGGCTAGAATGGCCAGCTTCTGGACTACCTAGATAGCTAACTGCAGATTCGAATTCCTTATGCTTATAAGATTTGTAATTTGCTTTCAACAGGATAAGTCTCATTTGTATTCTAGGGGATGAAGTAGTATTAGTTTATGAATAAAAAGGTTGTATTTTATTCTAATTGTTCTTCCCTAAAAAACTGAACACCGTTTCAACCGGTCAGTAGAAGATTTCGGGGTTTGGAGAGGTTCAGTCATTTTGCAATTTTGATGCGCTTCAGGGAATCCTGGTAAAAGAATCCTTAAAAATAAGGCCTGGCCTCGGGCAGCTGCGGGGGTAGTCCCTGTCCGCTTGCCGGCCTGACTTTAGAGCCTCTGGACCAGATCCTGCGGCCATCTGTCCCTTAAGTGTGCACACGGGTGTCGTAACTAAGAGGAACGGGGCCCCTGGTCTCACGCTGCCTAAACTGAGCTGCGATCTGACCTTGCCAGTATACTTTACAGGAGATTTTCTCTCTTATTTTCTCTGAATTTATTGTTTTCTTCTTTATAGATGATCATGGGAACAGCAATAGTAGTCATGTAAAAATCTTTTTACCGAAAAAGCTGCTTGAATGTCTGCCGAAATGTTCAAGTTTACCCAAAGAGAGGCACCGTTGGAACACTAATGAGGTAGATACATTTCTATTTTTAGGGGTGTACTTTCTCGAAGGGCAAAACTTCTTAGGTCATTTTGCATAGTACTAATTTATCTTAGCTTTCCATTCAAAAGATCGAACTAGGAAGTTGTCCATGGGAATATGAATCTGGATTTGACAGAAACCGATATGTGTTCTTGAACTATCTCTGATCTGCTTGGCTTGCGTTGACAACTATAAACTCTGCACGCTCACTGACTCACTAAGGTAGCACGAGTTCCTCTATCTGTGTTTTCCTGCATTTTCGCGTCTTGCATTTGGTGATTAACTCTGCCCGCCTCTCCGTGGCACATCAGTGCTTGCTTATTATGTCGTCACGAAGGAATCAAGACACGGCCCAGTGTCCACACAGCGTGCGGTGTCTTGATGTGGCGTTTCCGTAGGCCTGGGGAGGGCGGGCATCCCACTGGCAAAGCGGCTCTCAGGCCTCTCTGGTGACGGGCGTCTGCGTGGAGAACGAGGTGCTTACCCGTCACGCCAGGGATTTTCACGCAGGATGAAGGCTGTGTAGTGATCGTATATCTGACGTCGCATTAGAAGGAAGGTTGATGAGACGCAGATAAAGTAGAATGAATAAAAAGTTGTATGTTTTTGGATCTCTTTTTGTAGATCTTAATCGGAGAGTGTTAATAGGAGGGATGGATTGCTTTGTCTTATTTTGAAATCTGACTATTTGAGTTCCGGGTGATACCCATGCAGCGTGGTCAGGAGAGCTGGCTGTGTATCCATCACTTCGGGAATGATGTTCCTTTAACTCCAATGGCTGGGATCATTGGTTTTGCGGAGTTTGTCTAAATCGGTGTTGCTGGTTCAACATTTACTTCCAAGTTTAGTTACATAGAACACCCTGTATCGAGCACTCAGCTTGCTAAAAGAGATGACAAGACAACCGTACTGCCTGTTTACCCTTATTGTTATTTAAAGATTATTTCACTCTTCTTGATTGAGAATGCTTTGATTTGACTTACGAGAGGTTGCCTAGATGAAGGTCTCTCTACTTATCCCAGCTGACAGAGATTTACATGCTCACTAGAACCTCAAAGCTTTGTTACCTTATCTCAACGGATGTCAATTTTTTTAAAGTATGTATGTTTTGATTATTTGCATAAATTATATTTTCCCCTCAGAATACTTCGCTTTGACAAACGTTAGCTAGTTTAGAGGCGTAGTGTTTTCATGTCATTTGTTAACTGTTTCAAACATTTTAGACAGGAAAACAAAGTCTAAATAAGTTGCAGATTAGTCTTCGTGGTAGATCGTTATTCCATCAGCAGAATAGTGTGATTTGGGAGCCATTCCGTAGGTCACAGCCAGGCCTTGAATTATTTAAAACCTCAGTGTGTTTCTTAGCGTTCCCTGCAACGTGGATTTGAGACCATAGTATTACATATTAGCTGCAGTTTATTCATAAATGTAACAAAACACGTAACAGTGATGTCTTTTATTCAGTGTTATGGTTTATATGAGATTGGCCATTTTTTAAATTATGACTTGAAATTATATTTGAAACCGGCAGTTGCTTAATGAATGAAAATCAGTGGTCTTAAGAAATCTCATAAGCTGGAGGTAACAGTGGCAGAAACTCGCTTGGTGGATTATTTGGACCATCGGTTTTAAAACTTGTTTGGTTTGGAGCTTCTGAGTGTGTGTTTACCTCTAAATTTTTGACACGTTCCATTTTCATATTTTAGATACATTATAAAACATATTTATAAAAGACAAGGTTAAAAGGAAAACAGAAGTAGTTCTGTGTTTCCTCCCGGGACCCCAGGACGCAGAGGTTCCTGGAAACCGCTGGCTTAGGTCACGTGACGCTGAAGTCCAAGTGCAAAGCAGGGGAAACCGCGCCCTCTGTGCCCGGCGAGGTGTGAAGCCGGTGTGAAGCCGGCCCGAGGCCTGCGGACCCCTGCCGAACACGGGCGGGTTACGTGCTCCCGAGGGCCAGCGGTGGCAGCGGAGGGTGGCATGGCAGCAGAGGGGACTCGGCTGGCAGTGGCGATGCATACGCCTGATCCCGGTGATCTTTTTCTCGGTTACTTGTCAGCTCAGCCCCGAGAGCCGAATTGGAGGGCCGGCCCACGTGTCTGCGTGGAGGACGTGGCTTCTTGTCTGTTTCTGCCTTTGGGAAAAATCGGGGAACCTTAGAGCGACAGCGGAAGGCGCAGATTAGGAGCTGTTAACTCTGGTGGAGTGTGGCCATGGTGGCTGTCACTTTTTTTTTTTTTTACCTGGCTTGGGTAGCAGGAGGATTGAAACCATCAGCACCCCGATTCAGCACTTCTTTGATCTGGCTAGGCCTTGTCATTGTCCCACGTCCTCAGCCTGCCATCCTTCGCGTTGGCACCAAAATCGGAAGGAAACGGACTTCGTGGACGCGTCTCGCCGGCTTGGTGGCCCTTTGGAAGGCAGAGTGCCTTTCGTCAGTCACCCTGGAGGCAGGTGTCGCCGTGCTGGCACCGCGAGGGGCCCGGCGTCCCTCTGGAGTGGGGCTGAGCGCTGTGTTTGCGGGGGACCCCTCGACGTGGGCGGCTGGCGTTCAGGAGTCGTCGTGTGGAACGGCGTTTCCTTAGACCCCCTCACAGGGACAGGGCACTGTCACCCGGAGAGAGAGGCGTCTGGGAACAAGAGTGGTCGCGAGCATAGCTGATGCGTGATTTCCGTCTCACTCTCTGCACAGCATCTGTTCCTGACGCAGACCGGCGGCCCGAGGTGCCTGTGTGAGATGTCAGCTGTCATCTGTGTCCGCGTCCGTGTCCCGGGTGTGCTCCGTTGAATTCCTGGGTATCATGGGTCCCCTGTGTGCTTTGGAGAAATTCCTGACTCAGAGCTGTGTTTTAGTATCTGTGATTATTTGAGAAGAACCAGCTTCTGTGCTGTGTGTATCTGGTGACAGAGGGAGAGAGAGTTCGTGCTCGGTCACACGCTGCCAGTTATGGAGCACTCGTTCTTTGCTAGTGGCCGGCTGCTGTGTATCATTATTCCTGAGCTTCACAACAGTATTACGAGGTGTGTCATCTTTCCATTGACAGACAGGGAGGGTTGGTAGAGAGTGGTTCCGTCATCTGGTCGAGGTAGGACGCCGGGCAGGGCCTGTCCCCCTGAGCTGAGTTCTCATGTGGCGCTTGTTACTTCTTAGGGACATTCGTTCTGTCGTGTGTAGACCGGGCGTTGACTCAGGCCCCTGACCGTGTTCCTGGGCTCGGCCTGTGGTTCGGTTGTGGTTGGTTTGTGGGTCCTTAGCACGCATCTGTACAGCCGAAAGGAAGACCACTAGGCAGTAGACAGGTCGCGAGGCCTAGTCAGGCTGCTCTGGACCTTTCTAACTCTCTGGGATAGGCAGACGCTCCAGCCCTTCTTGAATGCTATTTGCGATCGCAAAATAAGCGTTGTCTCCAAAAAGAAATCGGTTTTAGAATATACTTCCCAAACCACACACGCTTCCCGCGGGTTCTGACGTCGCTAGAGGACGTGGTCCCATGATCGTGGCCGCTGACGTTTATCGAACAGCTGCTGGATGCTGGGCCTTACGGGGCCCTCACCTGCATAACCTCCTTTCTGCTTGAGCTGGTCCTGCGTGATGGCTTTGGTGACTGTCTTCATAGCGCGGAGGAGGACATTTGGGTGGTGGCACTGGGTCCGGCCCCCCAGCCCGCTGCAGTTCTGCCCTCAGGAAGACTTTCCCACACCTGCCCAAGGTCCCGCAGCTGTGAGCGGCTTCTCTTCCTCTTTGTTTTAAAGACTTATTCGGCTTCTTCGTATTTTGCATTTTCAAGTATTCTACATCCACTTAATGTATTTCTGCACGAAGATTTAAAAAATTACCAAAACCTCATTTCTTAGGGCAGTACTTTGGATGGTTAATAATGAATATTAATATGCGGGCTCCAGGTAATGAAGAAGATATATTAAAAGTAAAAATTGTGTACCTCTGGGTGACTGGAGGTTAGGCCTGATTTTTATATCCAGGGCAGGGGAGAAAGAATATATTAAACACAGAGCACGTTTGTCAGAGAACCAACTCTTTTTTATAATCAGCTGGGTATTCACATCTTCATTAGGTGAACTGTTATAAGGTTTATGCATTTTAAGTTAATATTTTTAAGGCCCAGAGCCAGAAAGAATTATGCTAATGCAACCTTCTGATGGCGCAAATGACGACTTCGTAATTACACATATTAGTACTCCATATACGTTGTGGGGACCGAAATTTCTTTTGTTTAGTCGTTAATTAGCCGTTTGACTTACAGGAGCGCTCCAACCTTCTGTGGTCGCAGAGTCTGGGTTCCCAGCGGCGTCCCCCGCAAGGCAAAGCTGAGGGAGGACCGCGGATCCGTCGTAACGGACGGACGTCTGTCCCTTGAATGCCTTTCGGTCCCTTCTGTGTGCTATTGCTTCTGAACTATTGATGCTCTTTTGTTTTTTCTCTAATGTAAAGTGTCTCTGAGTTAGCAAACAAAATAGAAATCTGGTTCGTGCTGATCTTAAAGTCACGTCAAAGGTTTTTAGTTGGTGGCAGCTTCCGTTTTAATGGCAGAAGTGTCAGCGTTCAGAGCGGTGTGCATGCAGACGGGTGTATTTGAAGACAGACCCCAGAACCCGAAGGAACCCTCCCCACATACAAAGCTTTTTATATAGGGAGAGAATCACTCTTTTAAATCCTGAATGCTTTTTCCGACTTTTTATAATTAGGTAAGAAAAATACACTTAAAGACCGTGAGAATTATTATATTATATTTTATGGAAGTCTTTTGGTTTTAACAAGCAGCCACCTGACTTTTTAAAATTTCTTTAATCATCTTTTTGTTCTGTGCGTGGAGGCATATGTTCTTGAGTGTTTTTGCATATTTTGATTCTTCTCTTTGTTTAACTTACAAAGTTCTCCGTTTCGAGCTGTGATTTTTCAGTGATTGGTTTCGCTAGTGAAGTTATGTGTTACTTTTTGCAGCATAGACCCACATTTTTTTGGGGGGATCATTTAGGACTCCTCAAATTTCCAAAATGTGAACTGAACTGAAGTGCGTGTAACACTCTGATTGCACCAGTGGGGGACGCACTACTGCAGTGATGGCTTGGGGAGCAGTCACCCCGAGATGCGGCGCCCTCCCGCCCGGCGTGGGCAGTGACCACGTGGGAACGCTCCGAGTGGGGCTCAGTGCAGGCGGGGTCTCCCGCTTACATCACACATAGGAAGATGCAGACGTGAGTGCAGAGGGCCAGGTTTTGAGAGCGATGCCGTTTGATTTTCGAATGCAGTATCTGAGACCAAACTTCACATTAAATGTGGGAATTTTGTAGCAGTTGGGTTAACACAGTTCCTCTGTAGAACTTAGTTCGAAGTGAGATGCGTGGACCGCAGTCTAAGGGCGCGCATGCCCATCCGCCGGACAGCCTGCATCGGTGGTGGCGGCAGAGGCAGAGGGGACGCTGAAGTGTGGGGACAGATGTCTTTCCACATCGGTGAGGCCAGGCAGGTGGGGAGGGATCAGTACAGGCAGGTGAGAAGCAGACCTCACCTGCAGAGAGTAGAATAATGCTTCTCAAATTTGAATAAGATGCTAAAGAACTTTTTCTTTGAAGGAAGAGAATTTCTGTGGACCCACCTCAGTTTTGACCCAGACTCTTCTTATTATAATATAATATATCAGAATATAGCACTTAGAAGAATACTTGGCCCACGGCCAGCGTTCAGTAAATATTTGTCGAATGGATGAAATATGTAAAAACCCAGAAAACTCAGTATACATTTCTTAATTCTGGGAGTTCTTCTGTAAATATAAACCTCAAATAGATATATACATTACATAAAAAGAAACCACACAACTAATAAAATTTATATTAACAACATTAATTAAATGCGGTGGATGACTTGCCAAAACTAAATTGTCTCCTGCGACACGAATCTAACACTGACTGTTGTCAGGCTGGTTCTTTTGAATTTGTCTCCCACAGAACTCTTCAGAAACTGCTTTTTGCTCAGCAAGCATTTTTACAAGTCTGCCTAACGTTAGGCCTTGGCACAAATATATCATTTAGTCTTAAGTTCACTTCTGGTTCTTGTCGTTAGTCCAAGAACAGCCTAAATGACACTGCTGGGTACCCAGGCAATTGTAATCACAGATCATAAACTTGAGCAATGAATTTGTGTGTTAGGATATGATCGTTATGGGTTTTGCTCTTGCGGATTGTAAATGAAATTCAGATGGGAGGTTGAAACTTTTTACTGAACCCGAGATCACTGATCCCTTGGAGAGAGAGGGTCAGGACACAGAGCTGGCAGGTGTCGTCCCGGCTCTGCCACCAGTCAGCTGGGTGTCCGCTGAGACACCTACCTGCCTGGCCCCTCTTTGGGCTTGTGCTGAGCCGTTTAAAGGTTCGCCCTCAGCATGGCTCCCCGTGTGGGCTAGGTCACGGTGGCTTTCGCAGTCGTCGGGGACTGCGGGACCTTCGGGTAGGTCTAGCTTGTCACTTCATGTGTTTTTTACTGTTGTCATCCTTTCGGTCACCAAATGTACAATCCAGTGGTCTGTAGTGAATGCACACAGGTGTGCAGCCGTCAGCACGATCTGATTGTACCTTCATCACCCGACAGCTAGGGGCATCTGTCCTCTGGACTGGGCGGGGTGGCGCCCTCAGGGGCGGGCAGCCCCTGTTCAGGCTTCCAGGTTCTTCTGTAGTGTCTTCTCCCAGTGTCATGAGCTGTCTAGCCCTGGACTGGAAATTTGAGCAGTGTCCTTTTTGCCCAGGTCTTAACATATAGTGCTGTTCCCTGAGGTCATTTTTAAAGAAATATTCAAGTGCAAACGAGGCTCCGGTTTGGTCCCATGTTTTTCTGACTTGGATGAAAAGGGCTTTAGTGGAGTTTATAGACGCACTAAAACTGTGCACTGTGTGGACTCTTTGTCGATGGGCTTCGTGGGGCCAAAATGTCCCAGCATTTTCAGGGGTGGTGGGAGCCGGTGGTGGTGGTGGCGCCTTTCCCCGAGGGGAGGCTGAGACAGACGAGGGCGAGGACAGTAAGGCTGGCGCTCCTTAGCTTAGCAGTTTTCAGGCCGAGCGGCATCTGGATGGACACTGGCCTTGTCACAATGCAGGTCGCTGGGCTCCATCCCCGAGGGGAGGCTGGTGGGCGCCATTTCCGCCAGGTTTCAGAGAAACCCACCTGGATGGAGGAGCCCAGCGTCGTGGGACTTTCTGATGGGCGGTGCCCGATGTGGTGTGCGCCCTGCTGCCTGCGCAGCTCGGGTGTGGCGCGCGCGCTTGGGCCGCACTGAGTTGTCCGGGTCCCTGTCTCTTGTCGCACCTGGGAGGCAGGGACTCGGACGTCCGGCATTTACCTAGCGTGTTGGTTACTGTCTGGTTGCAGAGGAAGCCCTTTTTGAGTGTGGGGGGCAGTGGTAGGGCGTGTGGAGGCTTAGTCCAGTTTTTGTGACCTTTTTGGAAGAGGTGGCATGATGGGTAATCTCCACCTTTTTTTCCCCATCTTCGTAACACTTAGCTGAAAACGGCGGAACCCTAAAGCTGAATGTCATTCTACCTGCCTACCTGTCTACCTGCCTACCTACCTACCTACCTGTCTGCCCGCTTTCCAGTCTTTTCAACACTACCTACCAACTGTTCCCAATGATCAATTCTGTTATCTTGGTAGTTATGAAGTTCAGTTGAAGATTTTAAAAGAAGTTCCTAAAATATGACCTAGGTTTCCAGTTTTAATGCTTTTAGAAAGCTGGAAAAAATGACAAAAAAAAAAATGACAAAGAGAAGTCCTCTCTAGGCGGTCAAGAAAGCACAGGGGGTGGGCTGGGGCGAGCGCAGTGAAAGCTGAGTGTGTGTGTGACAGCGTGTGCGTGACAGCGTGTGTGTGACTGTGTGTGTGACAGTGTGTGTGTGACAGCGTGTGCGTGACAGCGCTTCCATACGGGAGAATATCGTGGGCGGGTGTGTGCGCTCCACGCGGCTTCTCAGACCTCCGTGGCCGTGTGTTCGTGGGGCTGCCAAGGGGTGGAGAGAAGAAATAAATGTAAAATTTAAAGAACCTGCTGTTAATGTTTGGGGAGAAATGAAGAAAGTAGGAGAAGCTCCAACTTTGGGGCTTTGGACAGGATTGAGCAGGTGTGTGTGTGTGTGCGCGCGCGCGTGCAAGCGCGTGCGCGTGCACGAGTGCATGTATCCAGGTGAATGTGTGTGCCTGCATCCATGTGGGTGGATGTGTGCACCTGCATCCAGGTGTGTGCCTGCATCCATGTGTGTGTGTGCGCCTGCATCCAGATGGGGCTACTGAGAGAGCCCAGGGGGAATTCTGAGGCAGGTTTCATTTAGCACTGAGTTCACTTCCTTATGATTCCAAAGGAATTTATGAGAAAAAGAGAGGTTCCAATGTTGAAGCAACCAGGAAGCTGAAAGGTAGCTTTCCCTGGTGTAGGAAGTGGAGCCACCTGAGCCTGAAGTCAGAGGGAGCAGGTGACTGAGGGACTCACCGTCTCGGATGGCTGTGGCAGAAGCGCGTGAACCCAGGCCACACCTTCAACTTTTTGCTGTTTACTCTTTTAAAATAAGATTTTTTTAGAGCAGTCTACAGTTCACAGCAAACTGAGAGGAAGGTTCAGTAAGTTCTCAGTTATCCGCTGCTCCCCACATGGGCCCAGCCCTCCCCGCTGTCAGCATCTCTCACCGGGGTGGGACGTTAACGTCGAGGAACCTACGTCACCCATCATCATCACCCAAAGCCTGGTTCACGTGAAGGTCACTCTTGGCGTTGTCCACGCTGTGGGTTTAGGTGAACGTGTGATGACATGTGCTCGTCCTTGTGGCACAGATTTGTTTTGCCGTCCTCTGTGCTCTACTGTTTATCCTCCAGCCCTTGGGAACCGCTGCCCTTTTCAATGTCTCCATAATGTTGCCTTTTCCAGAGTGCCGTCCAGTTGGAATCACACAGCAGGCAGCCCTTTCGGATTGGCTGCTCTCACTTCGCATAGGCCTTTGAGGTCCTTCCATGGCTTTCCACGGGCCTGTCGCTCACTTCCATTCAGCACGAAACGATGTCGCGCTGTCTGGATGGACCACAGTTTGTCCATTCGCCTCCTGAAAGACCTCTTGGCCGCTGCCAGGTTTTGGCAAATAGGAATAAAGCGGATACAAAGTTCTGTGTGCAGGCTTTTGTGTGGACATAGGTTTTCGACTACTTTTAGTAAGTCCCAAGGAGTGCAATCGCTAGATTGCATAGTAAGAGTATATTTAGTTTTGCAGGAAACTGCCAAACCGTCTTTGCAAAGTGTCTGTCCCGTTGTTGCGCCCCAGCAGCGGTGACTGAGATGCCCGCTCCGCTGTCCCACGTTCTCGTCAGCATTCGGCGCCATCAGGTGCTGCGGATTGTGGCCATTGTCACGATGTACCTCGTCGTCGTTTTCATTTGCATCTCCTCGGTGGCGTGTGACGTGGAGCATCTTGTCACACGCGTACTTGCCATCTGGACGTCTTCTCTGCTGAGGCCCGTAGCCCACTTTAAAAATCAGGTGGTTTTCTCACTGAGTTTTCAGACTTTTCTGCGTATCTTGGATGACGGTCCTTTGTCAGCTGTGTTTTGCAAATACTGTCTCCCAGTCTGTGGCTTGGCTTGTCTTTCTCTTGATAACGTCTTTCTTTCGTGGGGCCGGAATTTTTAATTGGAATGAAGTCAGCTCATCAGGCGTTTCTTTCACAGAGTGACCTTTTGCTATTGTGACGTCACACCCAAGGTCGTCTGGTTCTCCTCCGATGGCATCTTTAGGAGCTTTGTAGTGTTGCATTTTACAGTTAGGTCTGTGACTGCGCTGATCTTTGCAAAGGGTGTGGGGTCTGTGTCTCGATGCATTCATTGTCTTGCACGTGGGGTCCAGTCGTCCCAGTTCTGTTTGGTGGAAAGACTTTGTTCCGTTGCGTTGTCTTTGCTCCTTTGTCAAAGATCAGTTTACGTGGCTGTTTCTGGGCTCTCGGTTCTGCATCATGGATCTGCTTGTCTGTCCTTCTGACAGCACCGCGCTGTCTTGCTCATCGCGGCTGTAGAGTAAGTTAAGTCTCGGAGTCAGATCGTGTCAGCCCCTGACTCTGTTCCTCTCATTCAGTATTGAGCTGGCTATTGTGAGTCTTTTGCTTCTCCGTGTAAACTGTTAGAATCTGTTTGTTGATACTCACAGAACAACTTGCCGGGATTTTGATGAGTATTGCATCGAATCTATATATCAAGGTGAGAAGAACTGACATCCTGACGATATTGAGTCTTGCTATCCAGGGACATGGACTATCTGTGTGTGGATTTAGTTCTTTGATTAGTTCTTCATCAGAGTTTTGTAGTTTGCCTCATATAGATCGTGTATATATTTTGTTAGCTATACATCAAATTATTTCATTTTTGGGTGCTAATGTATTGTGACCTAAAATTCAGATTCCACTGGCTCATTATTGGTGTACAGGAAAGCGACAGACTTTTGTATACTAACCCTGTCCAGGCTTTTTCAGAAGGCCAGGCCTTTTGTAAACAAGAAAGGCCATCATCCTGTGTGTGGCTCTGCCCGAAGTGGTTCTCCCTTGAAGAGGCCAGTGTGGGCAGCGCCGCAGGGAAGGGGACAGTCCCAGTGCGGGAGGCCACGGCCGCGGCCTTCGGGGTGGCTGCCCAGGAGGGAGGCCGTCCCGCTGGCAGCTGGTTCTTAGAAAGGGCTGTGACGGGCGGCGGGAAACGCTTAACTGTATTTACCTTGTTAAAAATGAAAAATTGAAAGAAAGGGCAAATGCTATCTGCTTTCCATTTCTGAGAAAGGATCCATTACAACAGCTTGAAATCAGGCAGGATCT
This sequence comes from Macroglossus sobrinus, assembly GCA_004027375.1. Taxonomy (NCBI): domain Eukaryota; kingdom Metazoa; phylum Chordata; class Mammalia; order Chiroptera; family Pteropodidae; genus Macroglossus; species Macroglossus sobrinus. The sequence continues at coordinate 68,227 of PVKZ01001902.1, read as the reverse complement.
ATGCCACTGAGCTCAGAGTATGGTCAGTTCCCGTTTTTCCTGCCAGGGCTGACGCTGCGCGGCGACAGGGCCGCCTTTACTGGCATCGGGTGACAGTCCCTAATGCGCACGTTGAAGTCTCATCTCACATTTACGCCGTTGAGCGAAATGTAGACTTCCTAACTCTGTTTTATTTAGGGATCATTTTTGCTAAATGCTTTAATTATTATTAATCAAATTTTCATATTTAAGCATCTCCGGTAATTTTTCACAATCCATTCCTCAGGCGGTTCAGAGGACCTGCTCTGTGACGATTCTGTGGTGTTTATTTCCTAGATGAGGTCAGCGCGATATAAGTGTGTGGGAATTAGCATTGACCATCATGTACTATGCTGTGTGCTTCTCTGCTTTTCGTCGTGTTTGTCTGGTCGCCCCTGGTCTGGGTGGACAGCAGTGTGGCATCTGCTCCGTTTGCTGATGGTCCCCGGGTGCTCAGAACAGTGCCTCCCGCTTAGTGTTTGTGGAATGAATGAATGAAGAGTTGAGCGACAGGCGTCATTTAGGTCCCTTTGTCTCTGAATCAGGTAGACAGCCCGGCGTGGTGGCTCTGGACACGTCTGTGGGCGCTGCCCCCGAAACGGATGATGTGGAGGAGAGGCATGAAATGCAGGTTCCCAGGTCGCGGGCGGGAGGGCTGAGGCCAGCGCACTCGGTCCTTCATCTGGGATGCGGGGTCAGCTAAGCTGCGCCCGTCTAAGGCGAGCGTGACCTCTGGGGAGGGGCCCTTGTCCTGTGGAGCCGCGGGCCGGGGAGAGGGCTCACTGAGTGCCACCAGATCACCCCGAGCCCGCCGTCTGCGACAGCTGGCTTTTTTGGCAATGTCTTCAGATGTTCTGTGCTGCGGTGGCCATGTATATTTTTATACTCGTTAACCCAGTACTGTACTTGTACATTCGTGGCCCAGCTTTTCTCTGAACGTGTTGTGTGTGTCGTAGGTGACAGTGATCCACGGCATCGTGTGTGTTGTGACTACAGGTTAGTGTTCTGTTGAATTTCATGCCATCATTTATGTCTTTAGCGATACTTTCGAGGGTCTAATGTGTGTCAGGCGCTGGATGAGGAAGCCGAGGACACCAGACAGGCACGTTCTTATTCTCATGAGGTTGATAATTTAGAAGAAAAGACAGAACGTAGGGACTTCAGAGGTGCTAAGAAGAAACCGGGATAGGATACTGAGGTGTGGGCGCTTCGGGTGGGCTGGGTACGTAAGGCCTTTCTTTAGATGTGACGTTTGCGCTGAGCTCCGGGTGGTCGAAGGGGCGTAGTCACTGGATGATCTAGGGAGAGGGACATTTTAGACGGGGGAGTAGTGCGTGCAAAGGCCCTGAGGCAGGACCGCCTTCGGTCTGAGGAACAGCAATTGCTCATCGAGGCTGGAGCAGAGTGAGTGTCTGGGAATGAGCCGGGCAGAGCTTGGTCTCGCAGGCAGGCAGACTTGGACTTTCATTTCTGAGTAACAGGAAGTCATCGGGGGACGAGCTGCCAGGAAGTGGGTGACATACGGATTTTTTTGCAGAGCCTTCCTTGGCTGCTCTGTGGCTGACGGGGAGGCCAGACACCAGCTGGGAGGCTGTCGCAGTATTGGACAGAAGTGCACGGAACACACCCCCGTTCGGGTGGGACGCGTTAGGCAGGGCCGCTGGCCCCTGCCATGGAGGGAGCAGCCAGGTCGCTGAGACGTGGGCTGTGACGAGGATGGAGGAGCCGCCCGTGGACCTGGGCACCTGGAGGCTCTTAGCGACCCTGGCGAGCGGGGTGTGCAGACTGGCGGGCGCAGAGGCCCAGCAGGCGGGCGGAGGAGCCAGTGAGGTGGGTGGGGGGACTGCAGGTGTTAGCGGGTCGTGCCAGACAGGAGATGTGGCCGGAGGGAATGTGCTGTCCCTCCGGGGGAGGGGGTGGGGGCCCCCCGAAGCAGGGAGGTTCGGGGCAGACCTCGGGGGGAGGGGCATCTGGTGGGATTGGTCACCTGGATGAAGACCCCAGAGTGAAACCTGCACGTGCTTTATGGAGGTGGACACATCTGGAGAAGGAATTGAAACGGTGATTCGGAAAGAAGCAGCGGGATGTCACTGCTGCCCCGTCCAGTCGCCCTGGGGTCGGCGGACACACCGCACCTCTGTGAGCAGCCACTGCGGCCCCGCCCCATCCCCCCAGGGGTGCTGGGCCAGATCTCTGAAGCCGGCCTAGAGCGTCTGCCTTTTAAAGCTCCTGGGCCGCGTCCACCAGACAGGTCCCTGCCCTGTGGGCTCGTTGGACCAGCGATGGGCATCACGCTGCCGTCTCCCGGGGGCCAGGCGCCCCGTGCACGTGCTCTCACTCTTCTGGGTTCCCGGGCACGCTGACCGGCTGCTGGACCCTCTGTCCACCTCATGGCGTGGCCACCTGCTGGAGCCGGCCAGGGCGTCTGGCTGCGGGCGGAGCTCCTGCGCCTGACCGGGTTACCCCTCACCTCCCGGGCTGATGACCCTCGTGCCGAGGGGCGTACAAACCGCCACACGCGCCCCTCTTTTCTGCTTTCCTTACCCAGGGTGCACAGCGCCTGCTTGCGCCCCTACAAATACCTCCTCCCCATCCCCGCCGTCGGACCCCACTGCACAAATCCCGCCCCCAGCGAGCCCTGTCTGCCGGCTCCTCTGTGTCTGCGCCCACGCAGCTCAGCGTCGCTGGGCAAGGAAGATGAGATAACGAACCAGATGTGCATCTCTGTGCCTTCTTCATCACCAGCCTCTGGTGGGCGGCTGTCACCACCCATGGTTTCCTAGGGTTCAGCCCCGGCGCCCCAGTGGGGAGTCTCCAGGACCGCGTCGTCCCCTCCGCCTTCTGCACGCTGGCCCAGCCCTTCGCCATCATCACGACTCTGGACCCCACCTCCCTCTCCAGGACTTCGGTCCAGCAGTCGCCGTGCGTTTTCCTGCGTCGTAATCCCGGCATTTCCTCCAGGTCATTCGGACTCACGTGCCCAGGCCCTCTGCGCGAACCCGTCTTGTGACAAAAAGCAAGCAGCCTCCCTCTCCATCAGTAGTAGCCCCATTTGTTAAATCCTCAATGTCAGAACTTCTCAAGAAAGTAACCTGCACATTCTGTGCTCGCCCGGTCCCCGCCAGCTCTCCCATCCATCTGCCCCAGCATCGTACACACCGCCAGACCCAGTGGGCGCTCTGTGGCCTCTCAACAGTCTCCAGCGTAGTTGCCCATCCCTCCTGCCCGGGACGCCCTTCTCGGCGGGCGCTCCTTCCACCTCGTGGGCCTCTCCCCTCAGCCCCCCGGGTCAGAACGTCCTTCCCAGTCCAGCCTCTCGGGGGCCCAGCTCCTCGGGGCCCCGCCACCACCTCTGTGGCTCACGTTCAGCCTGGCTCTTCTTCAGACACTCGTGCGGATGCCGTGGCTCCGACAGGCCGTCCCGCAACCAACTCTGCTTCAGTCCCCAGATCTGCCGCCCTGCAGCCGTCCTCATCTTCCTCTGGCTCCCACACCGCGTCTGCCCCCACCTCTCTGCCCCCATCTGTCTCGCTCGTGGTCGCTGGGCCCTGCAGAGGGAGGACGCCTGTGCACGCCTGTGCACGGGTGTGCACGCCTGTGCACACCCATGCACACCCGTGCACGCCGTCTCAGACGCACGTCTTAAGGCAGGGCACATACATACGGTTACAGGGGAGGCCAGTTGTGCTGAAACGGTTGTCCAAACATCAGTAAAACGCAGACTTGTGACGTGACGATGTATGCGCACTACAGGTCTCCTGCTGGGTCTGTAACTACCACAAAACGAAGTGATAAACACCAGTGAGAGTTCATATCATGAAATCAGTGATAGGGATAAAGATACCTGAGGTTTCAGAGTCATAAGTACTGCCTGTATCACTGAGGTTTGTTGCCTCTCTTCACAATTAGACACAATATTATATTTCAGTTGGAGGTTAATGAAGTAAGGATGTAGCTCTTTTCTCATCCAAGGTCGTGGACCCCCTGTGTGTTCCTCACGTAATCCTTCCATCTCCCTGTCATTGCTGTCACCGCTGCTCACCTGGACACCAGGTGTGTCCTGTGGGACTCGCCTCTACTCGAGACCTCCTCTAGTTTATATTCCCCACAGCAGCCAGAATTAGCTCCTTCAAATAGTAAAATGCAAATCATTTCTCCTAGTGCTTTCCACCGTTGTCTGGGTGTAAATTGAATGCGTTAAGATGGCTGCTGAATCTTGGCTCAGTCTGGCCTTGTCTTAGGTCCTCGGCCTTACGCTGGCTGAGCAGCAGCCACGCTGTTCTCTGTTCTTCCTGTCGTTTGTTACCCACGCTAATCTGTTGCTGCTTCACAATATCACCATGAACTTGGCGTTAAACGCTGTACGTCTGCTGTCTCTCAATTTTGTGGGCGTGGGGTCCAGGCACGGCTGAGCCGGGCCCTCTGCTGTAGGGTCTCCCCAGAATGCATTCAGGGTGCCCGTCGGCCAGGGCTGGGGTCTCATCTGAGGGCTTGACTGTAGAACCCCGCTCCTAGCCGATGGGGTTGTTGGCAGCATTCCGTTCCCCGCGAGCTGTTGGGCTGCGGGCTCAGTTTCCCCGCTGGTGATCAGCTGCAGACAGCTGTTAGCGCCTCGGTTCTCGTGCCTTCTCAACATGGCCGTGTGGCTCGGAGCCAGCGAGGGAGAGGTAGAGAGACCCCTGGCAAGACGATGCCGCAGTCTCACGTGACGGGATCACACGTGCAGCCACCGGTGTCCCCTCCCTTGGCTGTGTTCTCGTAGTTTAAAATCAGCTCCCAGGTCCTGTCCACACTCGGGAGGGGTGTGCACGGGAGGCCGGTGTAGAGTCGTCAGCCCCCTCCCACCCTGCAGCCCCAGCCATCTGTAGTTGGCGCATCCTTGAAGGCAAAAAAGAATTTCCAGGTCCCGGTCCAGAGTGATGCTCGGACTGAAGCCCTGTGGGCATTGTCCAGCCTCAGGAGTGGCGATGAGGCGCTTCCCCTGGGGTCGGTTGAAACGGGGGAGAAGCTGACTTTCCCAGGTGTCTTCTTGTCCTTTCTTTCTTTCTTTCCTTCCTTCATCAGTCGTTTACGGAATCTCTGCCGTGGGCCAGTGCCGAGGTTCTAACGGGATGAACAGGGCTGCAGCTTGCAGTTCGGAGCCGTGTGTTTGTTTCTCAGCTGAGGACTAGCTCTCGAACTGGAAGGCCGGGCAGTTTTTACACTGAAAAGGCATTTTAATCGCAGCCGAACCATTTTTTTCAAACATAAACTTATGGGGAACCTGACTCTAGGAAACAGAGTGGAGATGATTGGGTGGAAACTGGGGGTCGAGGCCAACTGCCTCCTCCAGTGGCAGTCACCACAGTGAGCGCTGGGGACGCTGGGGGCGAAGCAGGGTCAGGACGTGGCTGCGGGGGTCCTGACCAGACTGGGACGCAGGGAGCTGGCGCCTGGAGGGCTCAAGGCCAGCTTAATGCAACACCTCTGCTCGCTCCGTGGGCCGGCGGCAGTCAAACGGGACCGCTGCTGACCCTTTGAAGGGCACTCAGAAACACGTGGGGGCACTTTCTGGGTGTTACAGCGACTATGTGCGCGCGGCGGGTGTCCTTCTGTACTAAATAGTAACAATGCTTTCACTCAGTCCTTGCATACTGAAATCAGCCTCTTGGTCCCACCCAGGCTGGGGCCCCAGCCCTGACCAGCTAACCTGAGGTCTTGGGGGTGGGGCCCAGGCTGGGGTGTTTTGAAAGCCCCGTAGGAGATTCTGAAGTGCATAGGGCTGAGAATCACTGCCCCGGTCTCCTGCTTTTGCAAGTCTGCATTGCAGATAAACAGTCGTGGCTGACAGCAAGCCACAGGAGACCTGGCGGGAGCGTCCGTGAGAGACACGTGGGCTCGGTGCAGCGTCGTTACTGTCTCCGAGCAGCGATCGCTGGACCCGGCGACACTCCTGCATCTGGACAACACTCAGTCGGTATCTGTTAGGGCTGAGGTTGTCGCGTCTTCTTCCTGTAGCCTTCCTTATCCTTTTCGTTTCTGAATACTTCAGCCCAATAGATGAAGTGCCTGTTCGTAACATTGTTTTTATATTTGTAACATTGTTTTTATAACATTATTTTTGTAACATTGTTTTTGTAACATTTATAACATTGTTTTCTCCTTCCTGTCGTCCATCTCCATCAGTTAGCTACTCACTCTTCTGTCCATTCCTTAAGGTTCTTAGGTGTCTATGTCATTCCCCCCAGTCCCAAAATGTGACCATGCACATTCCTGATGGAGTGGCCGTCCAGCCTGGGAAGACACCTCATCTTACCAGATGATCAGTTTCTGAGGAACTTCAGGTGTTAGAAAACTTTATATTGTAGGCTTAGTCAGGGAAAGCTCTGGAAAAATGAACAAGAGAACTGATATAGGCAGTTCTCAGAGAAGACATTGGCTGTTGACGGCCTCATAATTTTCTCATCGAGGGTAGTCTTATTAGTAGGAGAGTAATTTGTCACCATCCTCATCATAAATTTCCAGATTTTTTTTCTCTATATTGGTCTGACACTGACAGAATCTCATGATGTCAACAAATTTAGTATGGTTTCTAAAGTATTCCATGAGTATGTAGTGAAGATTAGTGTCACTTAGCTTTCTGTCCTTTACCAAAATCAGCGTTCCCTCCAAGCCCACTCCTTGCCTTCTGGTTTTCTCACCACTGGACTTTTTTGTATTTTTTGTCTGCACCACTGAAGGGTCTGCCTGTGGTTTCTGTAAATTGGTGCCGGTCTTAACGGTTTAGCCCTCCATCTTTTCACGCTTATGAGATGCCTTTGGAAATACAGTTTAACCTTTGGTCAGGTTGACTTAATTTTTAAACGTGGGCCGGGAATGTTATGTGTATGTTGTGTGTGTGTGTGTGTGTGTGTGTGTGTGTGTTCTGTGCACATGGGTACATGTTGCGTGTGTGTGTATGTGTAGTGGTCTGTTCTGTGTCGGGTGAGGACTGAGCGTGGGTGTAGGGGTGCTCTTGTTCTGGGGTGTACTCTATCCCCAGCGTACGCAGCTCAATGCACAGCACCGGCGCCCTGAGAGCCTGCGCCGGGCCCAGTGCCGTCCGGTGTGTCCGCAGCGCTGGGCCTCTGGGGGGCATCGTGCTTGCTTTACTGGGATGGTTTGGAGGGCAGTGAATTAGCAGGTACGACACCTGATATAATACACTGCAGAACGTTCATTCACTTGCCCGTATGTGCAGTGAACGTATCTTAAGCGAGACAGAAAGCACTGACTGTGTGTAGACGGTGGTCGACGCGTTGGATCCCATCAAGTTCTGTGTCTCAAGACACCAGGCAGTGACCGACACGTCGGGTCAGAGTGGGATTGGCCATCAGGGGCCTCCGGTCGGGGCGTTCTGAGAAGTCCTGCGCATTGGAGAAAGACAGGCCAGCCAGCAGGAACGTGGGCAGGAGACAGGAACAGGCCCTTCGTGGCGGTGCACGGACACAGGGAGAGGCGCTGACCCTCGTGAGTCATCGGGGGTGTGAAGTGAAGCCACAGCCAGACGCCATCACACAACCAACCAGGTGGCTCAAGTCAGAGAGACGGTGTGAGGTGCCGGCAAGGAGCAGAGCAGCGGGAGCACGCCCACGCGGCCGAGGGCCGTCACCAGTGTGCACACCTGGAGGCCGTCAGGCGCGAGAGCCCTTCTGCTCCCGATGCGTGTCCCCAGCAGAAGCGCATGCGCACGGCTGTTCTCGGGTGACTCCACATTCCTCAGAACCAGAAGCAGCCCAAATGCTCGCCCACGACAGGACGGGAAAGTCCGTGTCACATTAACCATGGCCGTGGAGGGCAGAGAATGCTGCTGTGTCCAAGAAGTGAGAAACTCACAGACGTGATGTGGCGTGAAGGAAAGCAGCCTTCGCTTCTGTATTGTGTGACGCTGGGGACAAGTTCCGAGCGGCTCAGAAGCAGGAAGCACTCGTTCACGGGCTGGACGTCCCGAAGAGTTCATTGCCTTTGGAGGATGGGGTTGGGGGTACTGGGAGGCTTCTGGGGGGCTGCTGATGTTCTCTCTGCTTCTTGATCGTGCGTGTGATACGTGTGCATAGACACACAGACACACTGTCATTTGTCCTCTTTCCTGTTTGTATGTCATTTCCGCGAAAAGTTCATTGAAACAGCATAGCGTAAAGATGATTAAAGCAACGAGAAATGCGCATACGGCTGTATCTCTCGAGAGACAGCGTTCGCTCCTGTTGTACAGTCTGAAAAAAGTCAGCGCTGAGCCCCCCTTAGGGACACGGCAGTAGCTGGCGCGTACTGGCCCGGGAGCACACGCACCGCGAGCGCCGGGGACAGTGGGATATTTGTCACGGGAAGGGGACCACACGCAACCGTGGGGAAAGCTGAGAAAGTCGAGCTCAGGGGAGGCATGAGGGGGTCAGGGGTCACCTCCTGGGCACTGGGCTGGGTGGCCAGGCAGCCTGTGGGGCTCTGGGGAGCCGGCGTGATCAGCTGCCGGAGCAGGCCACAGAGGAGCCTGGGAAAAGCTGCCACCTCTGCGAGGCTGTGGCTTCCATCGGTCCGTCCCCAGCATCTAGTGGGAGGTGGGGCCTGGGGCTCGGAGGGCCGCGGGGTCCTCTCTGGGTCAGCCGGGCAGCAGTTGGGGACCAGCCGGTCTCGACAGGAACATGTCCCAGAGGAAACACGTGGACAGGCGGGACCCTCTGCCACCTCGGTTTGTGTCTGTCACCACCTCGACCCGCACAGGCCTGCAGAGCACGAAGGCTGTGCCACTTGTACCTCGAAGTCTTGGGCTGACCCCGAGACGGGATCCTGGGAGGTTCCGGCTTCCCCAGATCGCTAGAAACTGCCACAACGACGGTGGCACGCCTCCGGACACCCTGAAAGTGCCCTGTGGTTTGCGAGTGGGATCTGATACAGTTATGAGTATCCGAGGCCGATATCGGTTATCTCCGTGTCGCAGCTCCTGAAGCCACCCCCTCGGACACGTTTGTCCTTCCATGGTGCCACATGTATGGAGCGGATTCTCAGATAATGCGGCCGGGCACCCGCGCGGATTAACGCACAGCGCACACATGGGGCGGCCAGGGTCTCATGTGACAGCGCGAAGGCTGAGCGTCCTCAGCGTCTCCAAAACGAGCTCTGCTGCCCGGCGGCGCGGGGCGCTTCGCGTGGGGCCAGGGCAGTGCCTGCGGCCGGTGGGGGTCATTGTCGCCGGCTCTAGCGCATCCTCCACCCTGCTCGTCCGGCTTGAGCCCCGTCTGTCTGAGGCGGTCAGCTCGATGGCCTTCCAGGGCGGGGTCCCACGCGGATCCTCCTGCAGGCCGGCTGAGTCTCTGTGGTGCTGGGCGGCAGGTCACACCCTAAGGGCCCTCCTGTTAGGGCAGGTTGACATCCCTGGCATGGCGCCCGCGGAATCCATGTGTAAAGTCCTAAGAGTCTTCGTTCCTTCTGCGCGCTGCACTTTGGGGGCGAGGGGGGCTGTGAAGGGGAGTTTCTGGAAGTTGGAAAACTCCCTCGTTTGGGCCGCGGTTTCCGCAGGCGTTCACTTCTGCAGTCCTCCGAAAACACACCCCGCAGGGCGCACAGGGACGTCGCTTCGCAGTGTCGGGGTCAGCAGCGAGGGCGGCATGGTTCACAGTCACGGGCATGACCCCCTGTGGTCTTCCTCTTCTCGCTTTCTCGTGATTGGGAGAAGTTGACGTGGGTGATTTAAACACTCCTTTATGAGATCTGCAGATTCAGGGCAGCGCCTTACAGTTTGTACCTGGTGCTTTGAACTGTCACTCGTAGGGAAGCCACAGGGGCGTGGTGGGTCCTCGTGACTCAGGTTGCCAAGTGTCCTGACAGGCCACGGAGTGTTTTGAAAATTGGTCCATGGGCTATTTCCATCCCTCTTCACTGTATATAGTTGATTTTAAAATTTGAACTAAAGCTTTCTTTGTACTTAAAAGGAGATTTTACAGATTCTTTAAAGCTTTCCTATCGTACGTGTTTTGATACTCGGAGCAAAACAGTCTCATCATCTAAAACGGATTGGAAAATGGCCTTGCCCGCTCTGCATTGACAGGGAGCCACTGTTCGTTTGAATGTTTGTTATGGCTCTTATTCTCTCTGTAATGAGGAAGCAGACTCCCCAATAGAAAGAGAGAGAGAGAGAGAGAGAGAGAGAGAGACAGAGAGAGAGAGACAGACAGACAGACAGACAGAGACACGCACACACACACACGCATGCACACACACACACATACAGTTTGCTTCTTGCCCGGGGCTGTAGTTGTACCTACTTAGGAATGGATGTGAAGGTTTTTACAAAAGTCCCAAAACAGTATCTTGTCCCATTTGTTTGCAAAGACTGGGAAAACTTTTACAATAGTTGTGTAGAGTTTTATAGCTTTTGGTATAGACCCTAAATAGCATGTTTTTTGAATGAGATAATTCAGCTTAACTGACAGGAGTCCCCAAACCATTATTTCCGCAGAGGCTAAATTTATAATGAAAGCCTCATTCGTATTATTTACAGCGTCTCTGAACTGGAGAACATCAGAGACACATTTGGTACAGAATGAGGTCCTTAGAGTTTTATGATGAGTCAGATGTCGCCCTTTATAGTTATCCATTAAGAAAGACATTGTGGATAATTTCTATAAACTAGTTTGTTTATTAAGCGTTGTGTCTGTTCATCCATTTGTTCGGTGACCATTTCGAGTGCCAACTGTATGTCCCAAGACCCGAGGTAGTCCTGGCCATGTGGGAGTGAATAAAAGGTGGCACAGTGATACAGGGAAGACAGACATCCAATATCACTGCAGTATGGAATGACAGGGACATCCGGGAGTTATACACAACTTACCTTGTGTACAAGGTAAGTTGGAGGCATGTAAGTGGTGGATGTTTTATAACAATGGTCACTAAGGCTGCATTTTGAAGATGGTGGGGACTGTGCTCGGCAAAGAGAAACAGCAAGGACAGCCTCCAGGCCGAAGGAGCTGTGTGTGCCAGGACAGGGAAGGCTGTGTGACGAGAGGGGGACCGAGTCGGCGCTGGTGGGACTGGCAGCAGCCGGCGCGCTGAGGCCTGCGTGCCGTGCGGGGGGCTTTCTGGCCTTGTAAGTCATAGGGGTCCGTGGAAAGATTTTAACCTGAAAAGTGAAATGACCAGCTTTTCATTTTACCGTCACTGTCCGGGCAGTTGAGGGCGTGGTTTGGAGGGAACTGGAGGTCCCTGGGGGAAGGAACCCAGCCAGAGGTAGTGAAGTCCTGTTTGTAGGCGGTGGCGGTGGAGAAGGCTCTGACTTCAGGGAGCTGGAACCGGGGGGCTATAGCGTGACCGCTGGGATGTGATGGCGATGGAGGGGAGAGGTCACTGAGATTCAGGCTCGAGTGACAGTGGCACTGTAGGTCACAAAGTACAGGAAGCAAGGCAGTTCCAGGAGACATTGAATTTCGACTTGTGTGGCGGAGCTTAGGGCGCCAGGGAGCAGCCGGGCACAGGCCTGGGGACTGGAGGGGACTTCAGGGAAGCCCGCAGCGCAGGCGGAATTACCTGGGGAGGGAGAGAGGAAGAATGAGAGGAGAGAGAGGTTGGGGGCGTGGACCGCTTCCCCATCCTCTCTGGGAATGAGGGAAGGTGAGAACAGGAAGTGTATGGGGACTCCGAAGGGACAGCTGGAGAGCAGAGGTGGGGGTGGGGGTGGGCAGAGAGCAGAGCAGCAGGGGGCGGGGCTTAGGGACCAGCAGTACCAGATTGCAAAGAAACTTATATGAGTAATAAGAAGATTCTTTTTTTTTAAATTTATAAATTAAGTTCGGAGGAGGAAATAGAGGGTTATTTATTTAAATGGATTTGAAACAGTTGGCTTACCAATTAATGAAAAAAGCTAAGGTCTTTGTGTCATACTTTGTACCAAAATAAATCTAAAAATTAAATGTAAGAAGTAGGAATGTAATACTAGAAGAAAACAAAGGTTCATATTTACCTAGGAGTCAGTGCTTTTATCGTGACACCAAAATTAGAAAAGAAAAGGCTGATAAATTGGACTGCATATCAATTCACCATTTCTATGTGGTAAAAATACCGTAAAATTAAAACGTAAATGGCAAACTGGGAGAATTATTTGCCACATGTCTGTCAGAACTTTAATCCTTAAATATAGGAAGGATCTATCAATAAAATGAGGAACTGCAGATTTCTGGTTAAGCGGTGGTGAGAAATTGGTTAAACAGTTACTCACTGAAGATGTAGTTATCTCCATGTCCTTGCAAAATGTTGAGAAAATGACAAAAGGAATCACAAAAGGTATAATCCTGGAAAGATAGAAGATACAGGAGTGGGGAAAATTTTTGTTAATTAATGGGTGGTTCCTGCAGGTGGAAAAGCTGGATAGAATTTAAAACAAAAGATAACGGAGAGATAACAAAACTGAAGCTTTGAGGAGGGGGGTGGTTAAGATCTGGGGGAGGAGGGAAACTCTAGACGTGAGACGAAGCTCTAGATCTGGTTCCAGCAGGGGCAGGCAGGTGAGGAGCCGAGGAACCGAATGGAGATTTCGATGGGGTGGGGGACAAAGATTGGAGAAGGCCGGGAGGAGGGGCCCCGGAAGACCCGTAGGCTCTGAATACAGGTGCCCACACTCTGGATCCGGGGAATAGGACTACACAAGGACTGAAATCCCACTTCAGATGCTCCCAGTCCCTGATTGGGTCAAGGCGATCTCGACAGAACCGAGTGTAAACACTTTCTGGAAGAAGAGAGCGTCACCCAGAGCCCCGGATGACTCTGCATTTGCTTCCAGCGTCTCACACTCCCCTGGCGGAGGACAGTGTAAGACAGTTTGACGGAAAAGCAAGAGAAACAACAGGTGATAGAACTGGGTAATAAAGTTATTAGAAACGGGTCACGTACAGTCATCCCCTTATCCACGGGGGATGCGCTCAAGACCCCCTGGATGTCTGAAGCTGTATCTCCTGTGTCCTTCCTTGCACACCTGCGAGAACCATTTACAAATCATGCGATTTCACGGACAGAAGATTCGTGCTTACTGTAGATTTTAGCGACCTCTGCATATGATATCTTTTCCTTATTAAGACAAGGACCTTCCTCCTTCTTACTTAAAGGAAGCACTTTACAGCTTCTCTTTGGCACATCTGAATTGCCAGCATCGCTACTCTTGCATTTTGGGTCCATTATTAAGGAAAATAGGGTGACCTGCGTACAGGCACTGCGACACCATGGCAGTGGACCTGATACCTGAATGCGTGATGGGCGAGCGGCAGTTAGGACGTGCCAGGCAAAGGGCTGTGTCACGTCCCCGGTGGCTCTCAGAATGGCGTGCAATTTAATGAATTGCTTATTTCTAGCATTTTTATTTACTATTTTGGACTGGGGTTTAACAGGAACCATGGGTAAGAGGGCACCAATGTATATAATATGCTTAAAGAAATAAAAGACAAGATGAAGAATCAGAACTGGAACTGAAGAAGAAAGGAACCAAATGTAAATTCTAGAATCGAAGGACTATAAATGAATCGAGATTAAGATCTCAATTGATGGGGTTTAACAGTAGATTAGTAGTACTAAATTGAAAATAGATCTTCAGGATGATGAAATATGGAGAGAAAAATGGATGGGAAATACATGAAAGAGTGTCGGAGACGTGCTATTCGGTGAAAATCTCTAATAAAAGTGAAATTGAAATTCAGGAAAGAAAGGAGAAATGGTGCAGAGGCAGTATTTGAAGAGGCAATGGCTGAGAATTATCTGTAACAGACAAAAGCATCAAATCACAGATTCAAGAAATAACACAGACCTCATACTGAATAGATTCAAATAAAATCTCCCTGAAACACAAGATTGCTGAAAACGTAAGATAACAAGCGAATCTTAAAAGTAGCCAGACAAACATTACCTATCACATTCAAAAAGAGCAGTAAGACTGACAGCCAATTTTGCAACAGAAACAGTAAAAGTCATAACAATAGAATATTTTAAAATTGTAAACATTACAGTAAACTGCCGGACTAGAATTCTGTGCCTAGGAAAGTTCCTTCAAAAGTGAAAATAAAAGTACCACCTTTTTAGATCAGGAAAAGTGGAAAGAAGTAATCACACCAGGCCTGCACTGAAGGGAGTGATAGTAGAATTCTTCTATGGCAGGAGGGAAGTGATCTGGGTGGCAGCTTTAAGATACAGGAGAAGGTGAAGACCACAGAGAGTACATGCAAATTAACATGGCTCTATAAGATGTCAATCATGATAATATCTTGTGTGGTTTAATTTAAAAAAAAATATAATAATAGCGTGTAATAGTTGTGGGGGTGTAAATGGGATTTGTATCCTGCGGTCTTTGCATTGTCTAGGAAGTGGGAAAAATATTAATTTACTTAAGTCAGGATGCATCTCATAGTGTCTGGGATATTCACTAAAAGAACAGTAAGAGAAAACATAGGCACCAGACAAATAAGGGTGTAACACAAAGGAGCAGCATCAGTGGCTGTGGCCAGTGGGGTTAAACGTGATTAATCCAAAAGGCAGAAAGACAGAAGAATCGGGAAAATAGGGAACAAACAGTAATATGACAGGTTTAAACTCGGTAATCATATTAAATAAAAATGAACTACAAATTTTAATTAAAAGACAAAGATTGAAACAAACAGAGACTCATGGACATTGACAACAGACTAGTGGTTACCAGAATGTGGGGGAAGGGAGAGGTAGGAGGAGGGGGAAGGCAGATGGGGTAAAAGGGGTCAAATAGGTGGAGACAGAAAGAAATCTAACTATGGGAGGTGAACAATGTAAATTATATACATGCCTTACTGTTTTAATGCACAGCTGAAACTTACTGGATTTCATTAACCAAAGTTACCATAAAAAATAAATGATAATAAACAAATAAGTAAATAAAATAAAAATTTTAAGTACAAATGGTAAATAAAAAAGACAGATTGAGAGATTAGGTTAAAAACGGCGAATCACAACTCTACTAAAATGGTAATGGACGAGTGTGCAGTAAAACCAAGGAAAACCCAATAAAATGGTAGGAAAAGATATTATTCAGACACTAACCAAAAGGTAACTGGTATATTTATGTAAAAAAACTGGGATTTAGGGCAGGAAAGAGTTACTAGGGATAAAAAGAGACGTTTTATAATGTTAAAATACTCGGTTTAACAAGTTATATATCCATATGCACCTAAAAACGTGGCCTCAAAGTACGCAGGGTGACAAGTGGCTAAACTAACAAAGAATAGACAGATCCACAATCATAGTGGTAAATTTTAATATATTAACTGATAAAGAATCAGTAAGGCTATAGAAGATATCAATAACACAGCTAATAAACTTGACCTAATTGATCTCTATGGGTTTACCAGTAGGTTAGACACTGTAAGAGAGAGAACTAGTGAACTGAAAGTCATATTAAAAATGAAATATATAACAAAATGAAATATGAAATAAGTAGGACACTACATCCAGTAACTCTAGACTATACATGCTTTTCATATGAATGTGGAACCTTTATCAAAAGTGCTGATCTATAAGAAAAGTCTTGACAAATTTCAAAATGCCAAAACAAGAGTACTCTTTGAAAAATCAATCAGTATACATCACTGAATAGGGTAAAGCAGAAAAATAACATGATAATGCCAATAGTTGCAAAAATTGCTTTTGATAAAATCGAATGTCTGTTTAGAATGAAGTCCTTTAACACGTTATGAGTAAAAAAGTTATTTTCTTCGTTTGATAGAAGTTCCTTAGAAAAATTCTATAGGAATCATGTTTAATGGTGAGCTGTTGAAAGTTTTCCTCTTGAGATTGAGGAATAAGTTATATTTACATTACTATGTCTATTCATTATTTTATTGGCGATCCTACTCCGTTCAATAAGATGAGAAAAATAAAAGGTACAAGGGTCAGAAAGGAAAGAATAAAACCATGATTTTGTCAGGATATGATTGTGTATATAGAAAATCCAAAAATCCCTTATAACTTATTCCAATTAATAAATATGGTTGCAAGATTTAAGATAATGCTGGACACAGTTGCAATTTTATATACCAACAATAGACAGGAAAAGTATTAAAAATATCATTTGCAATAGCAATCAGATTTTTCAGAATCTAACTTCAAAAGTACGAGACACCTATATATGAAACAGTAAACATTATTGAGAGAAGTTATAGATGTAAATGGATAAACTTGTGTTCATGGCTCTGAAGACTCAGTGTTGTTAAAAGGTTGATTCTTTGCAAATTCGTCTTTGTTTTCAATATAATAACAATCAGAATGCCAGAAGATTTTGTGTGTGTGTTGAACTTGACAAACCAGTATTCAAATACACAGGGAAGCATAAACAGCAAGGAATAGCCAAAATAATTCTGAAGAACAATAAACTGAGCAGAGTTATTCTGCTGGATAACAAGACTTATTTTAAAGCCGTTGTAATGAAAATAATGTGGTTTTAGTAAAAGGCCAGACACAGACTCACTCGGAGGTGGACACTTGATTTATTCCATGAGGCTCTGCCACATAGTAAGAAGCAGTCTTCTCCATAAATGGTGTTTAGTTAATTAGATATTCATGTACAAAAAAGAGACATGTGACGTCATCCCTGTCTTACCCCCATACACGTAAATTACTTCCAATTTGTGTCAGCCTGGTGCCACTCAGGAGAGAAAACCCAAACAGTACATAGAAGAAAAAGGTGAATATGAGTTTCTAACTATGACAGGGAATTGAGTGATGAGGTGTTGGCTGGTAGCCAGTGCAGAGAACTCGACAGAATTTGGGAATAGCAGATACACAGAGTGGCCGCTACCTGTGGGCCGAGCTTGTCCCCTGCTCTGGTATTGAGGACGCGGTGGCTTACTGCACGACGTCCCCGTGGGGTCACACTGGTGGAGCCCGATGGAACTTGCCCGCGGTCACTCTGTGAGCCGTCGAAGAGCTCCTCGTGGGGAGATCTCTCTGGGGGCCCCCCGCTTCAGGACCACCCGAGGTGGGGGTGCTGGGGGAGCTGCCCGCTGCTCGGTGTCGCTGGCCTCTGCGTGCTCCAGGAGCTGGGCGCCGTGTCGGGGGAGGCGGCCTCTCGGGAATCACACTTATGTGCAAACACCTGAGGCTGTGCGTCACGATGCCGTGTGGCCGCAGTGTGCTTTTCTGCGTGACAGGTAGATTATGGTGCCCTCACCCCTGTCTCGGCCTGTCTTCAGCATTTACGCAGCACATGTCACTAAACGTGCTCCCTGAGCCAGGCAGTGCTGTCACCACGTCTGCGAGTGGACAGACAGGTGTAGGACTTGCCTTGCAGCGTCCGCAGTCTGACGGGACAGCCGCTGGAGCGCCTTATTCCCGGCCCTGTTTGAGTCCCCGGGGACACGCATGGTGATAAGACACAGTTTCCCTTCAAAGGAGAAGGGCCAGGAAGCAGATGGCCATAGGAGTAGGTCCGTGTTTACAACATCAAAGGACACGTCCAGGCTGCTACAGGAGA
Source organism: Macroglossus sobrinus (assembly GCA_004027375.1). Lineage (NCBI taxonomy): Eukaryota > Metazoa > Chordata > Mammalia > Chiroptera > Pteropodidae > Macroglossus > Macroglossus sobrinus. The sequence continues at coordinate 50,724 of PVKZ01001902.1, read as the reverse complement.
GGGGGTGTCGTCTAGATCAGAAGCCAGGGCAAGGCTGTCTCAGGCTGTGGCGTTTTCGTGACAGGAGGGGCGAGGAGGCGTGAGCTTGGGGCGATCAGTCATCAGACAGCGACGGCTTCTGCACGGAGGGTCGCCAGCGGAGAGAGCCCCGGGCATCTGCAGGAGAGGGACAGTGGGGGCGGGCAGAGGGCAGGACGAGGTCGGGTGGCAGCCGAGTGCAGGGAAGTGGAGGACGGGGGAGGGTGTGGCTGGGAGGATGCGGTGACCCGTGTTCCAGATGGGGTGGATGTGAGCGACCTCTGTTGGGAGGGGGAGACCATAGAGGGACGAGAAGACAGGTGCTCGAGTGTCTCCGTGTGAGCTGTTGCAATACACACAACGTAGGAAGCTTCCACGTCTGCAGGGGGCTTCCATTCTAGGAGGGGGTGCTAAGAGAAGGTGCTAAGTGCATCGTAAAGAGAAAAACATCAAGTGTCTATTAGTGGGGAGATGTAGGAGCTGAGGTGGGGGGCAGTGGGTGGGCGGCGCAGGCAGATTGCGGGGGACAGCAGGGCGGAGACCTTCATTTCTTCACGGCTGCACCCCCAGAGTTTGGAGCGGTGCCTGGCAAAGCGGGTGCTCAGTAAACCACTGTCATGTGATGAATCAGTGGTTCGGAGCTCAGGGATGGGAAGGAGCGAGTCGCAGAAGGCCGAGTGTGCTGGGGACTCTGTTCTCCTGGTGTCCCCTTCACTGTCACAGCACCACACTCACACTTCTGACACCGGATGTGTGGGGTTCCCGCCCCGCATTCCACCTCCCCGACACCAGCGGGGTGTCCTGCAGTGGAGCTCAGTTCTGAGCTGTCTGCCTGGAGGCGGCGTCAGATCCCACAGGCTACAGGCTCTGACCGGTCGGCTGCAAGTCGAAGGTTCCCCCGACTCCCCCCTCAGGGTCGGTTCATTTGCTAGAGGGGTCAAAGGGGTCAAGGAAACGCTACGCCATCGGTTTATTAAAGGAAGTGATAAGGACACGGTGAGCAGCGGGTGAAGGGACACAGGGTGAGGACTGGGAGGGTCCCTTGGAGTTGGGGTGCGTTGCCATCCTGGTACGTGGATGTGTTCACTGACCTGGGAGCCCCCTGAACCCTGGCTGTCGGGGTTTCGTGGAGACTTTCTCACGATCAGTTGTTAACTCCATTTTCAGCCCCTCCCCCCCCGCCTCTGGGGAATGGGGGTGAGGCTGAAAGTGGCCGAGTCCTTCTGGTGAGCAGCCCCACCTAGGACCAGCCAGGATCCCTCTCAGAGCCCCCTCATTAGAACAGAAGATGCCCCTAGTGCTCTTACCACTGGGGACTTTATAAGGATTTTGGGAGCCCGTGTCAGGGACGGGGTCAAAGACCTACCCATTGGGAAGTCACAAGGGTTTGGGAGCCAGTACCTGGGGCCAGAGACCCGGGTGTGTTTTCCATTCTGTCACTGAGGGGCCAGCACGAGATGAGTCGTGGAGAAAGGCGTATCGTCGGGAGGGTCCGCGTGCTGTCAGGATGATGGTCCCGTATCCCTGATTCAAATTACAATTGTGTTTGCTTTCAAAGGGTTTAAGTATTCGATTATATTTAAACTTCTTGCAGTTAGCTCTGTTCCGTGGCATTAGTTCTGTCCACTGTGTCGCTCAGTTGTGCTAATATAATTTACAGATCTGCTTAGCCTTCAGTGCATTGCCCAATTGAGAGGTGACTGTTTCCAGTAATTTTAAAATCAAATTCGAATCGTATAGTGATTTACGTATTGAAGTTCTTTCACAGCCTCTCTTGGTTTAAGCATTGTACTGCCTTCAAGTGGTTGTGGTGGGGGGCGTGTGTGTGGTGCTGGTTTTATGCCAATTAAGTCAGTTTAGCTGGAGTTCAGCTGCGGTGGTAATGTATGAGGTTGAAGGTGATAGCCCTTGCGGTCACGCTTCTGATTGTAGCTGGCCCGGCCCTGCGGTGTGTTTCGTGTGGCCTTTGCTCAGTTTACCCTCGTGGTGATGATCTCGTTCGCTTGAAATCGTAGCGACAGGTCGTAACCCCTCCTTCCAACTGAGGTGCGAAGGTTGTCTTCTATTCGCTAAGTCTCGTGCACTTGATTTGAGGATTCCAGTGCCATTTTCAACTTTGTCACAGCTCCAACAGATCTGAGTTCTTCTGACGGCTAACGTCAGGGCCTGCCTGTGTTGGAGAGAATTTGGCACAGATGTTCTGAGACCGTGCAGTCACAGCTGGAAGTTGGCTTGTATCCGGAGGACTTCACCCGTCAGCGAGAAGGAGGAAGCACACAGAATCACTTACGTCCTGTTCGCCATAGAAATGGCTATATTATATTTTTCTTAGAAAGGCATATATTCAATTATAAAAATAATAAATGGTCACTGCAAAATTAATAACATAGGAGTGTAGAGATTAAAAATGAAAACTTTTTCTTAACATTGTATGCCCTAAGAGATAGCCACTGTCAACAATTTGATTTTAGCCTGCTCTGCACTTAAAAAAAATGCACGTGTACATCGTATGTATGTGTGGTGTGTGTGTGTGTGTGTGTGTGTATGTATGAGTGTATGAGTGTGTGTGTGCATATTACCCCCCCACACACGCTGTTTTTCTCCCGTGCCCCGATCCAGCGTGGTCACGTTCCCTGCCCGCGTGTGTATGTGGGCGTGCAGGGGCCTAACGGCAGAGCATGGACGTGCCATAAAAACGTACCCCAGTCCCTGATCGATCGTCCCAGTGTGTGTCGTGACGCTCAGTGAGGTATTGAACGCTCCTGTTCACACGTTTCTGCACACGTCTGCGGCCGTTTTCTTAGAGGAGAGGCCTGCCAGGTGGGTTTCTCATCAGAGTGGGCTTGTCACGTGTCCTCCAGGAGGGCGGTGCCCATTTGTCCATCTCCCAGACGCGAACCAATCAGGGTTTAGAATCTGTCTCCATCCAATGGCTGAAGTTATGTCTCCTTTTCGTTACCATTTCTTTGCACATTTCCGAGATTTCGCATGCTTTGGTCCCCCGTGTTACTGTTTGGAATCATCTTTTCACTGGTTTGCTCTTTTTCTAGTAAGTTCTTCATCCCTTTCCTTTCTGATGTCTATGCGTTTTTCTTTTTGTTTAAAAAGGTATTTATAGTTTTTTCCTGGCTAGTCACCCATGTTTCGTTCTTAATTTTCTTAACTCATTGCGTCGTCCTGGTGATGAAACTGTGTCTTTCTGGCCGTGCCAGCGTACCCCGGATGCTGCTCACCCCAGTTACGTGTTCACCCTAGATTTTCTTTTTTGTTTGGAATTTATAGCCTTAGATGTTTAATACAGATAAATATTTTTTATGAGGGGGCAGAGTGAGCTAGAGCTCTGATTTCCTTCCGCCCCTAAATGGATGCTCATTCCAGAATCTTCCCTCCTGAGCCGAAATGTTGCCTCTTTACCTTGTGCCGAGTTTCCGCAAATGCACGTTTTTTATCTGGATGTCCTCCGTCCATCGATCTGTTTATTCTCCGCCTTCGTGGGTTCCACGGTGTTTTTTCTCTTTTCTTTTTTCCCTCGCACATTGATTTCCTTTTTGTCCATCTGACGTATTGTGAGGAGAAACCCAGTCCTATCTTATTCTTCAAGATCGGTCAGCATGGAGTGTGACTTTCAAGCAGAGGTTCCTTGTGTCTCTCCGTGGTTTTGTTACCCATTTTTAAAAGCTGAGATCACAATCTTTTGTTTTTTTTCTTTCGTTCAGCAGCAGAGATGTTGGTTGATCACAACAGTAAAGCCACCTTGCTTGCCAACGAGTATCAAATCGACGTCATCTCTGACCCTCTTTTCTGCGGCCGTGGCCTCCCAGCTTTGCTGGATCTTAGCGCACGTCACACGTGAGACTGTCACACAGGGCGCGCTGGCTTAATGCCTGAGCCCGCCTGAGCTCAGAGACCATCCCTGGCCCGCCGTCTGGGTGGCCCCGGCACCCTCACGGGGCACCGGGGGCGACACCTGTCACCGTGGGTGTTGTGTGTGTCACATGCCATGAGGGATGCACTTGGGAAGGGCTGGGCCAGGTCAAAGCGCCCTGGCTTGTGGGTCGTTACAGCTCGCTGTGGATGGATGTAACATCTTGAGAGCCAGAGTTCTTTTAAAATGTTTTTAATACTTGAATAGTTTTTTAAAATTTAAAATGTACCAGCATAACCACTTCTAAGTACACAATTCTGTGGGGGTAAGCAGACTCACACGGTTGTGCCGCTGTTAACCACCATCCGTCTCCCGGATCCTTTTCATCTTGCAAAACAGAAACCCTGCACCCATCACACGGTGACTCCCCATCTCCTCCGTCCCCTGTCCCTGCGGCCTCCACTCGCCTCGCCGGCTCTCTGCATTCGCAGGCTCTGAGCACCCCATCTAGTGGAATCGTACAGGCTTTGTCTTCCTGTGACTCGAGGTCCATCCACGTTGGAGCGGGTCAGAGCGTTCATCCCTTCTAAGGCCGGCTGGTGTCGCGTTGCGTGCATCCCACGCTTTGTCCTCCGTCCTTCCAGCGGCGGCGCTGCCTTCGGGTCTCGTGAGCAGCGCTGCCCCGACACGGGGACAGGGGTGTGCAGCTCTGGGGGCCGCTGTCTCGTGGGAGCCGTTTCCCAGCCTCTGACTGAGACCCTCCAGCGTGAGCTTAGCGCCCACTGCTCCGCGAAACCTTCTCTCCCAGCCACGCTGATCTCGGCGTCGTCACGCACGGGGAGCGGTTCCAGCGCGTGTCCTGGTTGGTTTCTCAGACACAGGCGCATGTGGACCCCCTCGGGTCGGTGTAGCCCCCCGCTTTGCTCCCGCAGCTGGGTGTCCTTCCTGATCTCCTCTGCCTGGTACGTTCGTCCCAGCCAGGCAGCCGGGACGACACGCCACTATGACCAGACTCACGTTGCTGGCTTTCCCTGGTTTCCCCCTCGTGCCCCTTCCTGTCCCTGGACCCTCGAGGGCGTTGCGCTGCGTTTAGTGGTCCTGGCTTCGTGGGCCTCTCTGGACTAGGACAGCTTCTCGGATGCTCCTTGATCTCTGTGGACCTCGATGGGTCAGGTGTTCGGTCCGACGTCCTCGATGTGGGGTCGTCCGCTGCTTTTCTCATGGTGAGGCTGGGGGTGGGGTTTTGGGAAGGGAGCCCACAGAGGCAGTGTGCGCTGTCACCGGTGACGTTACCCTCGAGCACCTGGCTGCTGGGTAGTGTTCGTCAGGTTGCTGTCGGTAACGTTACTGTTTTTTTCTTCTTAGGGGTCATTTTTGACACCTTCTTTTACTCCATAGTGAATATTCCCAAATCAGTTTCCATTCTGTCCAAATCACTCTTTATAGTCCCAGCCACAGCTGCTGTGCCCAGAGGAGGGGTCTCCCGACCCCTGTCCCTGCCGTACCCGTGCCACCTCCCCACCCGGCGTCCCCTCGGACGCCAGCGTGGTCTTTCAGACATGCCATCAGATCATCATCCCCTCTTCTCAGACGTTTCAGCGATCGCCTGTCGCTCTTGCAGCCATCCCAGCCTCTCACGGTGGCCCACGGGGCCCGTGTAATGTTGTCTGTCACCCTGCAGCTCCTGCGATCCCCTCGCCCCTCGTCCTCTGTCCCAGCCCCTGGCTTCTTCCCCTTTGGCTCCCACTGCACTTTCAGGTTCTCGCGGCCATGTTGCCTTTTATATGTCACTTCTTCTGCTTAGAAGCTGTCACCCTCCCCCTTGTCATCCTCCAGATCTCAGCGAGGAGGATGTAACTTCCTCGGTGGGGAGGGGGGAGTTTCCGGGCCCCCTAGCGGGGCGATGAGGTTCCCGTGCCACGTGTGTCCGTGGCATCCTGTATTTCTCCTTCCCTGTGTCCGTGGCGCTTGAAACGGCTTGTCCCGGGTCCGAGCCCTCGCCGAGGCGGCCGAGACGGAGGAGGCCGAGCGCGGCCTGCCCTTCACCCCGCGGCCAGGCACCCGGCGCAGTCTGCCGAGTCAGGCGCGCGGTCTGTGAGGCCGACGAACGCGTCTGTCTTTCTAAACTGCACACGCGGCCTTTTCGGTGTGTCGCGTGAGGCGCCGTGGTAGGTGCAGGTGGGTCTAGATGAGCGACGTCGCCCCGAGGGCCCCCCATCCGGTGTCGCGCTCCCCAGCCACCCGTTGGGAGCTCAGCGAGCAGCGCATGGGGCGTCTTCCAGAGCCTTCCACGTGAGCGTCGTGGAGCAGGACAGGTCTGGGCAGGTCTGGTTGCAATTCCAGCCCTGCCGTTCTTTAAATTTACGTCTTGAACTTAACCTTCACCCGTCTGCAGACCTCGGAAAGGCTCGGGCAGGGAGGAGAAGCGGGGTGACGAGCCTCCTGTCACACTCGCCGAGGCGAGGGCTGTCGCTCAGGTCCCAAACACGCTGCTAGGGAGGTTTCACTGCTTCTGTTCCCTCGTTCTCACAGCAGCCCCGTGAGCAGGGATGTCATCATCTTCACGTTACACATGCAGAAAGTGACACTTCGTTGAGAAATTAAATAATCTGTCCCAGGCCGTAGAGGTAGGAAGTGGCAGAGCTGCTGCTCGGACCCAGAGTCACTTGGCACGCTTTGGAAGCCCGGAAAGGACTCCGTGGCCACCCTGCCTGGCAGGGTCGCTCGTAGGGTGTAAAGACTTCTTAGGCATCTTTTGGCTTTTAGGAGATGTCAGCGGTCTCGGGAGGTAGGGTCACTTTTGTGGCTGTTATTGGCTGGAATTTGTGTCTTGCTTTACAAACTTTGCAGCTTTGTCACCTGTGCCCAGTGCCCGCAGGAGGCGCGGGGTGTGCGTGGGGACAGGAGGATGGGGTCAGAGCCACCTGGGCAGTTTTTCTTACAGCAAGAATTGTATACTTCTCTGGTCAGACTCATCTGATTGGTGAGCTCCGCGTTGGGTCCACTCCATTGTGATCTCGGGAAGGCAGGATTTGGGGAACTCTTTTTACAAATGACTTGCTTTAAATAGGAGGTTTTGATTCAGTCTGAAGTTTGAGAATCGATGCACAGAGGAAATGAACAGGGAGGCGTTGTAACGATCCTGCCTGTGGTTCAGGCAGCCTGTGGAGCCGTTAGAACCGGCGCTGGGTGCGCCGATCGTGAGCTCGGAACCAGCCGATGGAGAAATGAAGTCAATGGCAGTTGATCTGCTTCCTTTTCCTTCTGTCTTATTAATCTGTCTTCAGTAGCATTCGGCATATATTGTTGGATCCTTTTTCCCCAGTGGGATTGTACCAGAAAGCAATGGGTATCGGCTAGGGCAGAGTTGACATAATGTAAGTTTCAAATCTGAAGAAAAACATTCAAGACTATTTGGTGAATTTACATACCATTTGCGAAGCCCAGGAGTATGTCAGAAGCTGATTTTGAACAGTCCCTTCTTAGAGAGACCACGACAGATTGTCCTGACTTTCGATTTGTGGCTAATGTGAAAGTTATAATCAATATCAAATGGTTTAACTATATAGTGTTTGCACATTTGTGCGTTCATTTTAAACAACGAGGATTTTTTTGCGTCACCTAAGAAGACCAGCAGCAGGTGGTTCCAGAGTTGGGGTTCAGGGGCTCAGGGGAGGCGGCTCCTGCCATCTCCCCCATGACACTCCCACTCTCTCTGTGTCGGGGTCACAGTAAGAGGCCAGGTCCCCACCTCGTGCCCGCCTCCTCGTCCCTAAACAGCTTTTTAAGGTGTAATTGGCATGTAATAAATTACACACACTTCAAGTTTTAGGGTTGAAAGTGTGAGCTCGTGCGCGCACACACACACAAACTGTCACCGTAATGAGCGTTTTCACCACTCATAAAAGTTTCCTGTCCCCTTCGCCCCTCTCCCCTCCACTCCCTTCACCCTCCTGCAACGTCTTTGAAGCCATTCGGGACAAGAATGGCGTAGTGGATCAAGCCTGGGTAGAAAGGTGTTGAATTCTCAGTCTTAGCTGCTGTTTTCTGCTGGAGGACCGTAGTGGAAACCACATGAGGATCGGCGGTATCAGTTCCTGTCCCATTTATAGAAATTTCGAGAAGCAGATATTTTCGAGCAGACTCTCTTGGAGAAGCTTGACAGAAGACAGAGAGTTTCAGAGAGGTTGACAAGTGGTTAGAATGGCTCCTGCCGGGGGAGGGTTTGGGGGGACAGGGGAAGGCAGGGGGGCTCAGACCCGAACACCAAGTGCTTTCGTGCGCGTGTAGTTTCCGTGGATGGCATTTCTGACGTGCTGACGAGTCTCGCGGCCGCTCCAGCGTGGAAGGAGAGTGGAAACGCAGCCTCACGCAGCTGAAGGGCAGATGTTGCTCAGGCTCGTTTTATTCTAGTGAATTGTTCGTTTTCTGAATGACACGTTGATGATTTCTTTATTTATAGATTATACAATTTTTTTGCCCCATCACTGTCATAGGATTCTGGCTGGACGTATATATTTTTAATCTCTAAAGGCACTTGCTGACGTTCGTTTCTGCTGCTGAGAGCGTTAGACTGAGTGGATAGCCATTCTGTAAAGAATTAGTAAACTATGTCCGGTTCTATCTTAATGCGTTTCTTCAGCTGCCTCCCAGCTTCTCCTGCTCTCTGAATTCTCCTGGGTCTTTATTTTCACTTCTTTCTGGTTTTCCATGTGCTTTGTTTAGAAACTAACGTGCTCGTGAAAATGGCAGCCTTTCTGTCATGATTTATCCTTTGCTAAAAGTGACATTCTCTGTTCTATGTCACCACTCATAAAAGTTTCCTGTCCCCTTCGCCCCTCTATGTTTAGTTGAGAAATGAACCATTTCTCTGTGCTTGTAAATGCTGGCGGTCCTTGGAGGGAGAGAGAGAGACAGAGACAGACAGAGACAGAGACAGAAAGACAGACACACACACACAAGAAATTAACGTGTTGTAGAAATTGAGTGTTAAATTGAGTTTTCTGTTTGTATAAAGTTGTCCCGACATCAAGGACTAACAATATGGGTGAGAGTGTCTCTGGAATGGTACTCTCTTCTTTGGTCCTTGGCTGGAACTCTGAGGACTTGATGGACCCGTGAAGGCGAGACTCGGTGTGCTTCTCGTTTCTGTGACATCACTCACCGCGTGGCAGTGCAGCTTCCCTGTGTGGGTTGAGTGTCCTGTGCGTGCGAGTCACGCCCACAGCGTTGAGGTCAGTAGGGTTTTCCAGCATTTCCTGTTCGGTTACTGGCTGTCATTTTGGATGGAGACTCTCTTGCAGTAGACCGGTCTTCTCTTTCTTTTGATGGAGAAATGTCCGTTCTGCCAGTTAGTTAAGAAACGCCTTTCGTCTTGCGGCCTCTGGTGTCTATCTTGTCGGTCCGTGTGTAGCCCTAACACCTGGGCCTCCCTGAAAGGGAGGAGAACGGAGGATGGATCATTTTGGTCCACGAGTCACTCTGTCCGGGGCCCAGGTCGGGGCTCGGAGGGTGTTGTGTGTGCAGTTTCAGCTTGGGCCTGCCCTTTGGAAGGAAGGAAAGCTGCTCAGGCCCACGTCTCTTCAGCAGAGCTGAGGCCGCGTAGGCAGGCGGTTGTCAGGATGTGTCAGTGGAAACGTGTGTGTTTTCCAAACACCTGCCTCAGCCGAGGGACTCCGGTGACTGCTCACGGTTGAGGGTGGATCGGTGCTCCCAGGTGTGCATCGTCCTCCTGTCCTCTTTTAATTGATTCTGCCGGATTCTGGGGTCCTTGATGTTAGGGATGTAGTAACTCCTGGAAGCCATCACCTTTCTCCACCCAAATACAAACTCATTTGCAAACTGTTGACCAAATGCCTTAAATTACCTGATATTTGGACTGATGTACTTTTGTGAGTTGGTGATTTTTAGAAATGATTTAGAAGACTTTGGAAAAGCTTCTCTGTTGTGAAGAAGTTGCTTAATAAATACGTGCATCTTGGTAAAAAAAAAAAGGGGGGTGCAGAGATGTTTGATCTGAGTACAGAGACTTTTTCTCATTTTTAATAGGAAATTTTTTTAGCAGAACAAAACTTGACTCATGCGATACCGCTGGCTTCTTGCCTTTTCCTGCAAAGATGCTGAGCTTGTCCGAAGAACAGCGCTACTGAAACCACACACGCATTGCTCGGATGGGGTAGCGATTCCTTCCAGAGTGTGCAACATCGCTTGCACGCCTCCAGCAACACATGCCTGCGTGACAGGCTTTATGGGAGCCGTGCATCCCCGAGAAATGAAATGCCAGTTTACTTCTCAGTGGCTGTAGAACTTTCAAGAAATCACGTTTGCAGAAACGTGGCCCGAAGGCACACATACTCTCCTATCCAGTGCACGGAGCTCTGTGCGGTATTTTGAACAGAAGCGAATCAAGGCGGCAGAAAGCTGACGTGGGTAGAGTTTGCTTGCGGGCAGACCTCAGAGATGTTGCGGGTTCGCTTCTGGTACTGAGCGAAGCGGATCGGACTCTCTTTGCTGGTGGTGGCGCTTGTCTTCGGTTTGTAAAAATAAAAATAAATAAGTAAGCAACATCTGTGGAGCGCAATAACGCGAAACGTTTCTAGTGATGGTTTTAAGCCACCAGAAAGGGTAGCTTGTCCCTTTTAATAGAATCCTTTCGGGCGGTTGTCTGGTGTTCTCAGTCTCTGCGTGTTGTTGGAATTTGATCGTTAACAAAGTAGACGCCCCCGTTAGGGGCCGTAGCATGAAACGGGGCTAGGAGAGCGAAGGCAGGAATCGTGCTCGGACCTGCGTTCTCCTTTGCTCGTGATTCTCCTGTCTACACCTGTGTGGGCGCCGCAGTGCGCTTTGCGGTCAGCGCCTGCTGCCCAGGGAGCACTGAGGACCTCGATCCCGGGGTCGGGTCGCGCTCTAGTGGTGGGGAGAGGGGACTCAGGGTGACTGTCACCGTGACGATCGTGTCCATCTTTTTTACTAGTGAAATGAATATGGAACTTTACTGTAGCTACTAATCGCTATGCTTGCTTGTTGCTGCCGAGTCTGTCTGTCCTGATGTAGGTGGTAGCTGCATGTTGCAAAATAAAACCTTACTAGCTCTTTCTGTCCTTTTAAAAACATAAGCTATGTTAATCTGGCAATGGGGAAGATGAGTAAATAATAATATCTGTCGAGGACTTCGAAACCTAACCTGTCAGATACTTTTTCCCCTTGTGGGATGGTCCTCGTGTCAAGCTTCTTTTAATTCTGTGTAATTCCAGTAGAACTAGCGAGTGATTTTTGCCTGAGATGTCTTTTTTTTCCTTCCATGTGCAGTGAGAGCAGAATGTGGGAACAGATCTTAATAGATACAGTTACACAGTTTATTCTATCATGTATCACTTTATTGCTGTCTTCTAGAACATTGTTATACTAAATGTTCCAATAATGGAAATTTTATGCAGCTACTTCAAATGAAACAAATTTGCAAAACTCAATTTTGGAACTCATTCCTTGAGGAGAGGGGAAAAAAAAAAAAAAACCTCACCAAACTGTGACCAAATTAGATTTCTGATCTGTTGGCAACTTGTCAAACACTGTCATTTCCAGAAAACGGGGTGTGGGGTCCGGTGGAAGTGTTGCTACTTTTCATCACTGACCATGAGAGAGATTTGGGGGTTTTTAAATATGATCGAATGGTTAATTGTGTACAAAAATGTTGCTGGGAACAGGTAATGACCATTTGGTTTCGGACCTCAGTAAAAATGGCGCTACACAGAATCGGGAATGACTGTGTTCAATTGACAGGGAAGTCTTCTTGTCAAGAACTGCATTTTATGTTCTCGAAGGTACTAGTTTTACTTACTGGAGCTCCTTTGTTTTGCAGAGATCATGACGCAGCCGCCCTTTTGGATTTCTTTTTAATAATGTGTGACCCTTCACCTTTGACCCCCTGACCTGCATTACCTTGGTAACCATTTCATTTTTTAATTTAATTTCATTTTTTAATTTTGGTGTACAAGCTGTAAACATTTCATCTCGCAAAGTGTAACACGCTGATTTCTTCGAATCGAGGTAGCCCTTTGAGCGATAACTTTGCAAAAATGCTGTCGTCATTTTCTGTATTAAAATTCATGTCAGTTTTTAAAATAAAGTGTAATCTGTGTTTTCATCCTTTTAAAATTTCAGTTTAATGAGTGCATTTCCCCCATACAGTATATCTCCTTTTCATGTTTTGCAATAGCGGAATTAACTTGTGGTTCACACAGAACTCACACACGCAACGCAGCCCTTCCATACACTCACGCTCACGTGTGCGCACACACATACACACACTCACCCTTCTCCTGCCCACCACCGCCTCCCCCCTCCACACACACGCTCCTCATCACCGCAGGCCCCTCCCCTTATGCACTTTAAATTGTCTTTCAGAAATGGTGGCAATTTGAAGTTATTACGCTTAGCTGTCCCACTCTCCAATCTCAGAGTACATTTTATACTCTCGAACACTGTTGGGAGAAAAAGTGTGGCCCTTTCATGGTATGCAAGGGCTACAAGAACGTTGTCTCATTTCCAAAATCACCTTCCCCACTCCTTGACATTTTATTTCTTTATTTGAGGCATGAATTAAGAATAAGCTGTTATTTTATGAACGTGATCAAAAATGTCTTTTTGTCTCTGCCGAAACCTGGTCATTCAGCTGTGATGGTCCATATTCCGGATTACTTTATGCCATATGCTATTTTATGATTGTTTTTTAGATGATGCTTTTTTGTTTTATCGTATTCTTCTTTACAGGAAATTCAAATTCTTATTCCAAAGCAAAAAACAAACCAAAAATCAAGCTTGAGTTCATTCTTTGAACTGGCACGTTAATCCTAAGAAATCATGTTCTTTAAAAAAAAAAAAAAATCTGAAATCTCTCAGCATGGTCTGCTGAAGCAGATTATTTTCTAAGCGTCTCATTATTTTATTCTCGAACATTTAATGCCGATGCTTTAATTGCACGCCGCTGAAGCTGCTAAATGAGCATTGAAATGGATTGAAGTCCTCTCTGAGCTTTGTTGATACCTATAAAAGTTTATGTCATTCATTAGAACCACAAATTAAAATTAGTCGTAGCGAGCCATTCACGAGAGGCTGGAGCTGTCGTGAACTAACTCTTCAGGCTTCCAGCTCGTTTCTGTCTGTGATACTTACCATACCTGCAAAACTGCCTTTGGCCTGTTGGGTGTCTGTTCACGGAATCACCAAAGGCCAGAGCTGAGAAATGCAAATAGGTAAACATCGCATGATGATAAAGCCAGAAAGGACATGGGATAAGTGTCCCGGGAGCTGGGAGCCACTTAGGTATCAGACCTGGCATCGCAGGGGGATGTTTTTATGGAAATGCTTTCAGGTTGTGTAAGGGATGTTTGCCAGGTCCGTTCATTGGCTCCTCTGGGGCCACGTCCTCCCAGCACCAGGCGAGGGGTGTGTAGCTCGGGGCTCGTTGAGAGCGGGGTGATGTGCCCCCACTCCTCCTGCTTAAGCAGCCCTGTGCCCACTGGACCCCTGAGGTGAGCTGGCCTGTGGCCCCCCGAGTCCCAGCTCCCTGCTGGCAGAACCAGGGCCTTCTCTGACCCCTCCCCGGGGACTCACACGTCCTCTCGACAGCGCCCAGTGCTTTTTCAGTCCGGGAGGAGCTGAAGAGACGTGACAGGCACAGAGGAGAACAGTTTGCGTTGCGATGTTTTATTTTGCAGTCAGGTCAGTCAGGTTGTCTTTAAAGTTTTCTGCTGGGTACTTTTTAAGGTAACCTGATTTTTCTAAGGATGCTTGTCTAGGGACACACTGCTTACCTTCCGTGAACATGGCTTATGGGTCAGCATTTAGGAATGCCGGTGAGTTGTAAGCCACACGGATAGTTTTTGGAAGCACGATTCAGTGCGAAACCCGCCTGAGAGTAGGGTCACCCGCTCTTGACGTGCAGGGTGTCTGGATCTGTCACTGGGATCTGGACATTAGTCACACAGAGCTCGAAGAACTCACCTAGAAAGACCTCAAAAGACTTCCGGGCTGGTGCTGACAACAGCGCATTACCTGTGTGGCTGCACGTGGAGGCGTTTGTGGGGTGTTTCCTGGGCCCGCTGCAGCCGTCACCTGTGCGGAGTGTGGGCATCGTGTGTCTGCTGCTCGCCTTCCAGGGTGCTGGCGGGGACACCGTGTGGGGACCCAGAAGATGTGCTTGAGCTCCTGTCTCTCCCCGGGGCCGTGCGGATGGCAGCTGTGGTGGTCATGCCGGGAGGCGGGGGTGGCGGTGGCCCGGCCAGAGTCACCCAGCCTCCCTGTGTCCCCGTTTCCTCCTCTCTGATGTGGGGATGTCAGGGATGGTGCTTGCTGTGAAGGTCACGACGCGCAGGGCTGGCGTGCGGGGCAGTGGTTGGCGCACGCCGGGAGGGACCGAGGGCTTTCGATGAGCTGGGGTTCTGAGGGCGGCCCACGCCCTGCAGAGGACGGAACTTGAGGGGCGCTCCTCTCAGTCCTCTAACACCCCATGGCGCGTGGTGATCAGCACCGGGACAGGTGCAAGCTCAGGTGCGTGGGGTGAGACCCGCGCTCCTAGCCTTGGACGAGGAAGGTTAGGTAATTACGAGCCACTGAGCCCTTTGTCCATAGCTCCTTCGGTTTTGGCTCTTGTTGGCTGTGGAGACTCGGGAAAGGACACTCGGGAGAGAGCCCCCGTCCGCCTGGCCACGCACGCGTGTCCTTCGGCCTCAGTCGCCTGTCTCCCTAGCTCTCGGGGCGCCAGAAGGTGTCTGGCTGTTGAGAAGTCTCTGCCCCGCTGGGTGAGGCCTCGCTGCTCGCTCCCCGCAGCGTGCATGGGGACGTCCCTGCCGTGTCACGCGTTCTCACAGGCACCTCCCCTGGTCAGCTCCCTGAATGTCTGTCTCTGCGAGTGAGGGCGCTGAGGGTCAGGGCCACACCCCAGGACATCCTCGCAGGATGGGGACTCAGATGCCGAGGCTGCCCCTACCCTGGCACCCACTGCCCACACTTCCTGGCGGACCTGGCTGTGCCCTAGACAGGAAGCGGGCCTGTCATTTGGCTGCAGGGGCCCTGGCCGTATTCAGTGCCATCCCTCAGCCGTCAGCACCCCTGACTGATGAATACCTCTGGCGACCCGCCACCACAACCGCCAGGAAGGCTGTCTGTCACACATGTGGCACTTGTAGAGACCCTGTGGCCGTGGCTTCCTCAAGCTGGGCTGCACACCCAGGGTCACTTCTACAGCTTTAAATTACGGAGCACCGACCCCATCCCGGACTCTGGCCTGGCCGTTTCAGCAGAGACCCTATCGATAATGGATAGGTACAGAAATGCAGGACGCTTATGTCACAAACAAGACAGGAATGTGAATTATTTGTGCACCTGGGGACCCTGGCCAGCGTCGACGGCGCTGTGGTTCCCTACATCACAGGTGACGGGGCCTTTGCGGGAAAAGCCCCACCCCCCACCCCGCTCCAGGGAGTGCTGGATGCGGGCCTTGCACCTTGCAAAGACCAGAGTAGAGCGCAGTGAGGGGGCTGCACCTCCTTTGCCCTTTGACCTCCCCTCCCCCCACTTTTATGCATTTATTTTTACGTCCCCTCCTCCCCTTCTCCCCCCTTTTCCTCCTCCGGCCTTTATCCTCTGTCTAGCAGATGCTATGGGCGTGTCTGTCATCAGACTGTAAAGGACCCCATGTCCTCCCCGAGGCCTAGCACTAGCACGTAGTAGGTGTTCAAATCGACATTTCTTAATTTGTCTCAGTTTGTCTTTCAAAGGAGTAGGCGCTGCCCCTCACTGGCCTGAACGCTGTCAGATTTTGTTTGTGACCGTCTACCCTGATTTGAGTGGTCAGTCTTGAAAATTTAGATATTTAGTGTTTTGGATTTAGATGGCGTGGGAGACGCCGGGTGTCCGTCACTGAGCAGCTCCGCGTGCCGGGCTCGGGGACGGCCCTGATGGTTCCAGGGACATGCCCCAGGCTCTCAGTGCCCTCGCTGCTCCGTTTTTAGAGCCGGAAGCTCGGAGGTCACGGGTCGGACCCTCGTTTTGGTGACGAGCAGCCTGCACATGGGAAGGCCCGTCCTTGAGGCAGTCGGGGCTCAGACCTGCCGCTCAGGGCGCCCCGGCCCCAGCACCCAGGGGAGCAGGGCCCAGGCCGCGACTGCGTGGCCGTGTGCGATGAACCGTGTGCCCAGAGAGGTGGTGGCGTCCTTCTGCCCGTCTCCCTCTCGTGTCCCCTCGCATGTGGACGCGTTCTGAGGCTGGGGGTTCAGGGCCGAGCGGAGGCCTCCTGGCGTGAGAGTTGGGGCTCGGTGCTGGTGGAGGGGCTGTGACACATGTGGGAGAGGTGTGACGAGTGACAGCCTTCCGGCCAGGAGGGGGCTGTGGGAGGAGGCGGGTCCGTGGTGTGGTTGGGAAACGCCGGGCACCCATCCTGCTTGTCCTCGCTGGTGGTCTCCGCGTCCCTGAGAAGCGCCACGCTGTCCACACCCCCTCCTGGTGGCCGGCAGTGGCCGCACGCTGGGCAGGTAGCACGTGGGCCCGCCATGGCCCCGGCTCCTCAGGCCTGATGCCCCCGCCCTTTCTCGTCCTCCCGGGCTGACCCTTCTGAGCGTGTTACTCCTCCTAGCCCTTCAGTTTCCCGAGGAGAA
Source organism: Macroglossus sobrinus (assembly GCA_004027375.1). Taxonomy (NCBI): domain Eukaryota; kingdom Metazoa; phylum Chordata; class Mammalia; order Chiroptera; family Pteropodidae; genus Macroglossus; species Macroglossus sobrinus. Next base: position 34,188 of record PVKZ01001902.1, on the reverse strand, counting down.
ACCGGGGTGACCTTCCACTGTCGTAGTGGTGGCGGGAGGACAGGTAGGGAGGTGGCGGCCCTCGGCGAGGCCCTCAGACTCTGGCCGTTCGGCGTAGTAGCCACTCAGCAAACACTCCTCTGCTTTCAGTTCTCATTAGCACAGGTAATTAAGACCAGGAGCTGGTAGACCGCACGTATCTGTGCAGAGATATATCTGTAATTAAAGTTTTAATTAAGGAAACACCAGACCAGGCAGATGGTTCTCATCCCCGCGTCCTGTAAACGCACCAGCCGTGGCTTGTCGATCCTGCAGCCGAGCGGAGCGGAGGGCAGTGGCCCTCACAGGTGCGCCGGGGGCGGGGGGGGGGGAAGGTGACAGGTGCTCGGTAACCAGCCAGGGTCTAATTCCGGTCGCACTCCGTGTGCTGCCACACCCGGGGCTGATCACTGCAGTGTGCAGTGGAAACACGATACATCAGAGTTGTGTCCCCACCAAAGCTTTTAAGCCCCACGTCAAGGGCATCACCGCAGCCCAGCTGGCCTGTCACGAGGCCTGTGGTTTTGTGCTAGATCCCAAAAGCTGACAAAGTGTTATTTGGGATCATCAGCTAAACACGGGATTAAATGAGAGTGCCATCCTGAATGTTCAGGCTTCGCCACCGTATAGCAGTGCGGTTTTGAGACGGGGTGTGTGCCTGCCTAGCTCATGCCGGTCCCCTGTGCCGTGTGTGTCACCGTGACCTTCATGACCAGCCAAGGGCAGAATTGAACAAACAAAACGACCATGGGGACAAAAGAAAAAAAAAAAACACCAAATGTGTCACTTCTTAAACTCCCACCCCCGGGAGCCACGGGCAGCCAGAGCAGTGTAGGGAAGGGGATGGGCGGGGGCACCTCTTGGTGGGGTCCGTGCCAGTTCACTCTGACCTCTTGAGACCCAGGCACTCACCCCCAGTTTCTTACCCTTCCTCAGAGTCTCGTCGGTGTCCATGTTCTCAGTTTTCCGGCCCTCAGAGCAGGTGGCAGGCAGCGAGACCACCGCGTGACGTGCTGGTTGACGTAGGTGTGTTTCACCAGCTCATGTCACCTTTGTTTGGTATGGAAGATGCTTGCTTTTTATGTCAAGGTGAGATACCTGAGTTTGAAGGGTTAGGGGAGCAGTTTCTCCTTTGCACACCTGTAGGTGACCTTGTCGTCCCTGTTTCGTTGACGAGAGAAGTAGGGCTCTCGCTGGAAGGAGCGCCCGTGTTACACAGGGACACGTGCAAGTGTCTTTGCATCAGGGACCTTGTCACGAAACGGCGGTGGCACCTGCAGTGCCGTAGCTCATCCTGATGCCACCTGCGAGCCAGAGCCTGGTCACCCGAGCGGCACCTGCGCGTGCCTGAGGGGGGTGTGCGTGCAGGGCAGGGGGACACACACGTTCGGACCACCCAGGGTCTGGGACTTCCCTTATGGAGCGGGGTGGAAGGCGCCGGTTAAACGTGAGGCCCTCGGAGCAGCAGCCCGAGTGTCGCAGGCCTGTCCCTCCCTGTGCCCGGGGTGTTAACTCCACATTTTCCATGCGGACTGTGAGCCCGACGGACTCCGAAATCTGTCTCTCTCCGTTTGGTTGGAGACCTGAGCATGTGACCGCTGAGCATGCAACACGGGGTCGGGTCGTGGGAGGCTGCTGACGAGGCGGCGCCGGTGGCTGTGCCTCGCGTCGGGTGAACAGACTGGTTTCTCCAGAGGAGAAGGAAACGCCCCCAGACGAGCCATCCAGAGCAGGAGATGAATGAACAGTTTTCTCTCTGTAGCGGGTTTTACGAAAGCATCCGACTTTCCCGATATCTGTGTGATGCTGGGGGCGGGGGCGGGGGCGGGGGCGGGGCGGGGCGGTAGAGCATCCTCTCTCCTCTCAGTGACGAAATTCAAACGTTTATTTGTCCGATTTTATTGAAAGCCCAGCACCAGGCGCTGTCCTAGGTGCTGGAAATAAAGCCAGCAACGAAACGAGGCCGTTCCCCTCAGAGAGCTTAATTTCTGCATGGAGGGGTGATAAACTAAGAACAAGTGCGAAGAATCGAGAGATCACATGTCACAGTCATGAACCCACTCACCCCTCAGAGCGCCGAGGAAGCAGGGGCGGTGATCGCCTCGTGTCACAGGCAGGAACCGGGGCTGAGTTAGTGTCACGCAGACAGCGAGCGCTGCTGGTGGCGTGCCTGCCCGGGTCACCTACGTCCAGCGTTCCTGCTGCCGAGCGCAGGGCTACTTTGTCTCTCTGTTTAAAAATAAGGCCTCGTCTGTTTCTAAATAAACAGATAAATGTCACATGACAATAAGTGTGACTTAGAACGATGAAGCCAGATGAAGCCAGGCAAACGTTTGATGGGTTTCAACTATTTTAAGTGTCTGGGGGGGGGTGGTCGCTCGCATCATTGTAGATGGTGTGACTGGAGGGCGTGTCTCTCCTGATGAAGAGGGATGCGTGTAGGTACCGGCGGTGACAGTGGTCCAGGCGGAGGGGAGAGCAGAGGCTAAGGCCCCAGGTGGCTGTGGACCTGGCAGGAGCAGAACAGAAGCGAGGAGGGTGGCAGGGAGGCCAGTGTGCGTGCATGGAGTGAGTGGCCCGGGGGTGACGTCCCGGAGGGCCCGGTGGGCCGTGGGACGGCCTTTGGTGCCGCTGAATGAGAGGGGACGCCGCCTGAGCCCTTTTGAGCAGGAAGACGACGTGATTAAATCAGGATCACTTAGAACGCAGGCAGGGACGTGGGCAGGGGTTGGCACACTACAGCCCGGGGGCCACGTGCGGCCGCTGCCTGCCTGTGACAAGCTAAGAGTGCCTGTTACATCTTTCAGTGGTTGGAAGAAAGAAGACGGATAATAACGTTTTGTAGCACAGGGAAGTTACGTAAACCCAGAACCCGGTGTCCACGTCTGTCGCAGCGCAGCTGGCACGGAGCCGCACTCGTGTTTGCGTGTTGTCTGACGCCGCTTGCGAGCCGCGTCAGCCAAGTCGGGGAGTGTGACAGAGACCATCTGGCCCGCGGAGCCCGAAATGTTTACTCTCGGGGCCTTGAAGGGAAGTTTGCCGACTCCGGGCTTCGGGTGATAGGGGCGGGAGCAGGGAGACCGTGAGGAGATGGGGCTCGGCCCAGGGCGGCGAGATCCTGGGGGTTTCAGAGGAAGAGCTGGTCGCCGTGTGAAGCACGAGCAGGTGGGGGTGGTGTCAGGGTTTTTGCCCGGGTCAGCCGGAAGGATGCAGTCAGTTCCCTTTTCTGAGACTGAGGGGACCTGGTGGCCCCAGGCTGGGGAGGAGGGGTGAGGAGAAAGGAAGAGCTGTGCTTTGGAGGTGCTCACCCCACGGTGCCCAGGGGAGGGCGAGTCGGCGTCCGTGCGGGGTCTGCCGTTGAGGGGAGGGGCCCAGGCTTGGGCTGGACGCCAGCGTTCTCAGCGTGTGGAAGGTTCTCGAAGCTCCTGGGTGGATGAAGTCCTGTAGCGGGCGTGGATGGATCGAGGGGTTCAGACACGGGGATGGGGCACCCAGGATTGGGAGGCGGGAGGAGAAGCAGGCAAAGGAGACAGCAGGTGTGAGCAGGTGTGTCCTGCAGGTGTGAGCGAGCGTGTGTGTTAGATGCTGCTAGCGGTCAGGTGCCATCCAGGCTGAGCACCAACCACAGGCGTGGCGGCGCGGAGCCATCGGGGACTTTGGTAGGGCTGTGTGAGTGAACTGGCGAGGACAGAAGCCGATTCTGGCCGGTTCCAGCACAAATGAGAGACTGGGCGGGTGCTGGGGCTCTCGGGCTTCCGTCCTCGGCTGCCCGGTGCCGACTGGGAGAGGCAGAGGGCCGGGCTGACGTGGGCCGGGGTGAGCCCGGGCAGCGCTGCAGGGGGCGGGGGAGCACTGGTGTGAGGGGACCGTGCACTCTGAGCTGCACGGGGGGACGAGAGGCCGCAGCGGGCTGAGGGGTCAGTGCCCTCAGGGAGCAGGGTGACGGCTTGTGGGTGGGGGAGAGTTGGGGACGCTTGAGTCGCATGGCGAAGGCGTGTGGCTCCGGCTAACGGCGAGGCCCAGGGCGGGGCTGGCCGAGAGAAATATGGCCGGAGCCACGGGTGTGATGTTTAATGTTCTAGTATTTTAAGAAAATCTAAAGAAACAAATGAAATCTGTTTTCTTAATGTGTTGTGTCTAAAACACGTGAATATTTAATCCATATAAAATCGAGGTATTTTACATTGGTTTTGTACTAAATCTTGAGAATCGATCTGGGTTTTACACTTACAGCACAGCTTAATCCAGACTGGACACGTTTTAGGGGCTCAGTAGCCACGGGTGGCTCGTGGCTTCCATGCCGGACAGTGCAGGTCTAGGGGTGACGCTTGGAGTGGGTATAGGGTAATCACAGGGGAGCAGGTCAGAGAACAGAGGTCAAGGTTTACCAAGACGATCTCTGTGGGTCTGAAACCGCTTAGGACTCCGGATGAGAGGAGCGGGCTTGGAGACGCAGGAGCGGAGGCCGGGGCTGTCGTAGGGGTCGGCGCCTTGGTGGCCACCACTGGGCCTTTTACTCCCCGAGGAGCCCTTCCTGGCCCTGATCCCGTCCCACTTCCCGAAGCATCCGTGAGGTCCTGAGCTTGCTCTAGCCTCATTTCAAATCCAAGTGGCACCTCCTTGGAATCACGGGTTTGGGGCAAGATTTCTGAGTCCCTAGTAAAATGCCAGGACGCCAGGCTGTGGCTTTGACAGGCAGGCCTTTCCACAGCTGGCAGGTTGCCACTCGGGTCTCACTTTTCTCCAGAAGGCCTTTCGTCGCCTCACTGACGACAGCGTTCACGCAGTGTGAGCAGTTCACGGCAGCCGGTTTTTCTTGTAGGAACAAATATCCTTTAGATTCCTATCTTTTCTCCTTTCATAGCCTTAGATACTTATCTTTATTTCGGCGTAATCTTCAACTTCTCCTAGCTACGCTTAGCCTGTGCGTGTGAACCCCTGCAGAGGCTGGCATTTGGTGGCTGGGGGACAGCCCCGCGTGACACCAACCTGCCCCCCACCCAGGCTTTTGAAAGGACCAGCATAGCCAGCCTTTTGCCATGCGGAGGAAAAAAAAAAAAATCTTTCTGACCCACATCGTTTGCTGAAAGGTTAATAAATACGGACGATGAGGTTAGAGAGCCGTGTTTGAGCTTTTTTCTCCAGGAAAAGTAAACTGTTTGGGAAGTCACATGGACAGGAGCATCTCAGCAGCTCGCGGGCGCTTACGAACCCCCCATTCCTATAAGTAAGGGGATCCCTGGCCTGTACCTGTGTCAAGTTTAAATGACTTTAGGTTCCTCCTAGTTTGCTCCCTGCTGTGCTGAGATTAACCAAACACGTTCTTGACTGCCCTATGGGCCCCGAGCCGTGGGCAGAGCCAGGGTTGAGCCACGCGTCTGAACCTTCTGTACGTGACACCTGTGGCGAAGGGGTGGCTGCCCTTTCATTTCATGTGCGCTCATGTCCCTCCAGTGGGGGCCGTAGGTGGCCGACATCGTCACTGTCCAGACTACAGTCACCCCCTCGGAGCTCACGGTGATGCACGCTCTGTGAAGCGTGACGGCCTCTGCCACCGTGGCGGTCACCCAAACTCAGGAAACACGAGTAAGAACGAAAACGTACCCTTACCTAAGTTTCCTTAAACTCTCTTTATTCTCCTTAAAGTGTTTGCATCCGATGGGGAAGTGTAGCGATACCAAGAACAGGAAATGAAGCAAGAAGTGGACATTGATGGCTTGGATTGCATTTTGTCTTGAGGGTTTGCCCCCCACTAAGTGGTGTTTGCTTGGAAAGTCTCCTTCGCCCACCTGTCTTTCTGACGGATGGAGTGGACGGTATCCCAGCAAGGTACGATGCCACTTGTAAGTTACCGCACTTCGTGGGATACGGCACCGTTAAGTAGTGACTTCGTGTGGTTCACTCCAGTCTAGCTTCTGTGAAAGTCAAGGTCAGTGTGTCTGGGAGACAGGGTAGTGAGCCTTGTGTGACATTTGTTCATGGTTTTTTATACAGACCGGATGTCACTAGCATGCTCTTGTTAAAATGTTTGCCTCAAAAAGCCCAAAGTGTAACATTTAAGCTTGTAATGTATACCTTCAGAAATTTACCGCTGAAACGTTAACCCGCAGAGCCAGCGTCACCTTAACGGAGACAGGTGTGTTCTGTGCCCCCTTCCCCCGTGCCACCCCACGTCCCCTGGTCCATCGGGCCCACTGCAAGCCCGCTCTCCGGCTGGCTCTGTGTGTCGTCCTCATTTGCCCCGACTGAGTAGCCATAACCGGAAGCTCTGTCTCTGGATGCGGACGTCACTGAAGGTGGAGGAATAGTGGGGACCCCAAGGCCCCTCCTGGCCCAGTACAGCAAGCCCCCAGCAGCCACATCTCGCCCGAACACCCTGCCCCTTCCCACACGGTTCTCCTTCCCGACCCAGGCCCTCCCTCCCCACCCGGTTCCGCTGTATCTGGTGGACAGACTTCCTGGAGGCCAGCCCGATGTCGCCTGTCCCACGTGCCTTTCCTGCACAGCCCGTCTGCGCGGTTCGTCCTTACCACGGACGCTGCTTTCCCTGTCCCCGTGAGGGCCTGTGCCCGGTCACTTTGCAATGGATCTCCTCAGTGAGCTCCTTGGGGGCAGGCGCTGGGCCTCACCTTTCCTGGTTCCCTAGAGCCCAGCCCAGCGTCTGCGGGTGGCTGTCGGGGAGCGAATTGGGGAAGAGAATAAATACTGTTTTTTATATATATGTATATATAGTTCTTAAAATTTTGGTAGCAGAAAGCAAATGTGCAAAAAATAACAAAAATGTCAGAAGCTGCTCTCTGATTCCTAGAGATGATCGCATTTATGTAAACATGTAATTTACATTTGATGTTGAAATTGTCAATGTGTGGTTCTGGTATCTTAATTGATAGTTTAATCGAATAACTCCTAGGGAGGTAGATCATAAATGTCACAAGGACTTTCCTTGTGAGCAGCCCACGGGTCTCTCTTCTTAACGTGTCTGTCCCTCTGGGACCGTCTCCCGGGCTCGTGAGGGTGACCGGTCGCTGAGCACCGGACACACACGCGTGTCGGACTGCGGGGTGGGACCCTCGCTCCTCACCCTGATCCACTGGGATCAGCGGTAACGCGGGTGTTCAGTTTGAGGTCTGGCTGGAAACCAGTCCCGAGTGGGGAAGACAAATGAGGCAGCAACCCCCACTCCCCCAAGGGCTCCCAGCTTGCCCTGTAAGACTCAGTAGCCCTGTGGTCAGCGTTGACCCCCGGTCACTCCCCTGTGGCTCTTCCTCTTGTGGTTTGTCTGCAGGGGACGCAAGTGACAGACCCTCCTTCTGGGGCTTTTGCCTTCAGCTGCGTTTGGCCGTATTAAGGGCCACTCTGGAAGTGACCTGCGGCTTCTCGGGGTCTCAGGTAGTTAGGACATGGCCGCCCTCCTCGCTCAGGGTCCCCTCGGAACACTGTTTTTCTCACCTGTGGGACTGGCCGAGGGCGCCGTGGTTGGACGGCAAGGGGTTAGGCGTCAGACGCCCGTGTCCCCGGAGCCCTTCCCTGAGGACCTGTGTCCTGTGTTTCCTGGACGCCTCGGTCTCATCCGACAGCTGGTTGTCCCTAGTGACTCCCCTGGGGTGCTGCACCAGGAAAAAAAAACCCCCAAAACCTGAGTAGTTTGCTGAATATGCATCGTCACTAAAATACATTCTAACATTTATTCTAAAATATTATTCTACAATCGAGGTTCGTTGAATTAGAACCTCGATCACCTTTGAACCTCTGATTTTGAACTTGATTCCTTAAAACCTTTCGTGGCCTTATAAAGATACAGCCTACCACGCAGTAGAAGCATCGTGTGATGACGGCGGAGAGATCGATTCTAAAAGCCCCAGTTCTGAGTTTCCCAGGGGGCAGGGCGGCTCCGTGGGCGTGCACGTGTGCGGCACGTGTGGGTGCTGCGTGTTCACACGGACACGCACACACGTACGTATCTGTTCAGTGGACACTTCAGTTCGCCATTCTAAGGAGACGTCTCCCCCTCTCTGAGCCTCTGGAAATGGGGCAGGTTTTCTTCAGTTAAACACAGAAATAGAAGCGACGATCTTGACCCATTTTGCACTTGTTTATTCCCGGCTGTCACCGCACACGCGTTCTCGGGCGCGGCGGGAAGAGGGACCCCCGGGGCTGGGGTGGGAGCTGGCGGGATTCGTCAGGAGCGCTTTGCCGTCCTGCCCGCTCCGTATCTGGCTTCCAGACGATTCTATCAGCGAATGAATTGTGTTCAAAACCCGAAATTCATTTGTTCCTAAAAATGAAATAGATGACAGTGACTCGCTCTTGCCTCATCCAGAGTTCTTTGGAAGGCGATCCCACGGCCTGACCCCGCTCTGGGAGAGCGGGTCCCTGTCCATATGCCACCTGGGCACGCTGGCGTCCGTGACCATCCTCACACCCAAGTGCCTCGTCCCCTTAGCAAGCGCCTCTTTCCGTCACCCCCCGAGAGATGAGGGCTTTCCGTCCTGGTTCCGTTCGTCCCCCACGAGAAGGGGTGACAGAGACAGGGTCGTGGTCGGGTCCCGCTCGTGTGTCCAGGGCATAGGACGGAGCCGGGCACACGCAGGCTGAGCTGGTGCTGTCGCATGGACGGGCCAGCCAGTGTCACATACGTTCTGAGCGTTTTTCATTTAATTTGCCTTTTACATGTAACTTTTAAAAATGGTAAAGCAGTGAGATTTAGGGTTAGACACAGATATTTCACTGTGGTTGAAATGACCAGTAGCCGCGTGCAGGGAGCTTGTGAGGTGCCAGTGCGTAACGGGGCTCCAGGATTGTGAACCACGGACTCGCCACGTATTTCGGGGTCCACGGCCCCAGGTGGGGACACAGGACACACGACTCACGTCTGGGCTGTTTCAGACCCAGGGTGTGTAGTGCGTGAGCATCTGGAAGGAACACCGGGGAATAGAAGTGAAGTGGGCAGGTAGAGGAGAGGCCGACATTTAAAATATTCCTTAATAATTAACCATTTAAAGTAATACGTTTGGCATCAAGCGAAAGCATAACCCCAAACTGTTGTCCGAGACCAAACGGCACTACAAAGATGTATAGATGGAGGTAATTATTTGGGTAATGTTAACAGAAGTACTTTCGTCATTACCTTCATGATGTCAGTCCCTCTGTCTTATTGCCTGTGCTGGCATAGGCCAGATGGCAATATTGTTTCTGCAAACCTCTGAAGGTTTTCTTTTTTTTTTTTTAAATACAAAGAGCAGAAACAAAACCAAAGAGACAGTCTCCTGTGATGTAGGCCGTTATCGCAAGGTGAGTTTACGTGTGGCACTGACTTAGGATGAATTGTTTGAAGAACTGGACTTTTTCTCGGGGATAGCATATTTTGTCAGATTTCTTTATTGCGGCATAAGCCGTGGTTATTTATTACACACCGAAGGGACTAACTAAAGCTAAAAAGAAAAAAAAAAAGGCACTTGAATTTTATTTCACATAGAGACGTAACCACCATTTCTGATCAAATCAGTAAATATGTTTCCGTCTCTTTTAAATAAAGTGTGCAAAGCAAAGACCGGAATTTTATGTACCACCAAGCCAAACAAAAAAGCCTTTTAGGGCATAATGCATTTTTCATTAAACTTACCGCTGCACTGTTGTGATCATGTGATCTTAATCCACTCATGAAAGTCTAAAAAGTGTGAATTCTGGGGTAAAAAAAAAATAATCGCAGGAGGTACGTAATGAGGCAGAACGCACACATCTGCATTTATAGTTTGTGGACAGATAAATCATCGGTGGAGGATACGGATGTGGAGAAACGTTCTCGACTGCGTTCACGCAATGCAGGGTTGCATTTTTTACCTAACAGCATTTTACAGCCTCAGAGGGATGCTGGGAGCATTAAGTCGGTATCATGTGCTCAGAATAGCAACCCAGGCGCGGTGAGCGCCGGTAGATGTTTGACATTTATTCTTATTTGAGTAGGAAAGATTAAGTCATGTTTTAATCATGCATAATAAACTGTACTATGATTTTATTTCGGCGAGCGTCCGTTTGTCATTCAGCGAAGAGTGGCTTTTTAAAGCAACGACGGAACTGAGATGTTTTCTTCCTTGGTGCTCTGAGGTGTGTGCGTGTAAAAGATGCTGACACAGTTTATCCCCACGACAGCCCCGGTGACCAAAGATGTGGGAGCAAATGTGTGCAGCAGCTTCTCACTTGTATTTGCATGAATCTAAAAATTGGATGAACTTACTGGTTTTAGCACACCCTCGCCGCTGTATGTGTGGACTTCTAAGTTTTATGGAATTCAATCGCAATTTATGACCAACAGATGCTTAAAGCCACTGTCAAAATTATGTACTTGGCACTTCATTGATTTGAAATCTGGTTTTCATTCAGCATTCCTGCCTTTGGAAGTGTGTGACATGCGATTTTTCAGAGTGGTGACATGAGTTAGTGCCCTCTGGTGGCACGCAGAGGACATCGGGCAGGGAGGGGCTGACCCACGAGCCTTCGGGAGCTCGTCTAGAGTAAGGCGCCCCCACTTCTTCGCCTCTCTGAGAGCTTCTCTCTATGGTGGAAGCGGGGAGGTCCCCCGGTGGCTGGCTCGTGTGTTCACGCTGTGACGTCGTGTGTTCACGTGTTCCGTGCCCGCCCTGGAGTTCATAGGTCAGCCTTGCAGCCAGCCTTCCTTAGCTGAGGTTGGGAGTGAGGTCCCGGGTGAGCGAGTTTTCGGGTGAACGTGCGGGAAGAAGGTGCCGCCGGCGTTAAGATTTTCCATGGGGGACCACGACATCTGGTTTTAGATGCATCTCTTAATTTGCCTTTTTGGGGGGGGGGTTGGAGGGGGATCCTGGATCGATGGCCTTGGCGGGACTCGCTGGTGCAGCTCGAGATGACCCCAAACTGTGGGTTAGGATTTGGGGGGCAGCCCCACCTTGCCCACGTAGCTCCCTAGGCCAGACTCAGTTACTCTTTGGGCTTCTGGTGTCAGGCAGACCAGGAGCTGGACCCCACCTGCATCCCCGGAAAGGCGGGACCTGGAAAGCGCCGTCTTTTACGAGTTTCTTCAGCTGTAGGGGTGGCGGCGGCGGCTGCTGATTCCAGCCTTTGTCGAGAGACGGTTTTGAGGCTGAAGTGAGTTGACAGGTGAAAGTCTCACATTGAGCGGTGCAGAGTGTAGTCAGATACGTGTTAATTTTCTTCCCAAGAACAAGTTCCTCCTTTTATAATTCAAAAGGTCATTTTAAAAACCAGCTTGAAATAATCTCATGTTTATGGCAAAGTTGCAGAGAGGGTAGATAGAATGCCAACCTCACTTTGATACTGCTGCGTTCTCCTGAAAACTTTTCCATAATCCCTGCGAACTCCGATTAGGTAGGGCGTCAAGTGACAGTTTAGCACTTTGCGAAGGCTGACATATTTGCCTTGGATACCCGGATTCAGCCGTAGGTGTGGCATTTGCTTGCAGACCGTGTTCTGTCTTTACCTTGGTCCATGTCTGAGCACGTGGCCTTCTGTGATTTTCCAGGATCTTAACACCTGAACGGTTTCCCCGTGTATGAGTTAGTGAGCTGGGCAGCCGAAGGACAGATGAGGCCCGCAGCTGATGTCAGTATTTCAGCCGGGTGTTCGATAGTCTCACGGCCGCTTCTCATCTGTAACAACTTAGAGCGAGGCAGAAGCGCATGTATTCTCAACTCCAAATCCCAAAAACATTTCTTATAGTCAGAAATACGGAAGGAGATTTCCTGGGCTTCCCAGGTAAAGGCCCACTAACTCGTTTGAATGCAGAGATACTCTATAATTATCGTCACCATGCAAATAGACAGTAGTAGCAGCTCAGAGTTTTTACATGCCTTTCTAGTTGAAGAAATGATTTTCCAGACAACATCTCACTTGGGTTCTTAACCCTGAGAGAGAGACGGGAAGAGATTTGTCACCCCCTTTTCATGTATCTGCGTGAAGTAAGGGAGGCCGAGGAGGGACCTGGTCGAGGTCCCAAGCAAGTTAGAGGCCAAGTTCACAAGAGCAGCCGCACACAGGACTGAGCGCGCTCGTCCACGGGCATAACCCTCCCCCGTCCACGCGCACGCCCCTCTCCGCCCTCGCGCCTCCCCGTCCACGCCCCTCCCCGTCCATGCGCACGCCCCGCCCACGCCCCTCTCCGCCCACGTGCCTCCCCGTCCACACGCGCGCCCCTCCCCCGTCCGCGCGCACACCCCTCCCTTGCACTCCTGCAGCGGCTTTGCAAACGCTGCTTTCCTCTTTGAAACCGGCCAGCGTCTACCCTGCGGATCACATTTATGCTTTTAATGTGCACGACAGTCTTTGCTACCTAATTGCCCAGATATCTCGTTTGTACCAGCCACATCCTTACTGCAGGTCCTGAGCTCAGCATCATTAGGCTTGATGTAACAGACTCCCCATCCTGCCCTTCAGGGCGCCACAGGCGTGCACCGAGCGTCCAGGGGCCCTGGTACCGCTGCCTGGTACCGCTGCCGCTTCTGAGGCCACATCCTGTGCTGGAGACACCCCTCGACATTAGAGACACATGTGACATCGTTTTTACAAGAGCCACTGAGACCCTTGAATGAGACGATGAGGGTTGGGAAAGTGGCGAGTGGGCCAGGATCTTGAACAGCTAGCGGAGCGCCCCATCTAAACATTACGTCTGGCAGAAGCAGATGCGTGTCCTCGGAAAGATGTTTGCAGGTGTGGTGGGCTGGACGCTGTCCGAAGCGTGGGCTCGGGAGCCCGTGTGCTGGTGGCTGCGGTGACAGCGTTTCCCAAGCTGCTAAGTCCCACTGGCCACTTCTGCTGAGTCTGGGGGGCGTTTTTTTTTTTTTTTAATCAATAACAGATAAATCTACAAAGCCAAAGTCACGTGTAAGAATTAAGATATGTTTTCATCATATGAAGTTCTAAGTCTCATTGAGGAACGATATGGTTTTTTTCTTTTTAAGCTGGTTCTAGCCTGGCACCCGAGGAGTCTGGAGCAGCACCCCGGGGTGGGGGTGGGGGTGGGGAGCTGCCTCGGGGCTTCCCTAGCTGCTCTCTCGGGGGGCTGGCCACCCCCTTAACAGCGATTTTAGGCGTCTCTTAATAAAAAGCTTTCTCGGTGGTGGCCTGGTCGCCTCTTCAGGTTTGGTGCTTTCAGGACATGGCAAAGCCAGTGGACTCTCTTGTCCGGCGGGATGGAGAGGTGGGCTGCCCCGTGAGCCAGCATTGTCCCCGGCGATGTGTCTGCAGCCTTCAAAACAGAAGTCTTCGCCTCACGTGCTGCACGCTGGGCGGGAGTTTCGTGACATAGGCAGTTTACTGTCCCATCAGCAGGTGCCCCTGGGACCAGCCCTGAGAACGTTAGACTGGAGGGGTCCTCGGCGTCCCTTGGCTGCTGGGCTGGGTACCACTCCCTTCTCCGCAGTGCTGGGTGCCTGTCCCTCCAGTCGCCTGTGGGAGCGTGATGTGTCGTGTTCATTTGAGTCAGACTGGAAAAGAGGTTAAGATGTTGCTTCTGTGATGTACAACACTGACCCAAACATCCAACCCCCACCCCGCGGATGATCCGCTTGCCCAGATGTTTGTTCAGCTCTACAGATTCTGTCAGCGTGGATGGGCCTTTTCCTTTCCTTTCTGTTTTTTTTTTTTTTTTTTTTAAACCCACCAGCTAGATCCACATTGAAAATCAAAGCCGGCTCCAGTATTGACACGTTGAAAGTGAAGACCTGGGCTCAGAGGTGCCTTGGGGTGAGTGCAGTTAGGTGGGCGGAGAACTGGGGTGATTGTGTGTGTGAAGGTTGGGTGCGACGCAGGACCGAGCCTGTCTGCTCAGTGCCCGCCCGTCTGCCCTGGACTGACACAGTCATTTAGAAGATGTTGGTTGGGCATTTTGTGTCCCGTGTTGACAGCCAAACCATTTGCTGTGAAACACAGAGTTGCTGGGACGTTTGTCTTAAAGATGCTGCCACCCTCTTTCTGTGAACCCCGTAAAACCCCCTAAAAATAGCATGGAATCAAATTTAATTACGCGGTGCCGAATATTTCATGCGGAAATAAGGGGCAAGAGTTGCTTTCAAGAAGCCTGAGGTGTGGGAAGAAGAAAGGCTTGGTAGGTTCTTTGGAAGATACTATAATTAAAAGATTTGCTCAAACGTATTTTTCCCCTTTTTGAAGAGTTTAAAGAAATCCATCCCTGTGTTCCTAAATTGATTACCCCTTAAACATCAGCCCCGTTTTGCAGGAAGGATGCGGAAGCTGCTAGGATGCTGATTTGACGGCTTCTTTCTGTTCAATGAAAAACAGGTTTTTAATCTTCTGATTTAGATGTCTAATAGGAAGTAAACGTTTGACTCGCTTTGGTTTCTGCTGAACCTGTATTTAACTTCGCACAAACCATTTGAATAAAGTGCAAACATCCCTGGACCAGCTATTTTAAACATTTCAGGATGGAAGAATGCTAAATGGGGTTCCCTTTTAAAAATAGCAGTGGCTGCTGCATTTCCATAATTGCTGCTAACTAGCACAACATTTTCAACGGTGACAGACTCAGGGTAGGAAAAAAAGGATCTATTTAAAAAAGCCTGGTGAACGGAAGCTGCAAAGGCTCCGTGAGCAGCGGCGTCGGGGTGGAGGGCCCGGGTGGAGGGCCCGCGCAAAGCGGGGGGCCTGGGAGCAGGTGAGTGAGTCCCCCCCCGGCAGCTTCAGGGAGCTCGTCCACTGTCCCCAAGGCCGGTGCTCACTCAGCTTTCACTCTGAAGCACGATGCTAAGATGCGTTCCTCAAATTGCCTTTCCGTTTCGGAGGGGCTGGTGAGGGCTGAAGTTCAGAGTTCGTGGAGGGCTGTTTGTGAACTTGAGAAGGAGTGTGGATGAGACAGGCCAACGCAGCAGCGTTTCAGGCCAGACGCGCAGGCGACGCCCGGGTTCTGCCCTTTTCCCCGTCCCACACACGCCGTCACCTGTGAGGTCCTCCGTCCTCCTTCCGAGGCCTGTCCGCTTTGCACCTCCCCACGTCCGGGCCACCCCCGGTGCCTGGGCCGTGACGTCCGTCACCTCCTCCTGTGCGGAAGCCTTGTCTGCGGTCCCGCTCCCTGTGCGGAGGGCAGGTCGGTCGGTTGAAAAGGCGACGAGTTTGAGGTCACTCGCTCGCCGGCGCCTGTGGGTGGCCGTCCGCTCCGAGTCGCCGCCTGCACGGTCTGGTCCCCTCGCAGCTCTCAGTTTCCCCTGAGGGCCAGTCCCCCCCCCAGGCACGCCAGCCCTTCCAGGTCCCCACACCACGCACGCCTCTGCTCTGCGTGGGGCGCGGCCCTTCGTCCCCCATCTCCGCTTGGTCACATGTCAAACGTCATCTCGGGAGGCTCTCCCCGGGCCGCCCAGTCTAGCAGGTCCCCCGGCACTCCCGTGTGGCAGGTTTTAAGGGCGGTATTTATTGTTACGTAGATGGTTTCTCCTCCCCTCACCCCCCCACGTGAGCTGTTCCCGGGTGGGGGCCTTGGCCGTGTCCCCCCTCAGCCGTGCTCCCGGCTCCCAGATTGCCACTGATAGAGTGAGCACTGACCTGGTGTGACTGCGCACCTGCAGGGACCGTCCCGAAGTCCTCGTCGTCCCCAGATGCTCTCTGGAACCGTTCGGGAGGCACCGCCGTAAACCTTGCCTTTGGTCATTGGCAGGTGACAGTTGGGGACGCGCCGTTGCAGGCTGGACTCACGCAGGATCGGCCTGGGTCCCAAGGAGGCCACGAGTGTGGTCCTCACAGGTCCCGCAGTGAGGTGAAAGGCTGACGTTCCCAGCATTCTCGGCTCCCAGGGGGACCCCACCCGCCACGCCTCGTCCCATGCTGGGCAGTGGGACCTGTGCCACCTCCCTTTGCTGAGGACCGAATTTGAGTTT
The DNA here is from genome assembly GCA_004027375.1 of Macroglossus sobrinus. Lineage (NCBI taxonomy): Eukaryota > Metazoa > Chordata > Mammalia > Chiroptera > Pteropodidae > Macroglossus > Macroglossus sobrinus. The sequence continues at coordinate 18,298 of PVKZ01001902.1, read as the reverse complement.
ACTTGCATCCAGCTTGAGACCCGTACCCGTTTTCTGTGTGTGTGTGTGTGTGTTTCTTGAGCTTGAGAGATGCTTTCTGTATTCAATAGTCACCGAGGTGGGGAACAAATCTGCTAAGATGTCGCCGTTTGCAGAAAGCTGAGCCTTGGTGAGCGGCTTTGGCCTTCCTGGTTTTCCTCCCGGTGCCACGCCGGGACCTTGGGGGGGGGCATGGCAGGGGCGCTGTTACCTGGCCAGGTGCTGAAGGTGCCGGACGGCGCTAATCAAACCCGCGTTCAGCTTCCTCTGGGAGGACGAGAATCCCGTTCCCCACGCATGGGTCTCAGTCCGTGACGCCTCACGCGCTGTCCCAGCATTCCCTCTGGCCCCACAGATGCCAGCTGGGGACTGGGCTGGGGACCCCGGGGCACCCGTCTGCTTGGCAAAGCTCCCCGCGCAGCTCTCACTCGTGTCGCTGCCTTCGTCAGGACGCTATTGAGTGGCCGGCTTGTGTCAGTTAAAGGAACGGACCTTTTTGGAACCGAGGCCTGGGACTAAAGGCCTGGGGTGCAGGCCGGGGTTGCTTCTGGTCGAGCATCAGGTCATCAGACTAGATTTGGGAGACTCTCCCTCAACGTGGGTGACCGGCGCCCCATGCCGCCCGAGCCAAGACGCCGTGACCGGCTGGCCCCCCACTCGCCTCCCCGGAGAACAGGCTCAGGCTGGAGGGGACCGGCAGGGCGAGGGCAGGCAGAGCCGCGGAAGGGCCTGGCCCATGCCAGATTGAGATGCGTCAGGTGAGGGAGGGTGGGCAGGGCTGGAAAGTGGGTTTCGGCCGGCGTACGGGGGGTCTCGTAGGTAGCAAGCAGGTAACCACAGTGGGTCGGTGGGTTCCTGTGGTTGGCTCATGAAGTGTTCCTTAAAGTTGCTTGAGAAACGTAAGTATTTGTTCAAATTTAGCGTGTCTGGATTTAGAGAAAACTAATTATTATGTGTACTGCACAAGCTCCATCTGCGGCTCCCTTCCCCAGGTCGCAGTGATGGGAGGTGACACGGCTGCTTCCAGGCGGACCAGGCCGCGCTCGTGGCCTGTGAGGGCGTGGGCCGGGGGCTGGGAACGGTCACCCCCGGTGGAGCGGGCTCGTGACTTTGCGCTGGCCCGGGGTGACACCGTGAGTTTCCTGCAGAGTTCAGGAAGCGCAGTGCGAAGGGACTTCGAGTCTCGTCTCAGACGACTGTCCTTCGCGGCCCAGCTCCCCTGTCCCAGGACGGGCCTCGTCACCTAGCGACCCTCCCGCGGGAACGTGGTGGCCCGGAGCCCCTGGCCTGCTTTGTTTGAACTGTCACCGTTTTAGCCGAGAAGTGGACACTCCAGCCCCAGCTCCAGGCCCTCCGCCTTCGTCACCTCCTGGGCCCGCGGGCCACCTGCTCTTGTGCTTGTCTGTGGGGACAGCCCGGTCAGTTCTAGCGCCCGTGAGATCCTCCGCACCCAGGGTGCTCCTGCGGGGTGGGGGAGGGTCTGCCGCCCCCTGGCAGGGTGCCCACGCTGCTCGCGCACCCCAGACGCGTGCCACGGGTGATGGATCGTCCTCCCCGCGGGGGTGGGGGCTGGGAGCAGGCCCCCGCCCGTGCATGCCAGCTCGTGGCGCTCTCCTGATGGATGGCGCCTATTCTGGGAAGCAGCTTATTGTCTCACGTGAGCAGGCTTTCCGAAATAAATGACTGCTTTCTTAATATTTTGAGTCATTTTCTTCAGCGCGTGTTTTGTAGCCGTGGTTTGAAAGCTTGCCAAATCTATGCCTTCGCACGGCTCCCCGTGGGGCTGGGTGTACAACCAGACCGAGCGGTGTGATTCACGGTTGAGCATAATTGGGAACTCAGCTCTCACCTGCCTCGCATTGGATAGGATGGCAGCGAGTGCCCTCGAGGTATTTCTCCGTCAAAAAATTATGTAGATGACGAAACACACAGCAAAGTCGTGTCTGACACCACGGGGCAGAAACACCAGCGTGGTGCGTAACTGCTCGACCTTGGTCGTGGAGGTGGCAGCTCACGGCACACAGATCCTGGCGGTCGATGCCGTGGACGTGGCTGAGGGCCTGGGTCAGATGACATGAGGTTGCGGCGTGGAGAACGGTCGGGTGGTGGCCGACGTCCATCCGAAGCCGGGGCCCCGGTCAAGGGCTTCGTCAGCTGATGCGCGTCCCTGGTCACGTGCTTCCGGCATGGAGCCCCAAACCCGGTGCCTCCTCCCTGTCCAGCGGGAGTCTTCGGTGCATGCGCGTCACACGCTGCTGTGTGTGTGTTACTGCTGCTTCGTCAGTTACAGTCATGGACACCTTTCCATGTCTGCCCGGCGCTGGTGGGAAGAAAATGCTTTCGAGAGCCCCCCTCCCTGGAGCTCTCTAAAACACGACGTTGAGGGCTCTTTGAAAAGTCGCAGATGAAATTCAGAGTTTGTCTACCCGTCAGAAGCTTACGGTAGATCTGCGCGGTAGAGGGTGGGGGGACCCGGATCGCTCGCGTGCTCAGTGCCTGGGACACGGGCGTGCTCCAGGCTGGTGTGGGGGGCGAGTAGCTGAACCTGCCCGTCACCTCGGCCAGCAGCGTTTCCTGACCGTGGCCGCCCGTTGCCAGGCAGCGAACCCCTCCCCCGCCCTCCCCGCATCACCCCGTGTGAGAGGCGAGTCTAACAAGGAAGGAAGTAAAACTCCGAGGCTGCATTTTTACCATCTCAACTCATGCGATCACAATACGTTTTCTCCAAGTGTTTTTTCTTCCTGAAATTTTGGACACTTTCTAGTCCTTGCAAAGCTTGATTTTGGTGTTTCAGACACATTAACTCTAGAATTGAACCTTTCTGTGTAGACGACATGAGTGTGGGTTTTTATATATATATAGAATGAAAGAATAAGTGAATTTCACGAGGCTATATAGGAAACGAGTCAATCGTATTGCTATACGTTAGCCAAAGATGAATGAACAAAATCAGTACCGTTTACAATGCTTCAGAAACATTAAGCACCTTACAATACGAGCAGGTGTATCCACGTAAGACTCCTGCGCTGGAAACCACGACACGTGCGGAGAAGAACGAGAGACCCACGTGCGTGGAGGGCTGTGCTACGGATCGAGAGATTCCGTGTCGCTAATGTTCCCTAAACTATGAATTCAGCGCCATCCCAGTCACTATGTAGACGTGCCGATCGTAAAGTTTATATGGAAACGCAAAGGACCCAGGAAGACGGAATCAGTTTTGACAAAGAACAAAGCCGGAAGATGACAGTGTCTGATTTTCAGGACTTCCGACGAAGCTACAGTAATCAGGACGGTGCTGTCACAAAAGGTCGGGCACACAGATCAGTGGGACGGAGTAGAGTGTCCAGAGAGAGCCCCCTGCGTGGATCGTCCATCGACTTTTGACAAAGGAACCGAGACGCTTCAATGGGGAAAAGGATAGTCTTTTCAACCAATCGTAATGGAACCGCTGGGTATCACATGCACAAAGATGAACCTCAGCCCATACCCCGTACCGTGAACAAGAATTAGCTCAGAATGGACGAGAGAGCTAACTGTAGATCCGAAGACTGGACAGCCTCCAGAAGAAAACACAGAAGGTCTTAGTGACCTTGGAATAATCGAAGATTTCTTAGGTACTAAACGCATGACCCAGAAGAGGGAAAAAATGGATTTCTGACTTCATTAAAATTTAAAATTTCTGTTCCTCCAAGGATACTGCTAAGACAATGAAAGGACGAGCCACAGACTGGGAGGAAACTTTTGTACATCCTAAGTCTACTAAAGGACTTGTATCCAGAATATATGAAGAACTCTTAAAATTCAGCAACGTGAAAACAACCCACTTTAAATGAGCAAGAGCTTTGAATAGACACTTTAAGATATACAGATAACAAAAAACATCTCACATCTGTGCCACAGTATGTCCCAGCAGCCTCACGTCCAGGTACTCCCCGGAAGCACGCGAAGCGTGTTCATACAGCAGCTTGCGTGTGCGTTGATGGCGGCTTCGTGCGTGGTTTCTGAAAACTGAAAACCCCAAACGTCGTTCGTCAGGTGAATGAATCGGCAGCTTCATCGAACTCCTTGCTCAGCAAGGAGAAGAAACACACTGGGAAGATATGGCCGCATCTTCCCACGCACGAGGCTTGGTGATGGAGGCCAGACTCCAAGGTGCCTCTGCCCGGCCCCACGCACGCGCCATTCCAGAAAAGGTAGCGTGGTCTGAGAGAGATCAGTGGTTGCTGGGGGTTAGAGGTGGGGACGAGTTGACAGTGGAAGGGCTCAAGGGAATTCGGGGGGCGGGGTTGGTAGAAATTTTCTATATTTTTATTGTTGTGATTACGTAACTATATTTGTCAGAACGTATAGACCTGTACGTCGATACAGTGATACAAGGCACTCAGCATCTTAACTCACCAGAGCAATTCAAATTAAAACCACAGCGAGATACCAACTCTACCAGCATCAGTTGTCGGTGGGATTGTGGAGCGGCTGGTAGGTTCATAGTGGGCGTAACCTCTTTGGAGACCAGTTTGGTCGTTTTTCTGAAATTAAACATCTACGATGCGGTCCAGCCGATCCACTCTACATATTTATGTTAGAGAAATGAAAATAAACTTTCACGGAAGGACTCGTAGGAGAGTGTTTACATAAAGCCCCAAATTGGAAACAGCCCAAATATCCATCATCTGAAAAACGAATAAGGAAATTATCCCAGTGGAATGCTGCTGAGCAATGGAGAGGAATGGACAGCGGATAAAACACAGGAAGTGGGTTTTGAAAACAAAGTGCCCCTGACCCTCGAACAGCACAGGGCGTGGGGTGCCGACGCCCCCCCCCCCACAGTCAAAAATGCGCATGTGACCCTCGACCCCTTTCAGACTTAAGCTCTCCCTCCATATCTGTGGGGGTTTGGTTTCAGGACCCCCTATGGGCACCAGAATTCGAAGATGCCCTTGTTTTTCTATGTAAAGGGGCGTATAGCTCAGTGCACACAGCTCCCCGCATCTGATCCTGAGCAGGGCGGCCCTGAAAATTCTCCACGTGGAAGGGGACAGGCTCAGGCCACACCGGTGCCGTTCAAGGGTCGACTGTGCGTGCTTTGCGCACCCGTTCTGTGGTTTCAAAAGCGCTTTTCTGAGGGCGGGGAGCGGACGTGACCGGAGAGAGAGCCGGGGTGATGGAAACACACTGAACCCCATTTGCATAACTGTTAAAACTCAGCAAGCGGGTTAGGTTCTGCACGTGTTATCGTATGTTAATTACACTCTCATAAACGTACCTTAAAAGCTGACTCTCTTCTAGCCGTGGACTCTGTTGGGTGACCTTGCGTGCATTTTGCATCAGCCGCGTTTCCCGTGGCACGTCTTGTCTCGTCACGTCACCCAGCGTTCTGCCGGGGCCGGAGGAGGGGCGCCTTCTCATCACTTCAGCGTGGCTCAGAGCGTCAGAACATCCCGGGGACGATGAGTGCCCCGTGATTTCGACTCTGGGGCCCGTAGGACCCACCTTCATTTTTGCCAGGTCCCCACTGATGGGGCCTCATCGTTGCAGAGAAGGTGAGGACTTGCCGTGCGCCTCGGCCCTGCGGGGCAGCCCCTGCTGGAGGCTGACGTGGCTGAGTCCAGCCTGCGGATGGAGCTGCGTGGGGGTCTGGGATGCGGGGTGCGGGGTGCAGGACACTCTCGCTCATTACCGGGGCTCTTGCTCGAGTCTCTTCTCCCTGCACTGGCCACGGCTGGCCGTGTCCACGCGTGTGGCTTCCACTGGCACCATCGAATCATCTGCAATTCACGCTTTGCTCCTTAGTTCAAACTGTGAATCTAGAAACCTGCTGTAGTCTATGGCCACGCCACCCTGAGCAAGCCCCATCCCGTCTGATCTCGCAAGCTCAGCAGGGTCGGGCCTGGTCAGTCCTTGGATGGGAGACCGCCCTAGGAAGACCAGGTGCTGTAGGCGTAAAAAAGAAAAAATAAATAAAAAGTAAGGGATTGTAAGCTGACAAGGTCCTTGAAATCTGTGAAGTCAACCAAGGTTTGCCTCGCCTAAAAAAAAAACAAAACCAGGTACCTACTGTAAGTATATCGCTTTCTCTCCGCTCTGCTCACAGGTGCGCTTTCCCTTTTCGTGTAGTTTCTCATACCTTTCCAGCTGCTCTTTCTCTCTGCACGTCCCCTCCCAACCCCCGTCACCCGCGGGAGAGGGCGCCTGCCTCCCACGGCTCAGCGGAGGCTTCCGCGAGGCGTCACTGGGGACGTGTCGTGACCTGAGCCCTCAGCCCGTGTTCAGCCGTCGCCCTTGGCCTCTCTGCAGACATTGCAGGTGCCGTCTGTCCTCTTGTCTCAGGGACAGTCGCTCTGTCCCGCGGCCCTGACACCAGTCTCGCTGCTGCCTCACTGCGCAGACCGGCCTCCCTCCTGGCCCCCCTGCGAGAGGGCAGCGCCTCCAGGGTGTGTCCTCTGCCCTCTCTTCTCTCGTGAGAGAGCTGGCCCGCGCCCCTCGGTGGCTCACGCTTCGGAGGGTCACCCGTGTCACCCAGCCCGCACCCCTTAGTTTCAGGTCTCTTTTGTTTCGCATACTGAACACGCAGACTCACTGTCCCCGCTCTCGGGTCCTCCCCAGCTGGTCCTTTCTCTGGTTCGGGGTGTCTCTGAGACCGGCGGCCCCGGCTCGCAGCTCTGGGCTCCTCTCTGGCGCCCTTGGGTGCTCCCTGGGGTCGGGGAACGACGGCCTGTCTGTTCTGCCTGTGAACCACCTCTGTCCCCTTCTGCCTCCTCTCTGTCTGTCCCACCGCTGCCCAGCGTGCGCCCTTGCGACCCTCAGCCCTTCCTGGCTCCCCCCACCCCGTTCCTCCTTTGCCTCCGGCCGACGCCTGCTCCACGGGGTGCAACCCCGTCTCCTGCGAGGCAGTGAAGCCCCCTCCGTGCCGCCAGCGCCTGTCCCTTCAGCACTGGGCGGGGGGCGGGGGGGGGACACCTGTAGTTTTAATTACACGTTCCCTCCTCCGTGCTGCCCTCATCCCGGCACGGTGGGTCGTCATGGGCGGGCACTTTGCACGCTGTTCTAGTAGTGATCCGTGGAAGCGTCAGTTCACACGTCGGCGCCAGCACCTGCCTCTCTCACTTGTGCGTCCCGGGGCTGGACACGGACCCTGGACGCGGAAGGTGCTGCAGGGCGGGGGCGGAGTGCGTGGCGGCTGCTGCTGCAGCCGGTGGAGCTTGTCCCGTGCCTGTGTCCCCCCCACGCCGCCCGGGGCACGGGGCTGGGGCTGCAGCTTCCCGCCTGGCTGTCTCCCTGGGGCCCTGGAGCCCTCCAAGCCGCCCGCGGCCTCTGATGAGCCGGGAAGGGCCCCTCTGTGACCCGGAAGCTGGGGATCCCAGCTTCCAGAAGCGGGGTTCTCTGTCTTATTTCACGTCGAAATGGTCCTGGCGATCTGATGCCCCCCGATGCGTCCTCTCTGGGGGTCCTCTCTCGGTCCCTCACAGGACTGAGCTGTGTGCCAAGCGCGCGCGTTGTGCTGGGCTCTGAGTGCCAGGGAGAGACGGCGAGGGGCTCGTGGCGCGGCGGCCCCTGCCTCCTCCCTCCGGCCTCGCAGGAGGTAGCACGTGGGGCCGGGGCGGAGGCCCCATCCTGGGCCGGCCCTGCCCCACGGACACAGAGGGCAGGGCGGTGGCAGGTGCTGCAGGCCGGAGACGGGCCGGGGACCGCGGGGGCAGCGGAGCTGGGCATCTTTAATCGACGCCTCTAATAATTACTGCTGACGAACAGAAGGCAGAGCAAGATTGTTTCCAAGGCGGATCAGAGCAGAGTTGGAAGTTGGCTCAGAAACCCGCACCCTACCCCCCACCCCTCTCGGTGGTGGGGATTTAAATACATTTTTTATTTAATTTTCCTTCCCCCTCATTTCTGAGCGTGGCAGTCTTTCCCTAAAGGGAGTGAGGGAGGGAGGTGCAATATGAATATTTTCATACAGTTATTATTTGCCTGGGGCCAGTGCAAGTTTCTTAAGTAAATCAAAATATGCATTTTGGCGAAGTTTCAAACCTCGCTGCCAGAGGCACCGTGGGCAGCTGAGCAGGGGCGGGCGGGGCCCCCCGTGCCCGTGAGGCTGCCTCGCTGTCGTCTGGCAGGGTCCCCTGGGTCTGACGGGGAAACGGGGGTCCGTCTTCGCGACAGACGTCATTTTTTTGTTTTAGGCCCCGATATTTAAATATTTGTGACTCGTCTGTTCTAATTGCTTTTCCGTTTGTTTGCTTTTTCCGAACCCAGCGTGGGGTTGCTGCCGTGCCCTCGAGCTGGCGAGCCAGCAGGCGTTTCGGGGTGTCCTGGAGCCCGAGAGGCAGCGCCGACCTTCACGGCTGCTGAGTTACCAGGCGTCGGGGCTCTGGGCCGGGTGAGGGGACACAGTCGCCGCCCTCCTGGAGCTCGCGCTGTGAGGGGACAGGGCAGACAAGGCTGCAGCCTCAGCTGCTGGCCCCCCCAGCGCCTGCTCCCGCCTCTCCCGTCTCCATGATTCTGGGAGGGGTGCAGGGATTTTAAAGGATGGGGCGAAGTCGCCTCCGCTTAATTTAGGGGCTCCACATGGAGGCAGCTGGGGATCCCCCAGCTCTATCCAGACCGCTGCACTGTGACCTTCGTGAGCCAGGGCACCTCGGCCTCGTGCGCCCCTGCCAGACAGCGAGCTCGCACCTCCCCTGGGTGACAGTCCCTGCTCGGGTACATTGCAGACTGGGAGTCGGGCAGCAGAGGCCAGGCCAGGCAGACAGGAGTTAAGGTGGCCATCCCTGGGCCAGGGCGACCTCAGCCCGAGGCTGTGGACCCGACTTCTCAGAGAGCGAGCCCCTGGTGACCGGCTGGCCACCCTGCCCTTCTGCGTTGCCCCTCCCCCACGAGCCAGCGTGCTCCTTCTCGAAGCTAGCTCAGATCCCCCCACACTTCCTGTAACGTCCGGGCACTTCCAGTGACCTTCAGGCCTCAGGTGGTCGGCCCCCACCCCCGTCGTCCATGCCGGTGAACTTGTCATTCTTGTGCCTGGGACCCCGGGCAGTTCTCAGCACGTCCCCCCTCCGGAGAGCACCCCTGCGCCCCTCTTTGAGCTGCCTGCCTGTGTGTCCTCTCCTTGTCTGGGCAGTATCTGGAGGCCAGGCCGCGGGAGGGGGGCTCTGACTGTGGCCCCTGGCCTTCCGGGCCCAGGCCGGGGGGTGCCCAGAGAGCAGCCGGGGCGCCCGGCCATCCTCCGGGGTGAGTGGGCTGATGGCCAGGCCCCGTCTCGCTCCAGCATCCCGCCCCTGCCCATAGCTCCTCTCTCTCTGTTTCCTGGCTCAGCGACACGCTCACTGCTCCTGCCGGGGCCAGCCTCGGACGCCCAGGAAGGATGCGTGAAGTAGAAGTTTGGGGTACTTTTCCCAAGAGACGGGGTTTGTGTCAGTGAATGCGCATACAACCTGCTCACCCCCTGAGTTTTTCCCCATAAATTCAAGCCTCTTAGGACGGTGGCCCTGTCACCTTTTCCAGGTTTGACACTAAAGTCAGAGTTCGTGCTTGGGAACCATCATCCGTGTTTTTTATTTTCCTGATGTAAATTTGGGAAGGTGGACGTGATTCAAACGGTGCCCTGTGATTCCGCTGTGACGAACACTACCCGTGAGGTGCTGGGGTGCTGGGTGGGGTGCAGTGCTGCGCGGCCAGGCTCTGCAGGTGGCCGGGACTCTCCCGAGATGCTCCTCGCGTGGCCGGGGAGCGTCATCCGCTGGGACAGCCTGGGCTGGACGCTGGACGTGCGGTTTCTCAGCAGGAGCCGTTACTGACCGGTGAGTGTGCTGAACTAACTGATCCAGCGTTGGCATCCTCAGCATCACACGGGTGTTGAGAAACCATTGCCGAAGCGGCTCGATCGATCTAAATTTCATTAAAAGGCAGCGAATCAAAGAATAAAACTTGGTGAAGTCCAGCAGTCAGCACGGGCATCCTGGTCGCGTCGCGTTGTCATCCGTCGCCCGTCCTTTCGGTGGGGCGGGTGGGAAGAGGCGGGCACACTCCCTGCCGTGAGAGGAGACCAGACTTGTATGTGAGCTTTGGTCATCTGGCCTGGTAGACGGCAGCTGGAGGGTCCTCGGGACTTGGAATCATTTAGATGAAAGGGCCCACGAGGCAAGGCCACCTAATGGTCTGTGTTTGGGGGGAGTACTTCTGAATTCACTCAGAATACATGCGAAGGGTCAGTTTCGCTCTGCTCCAGCTGCCGTCTGGAAGAAAACGCACAGGTGTGCCTTCTGAGCGACGTCCCGGTGGTGGCTTTGTTCTTGGGAACTCCCTAAAATGACGCGGACGGAAATGCTGCTGGCCCCCGGTGGCGGGTCGAGAACAGGCGTCATCGGGAAAATTCATAGCTGGAAAAAGCTCGTCTCAGTGCTGCTGGGCCTTGGGACCCTGCCAGCAGGGGCCACTGTCCCCAGGTGAATGGGGTCTCCACTGGGAGGTGGGCCCTAGAGCAGACCCAGGGGCCGGCTGACACAGCGGAGGGCTGGAGCTCCTACCTGCAGAGGTCCAGGTGTGCGGGAGAGGCGGGTAGAAGGCTCTAGGCGGTTTGGATCTGAGTGGGGCAGGTGGGTGGCTCACTCGAGGGAACCCACAACAGGTCACCTGCTGCCTCGGGCCAATCGCTCATCTCACGTGTGACTCAAGTAAAATTAATCCATGTGCACAAAAGGGGTCTTGAAAACCACCCCTAAGTGCACTTTCCAGCTCTCGCCTTCCAGGCTCAGCTCTGAGAAAGGCTGGTGACCCCCGGGGTCCCCTCTGGTGTTAAGTGGAGGATGGGTTTGCTTCTGCTTCGGCTGCTTGCCCGAGGGCGGATAGCTCACTGGTCCCCAGCCCTTGGGTCCTGTCACTGTGTGTCCTCGTGGGATCTGCAGGACCCCTGGCTCCCGCTCTGTCTGTGTCGAGTAGGTCTTGTGGTCCCCCCAAAGCCCCTGCCGCAGTGTTCGGAGCCAGGGTCACCCGTCGTGGGGCCCAGGTGGCTGCCTGGTGCTCAGTGGGGCACTTTGTCCTCCTCCTGCTGGGTCGTAATTAAAGGTCACAATCCAAGTGATTCCAGAGCCTTCGCGGGCCGTCCTCTGACCTCTGGGTGGGAAAGCGCTGTCATCTCAACATGCCACTATTGCGACTTCTTTCTTCCTTCTTGCTGAGTTTTCGTCCAGCTGCTTCTGCGTGGCAGTGTCACCTGGGTGACCTGAAGCCTGTGCGTGGTGTGTGTGTGTCTGTTGAGCCAGGCCGGAGCTCAGCGTCACAGGGCTCACCCTCCGGAAATGTTGAGGCTTATAAGATAAAGCCAGCTAAAAAACCCCCAAAAAACAAAAAACCATAAAAACATATATATAGTTTCTTTTTAAGAGAAATACTGATCTCGTTTCCTGAAGGGAAGACGCTCACGTGACTCGGTGTAGCTCTCTGCCTGCCCTGCGTCCCTCCGACCTGTCACGATGTGGGAAGGACGTCATGTCCTTCAGTCCATCGCGTGGCTCCTGTATCTGCAGAGCGCAGGGAACCCACGCCGAATGCTCAATGGGGACACGTTTAAAAGATGGAGGTGTGTGCTCCTGTCCCCTGGCCGGCCTCTGTGGCCGTCCCCGTCGCTGAATCCAAGGCGCTCCGGGCCCGTCCCTGGGCCACCACCAGCCTGCAGTGCCAGAGCCTTCTGCTGGGAGTGCTGTGTTTGTGACCACTCCACAGTGAGGACACTGCAGCACGGCCCGGGCATACACGGGAGCCGAGTGTCCCCATCACCGTCCTCCAGGATGTCATCTGCTGGAGAGGAGACGGGTGCTGCCTTCCGTGCGCGGCAGCTGCGTTAATGACGCCCCCACAGCCATCCCCTGTGCTGTCCACTCCCGGCCAGCGTCCCCCGCTTTAAATGAACAGACCCAGTTAGAGGGAGCTGGGGCGGGTGTCCCTGGAGGCCGGCGCCCTCTGCTCCTTGTCCCTGGATGAGGACTTCTGCTCGGGACCAGGAGTGGCGGGCTGGCTCTGGAAGGCGGCAGCCCTAGGAGGGTGGGGTGCAGGGGCCCAGGAGGCCACTGCACGGAAGTGGAGAAGGCCCTGCCTTTGCCATTTCTTTCAACTCCCCACTTCCTTTGGGGTGATGGGGAGGAGCTGACAGAGCCTCCTGCTGGCTGGCAATGACGTCCCTTCTGCTAGTGAGCAAGTCCAGAGCCTTTCTGCATCAACGGGGTGGGACCCCTGCCGGAGGATGGAGCAGGGAGCAGCTCTAACCGCCCCCCCCCCACCCCAAGCCCTCCCTCCAGGCCTCTCCCTTATCCTGTCCCTGCCTCTAGCTACAAGGTCAGGTGGCTGAGTCTGTGGCCGGAGCTGCTGAAGGCAGCTCAGGTCCCTGAGCCATTTTCATCATCTGAAGGATGGGCACACCGAGACTGCCCTTGGGGTCCCCCTTGTGAGATCCACGTTACTTCCCGCCCCTTCCCTGTCTGCCGTCTGCTCGCCCCCGGCCCTGTGCTCGGCACCCAGCTCCCTCCCGGCTCACACCCGTGCCTGGCCCGTACTATTTGTTGAGCAAACGAATGTGACAGTGATTTGCACGATGATAGCTAAGGACACACCACCCCACCCCCGTCTTCCTGCTCCCTCCCCAGCCCTTTCCTGTCCTTCGCAGCCACTGAAGGGTGAGTGAGCAGCTTTGGTGGCCCAGATTTTCGGATCCCCTAATGGGCGGGTGGCTCTGTGTGCCTCCTGCCTTCCTCAGCTCTACGGCCCGGCTCTGCACCCTGATGAGCAGGTTCTGAGGGAGCCTCCCAGCCGGTCTCACGCTCCCGAGCTCGGTGCCATGGGCGGCCCTAGCCCTGAAGGTCAAGTCCTTTCCCCGCCGGCTGCTTCGGGACGCTGAGCGGGCGGCGGGCGTGAGCAGCAAGCAGCAGGCCCGCTTTTGTTTCTGAATGAGACGTGATTCCCGAGAAGTCACCGAGTGTGAGGATGTGTGTGCGCGGCTAATGGGACCCTGATGAAATATCAAAGTGCGTCTCCCTTCCTGTCAGCACCCCCGGAGGCCCCGCGGTCCCCTCGATGCTAGCCTGGCTTCGCAGAACGAGCCCCAGGGAGCAGTTCCTCGTGCTTTTCCAAATAACCTTGGTGCTTCTGCTGTGTGGTGAGCTCCATGACTGACTTACACTGGTGACACCGCCTGGGTGACGGCCTCGTGCTCAGATACCTCTGGGTGGCGCTCCCATCGGCCTGTCCGCCGGGCCGAGCCTTCCCAGCTCCGCTAGGCCCGCCTCTGCCTCCCTCTCAACGGGAGACTTGACCCCGGTGTGCAGGGGGTGTGCGGTCACAGCTGCTCCGGACGGGGCCGGGCCCTCGGCCAGCTGCCACGCACGTGTCACGGAACCCAGCCGCCCAGCTGGGCAGCCGGGGGGGCGTCTGCTCCTGTTCTGGGGGCGCGGAAGCTTGTGGCCGGCCCAAAGGCACCCCGCCGGGAAGTTCCCGAGGTAGGATTTGAACCCAGCCCACACGCCACGAAGTGCAGTGCTCCGCATGGAGCTGCAATGCCCGTCCCCGTCGTCCCCGCCGTCCCCGCCGTCCCCACCGCAGACTCGGCCTCCCGCGGCTGCCGTCGATGCACCGTGACCTTGAGCGAGCTGCGTTAGCCACGCTTCCGTTCCCCAGCCTACAGGGACCCGCCTGCCGTCCTCCCTCCTCGTAAGAGCGAACTCTCTGGGGACAGAGGCCGTGGAGGACAGGGCTGTGGCGGACAGGGACGGGTTCAGTGGCGGTCTCTGCCACGGGGCTCGAGAGCAGTGCCTTCGTCGTCTTTGCCCGGCTGCCCCATGTGGCCACACGTCCCTGGCCCGGGTGCTCGGGGCGGGGGCTTGGCTGCCCCACCCTGCACTTCTGTGAGCTCCGCACGGCTGGACGCGGCTCTGCCAGGCCGCTCTGTGTCTGCCAGGAGCCTGCGGGGACCTCCCGGAGCCGCTTGCCTTTGGGGGTCCCTGCTCCTCCAGGCTGGTGGGGGCGGCCTGCCCAGCAGAGCGCTGTCAAGGCAAGGGAGGCATTCTGCCCCTGGTGGCCAGCACCCTGCTTGACCCCTGGGGGCTCTTGGCCAGGTCCTGGCCCCTGCCTAGGGCACCTTGCCCCCTCCCCCCCGTACACTTCCCCCGGCACAGACTCCGATCGGTTTCTTCCAGGAAACTTCACCAGGAAGCTGGTTCCTGCCCCGAACCCGTCCTCCTCTCCCCGAGTGTTTTCAGGGTGCTTTGTGGACGAGCGTGTCTGTGTGGCCCCCCAGACTGAGCTGTGCCAGGGTCTGGCTCCTCGACGGGGCCTGGGCCGAGGATCTGCAGATGGGGGGTTGGCGGGCGAGGCCTGGGGGAGGCTCGCGGAGCTGGCGTGGACCTGGGTTTGGAGGGCGGAGGAGGGTATTTGAGAGTGTGGGGTGGGAGCGGGTGGGGGCAGGATGGAGGCAGATGGACAGCCCCTTTTGTCTGGAGCACCCCAGAGGGGCGGAGAGGTCACGCTGGGTGAGGGTCCCCGCTCACACAGCCTCACGGGGCCTTGGGGTGCTGCGCACAGCCACGGCCGGTGATTCCCGAGGGTCCTGTGTGACGCCTCCTCCCCCAGGTGGATGTAGGTCACACAAAGGCAGGACCCGTCTCTGACTTGCACTGTCGTATCTGGTGCTGGCATAGCGCCCGGCGCCTCTAACGGGCACCGCAAAGCCCTGGAAGGAGCGTGTGTGCACTTGAGCGAAGGTGAAGCCCATTCTTGCACGTGCACACACACGCACGCACACACGCGCACACACAGCTGCAGAGTGCCCTGGCCAGTGGCCACCCATGGCCGTTTCCTCTGGCCTCTGGCTCCTCCTCTGGTCCGTGTCCCAGGCGGACTGGGGGAGGGGTGGCACACTGCATGGTTGGGTCCCAGGCCTTTCCCTCTTGGAGCTGCAGCCAGCCTGCGCCCCACTTGGGAACGTTGGGGCCTTTGGTTCAGAGGTCTGAGGCAATGGGGCACCCATGTTAGCCGGGGAGGTGTCGGGACCCGTCACCCCTGGGGTGCCATTCTGCTACTCACTCTTTCCTCCCCAGGACACATTCTTGCCTCCGTCTCGCCAGCTTTGTATTTTAACACACGAGCCTGCTGTAGCACCAACGAGGACATACTGTGCCACCTGCAAAAAACACAGCAGAATTCGAATTCTGCGTGACTCACAGGCACGCCTGTGGCCGGAGATGCTGCGGAGACAAGGCAGGCTGTGGGCCTCCCGGGCGTGGTCGGGACTCCTGTAGGCCTGGGGCTGAACGGAGCCTTCTGACTTCTTTTTCAATTCATTATTTGTCGAAGAAAGAAAAGCTGCTTTAATGGAAGCTTTTAAAATCCGGAGCTTTGGGTTCGTCTACTTCATCAGGCAAAGTGGATCGTTTAAGTAGTTTTATTAAAAAAAAGAAAGCATGTATTTATGAAGGTTTCAGAATTTAGCTTTCTCACTTCTTTCACTCCAGAAACCTAAAAGCCAAACTTGGAAAATATATATTTTTTTTAGTGGGGTACGTGTATTCGTGAGCCAAGAAATAACAGCCACTTCGTAAGGGGTCCGCGTACCTGCGTTTCATCACGTCTCTGCCCCGCGCTCTTGAGTTCCCCTCCGACCCGGCCTCCTGGCGCGGTGGGAGGAGGGTGGCGGTTCAGGCCGCGGTTTGTACGGTGTCACGGAAAGGTAAGAGCTGTCAGGCGGGAGGAGTTTTGCAAGATCCAGGTTCACTTTGCAGGATGTGGGGAGCTCAGTGCAGCCTAAGGAGAGGGCGGTCCAAGCAGTGGTTTAGAAGGAGAGGCTTGTGGAGGGCAGGCCCCTGGGGCAGAAGGGAGTGATGAGGGCGGACATGGTGAATTGTGTGAGAAGCAGCAGCTGGCCTCTGGCCTCTGGCCTCTGGTTCCAGCTGCGTGGCCACTTGACGAGGTGGAGCTGTGTGTTTGGGGAGGAAGGTGGCGCCAGGGATGCTCACCGTCACCGAGGGACCAGGCCTGAAGGGCGGTGGCCCCAGGGACCGCTCCCAGGCCCTCCTCCACCTTCCATGCAAGAGTGTGGTCCCACCTTCAGGCCTCCCCCAGACTCTGGCCGGCCCTGCCCGCAGCCTCGGGGCTGTGCATTTGGAGTCTCTGGATGAGCTGGGTGGTTCTGGGGCGTCCCTCACCCTGGGTGTGGGCACTGGAGCCCAGAGTCCCCAGGTGCCTTCTCGTCCCAGGCCCGGCTGCCTCAGAGGTGGCCGCGCCACCTGAGGCGTGCTCTGTTAATGTCCCTCCTCTGCTTCCTCCTCCCTCCTGGGTGGGAATCCCCAGAACAGCACCGCTCTCTGGGGCTCCGCCGGGCTGCGCTGCATCCGCCCCTCCCCCCCACGTGTCAGCCCACAGCCCAGGCCTTGCTCAGGCTCTCACAGAGCAGAGAGCTCATCCGTTTTCCAAGAAAGGACGCTGCGAGAGAGGGCCAAATTGAGTTAGGAGTGCCAGGAATCCAGCCCCGCGGGTGGCCGCCGAGTTCCTGTAAGGCCCGCCCGCCCGCGTCACAGCTGCGGGCCGCCCGCGCGGAGCCCCAGCCGCTGGCCCCCGGGGCGCCCACGGCGGCCTGGTTTACAGGTCGCGAGTTCACTGCCCACATCCCATCAGTCCTCGCTCCCCCGTCAGCCTGTGCAGCCCTTGCCTCGCGAGGGAGGCCCCTGAGTTTCGAGGTGCTCCAGGCTTTTTTTTAGAGGCGAGTTTTACTTCTTCCCAGTTTCTCCGTGAATATGTTCTGACCGTCTGCTCTGTTTGCGACCTGTGGCGGGCTCCCCAGGGGACCGGGGGTGGGGGGAGGAGCCCACTGTGCAGATGCCAGGCCCGTGTGCTGCCCGGTGCACCGAGCACCAGGTGACGATGGTCGCCGTGCCGACTGTGCGGGGTGCCCGTGCTGCCGTGGCGACTGGGATGCACGCGTGGGGAGGCGAGCGGGGTCTCGGGAAGTAGGGAGGTGGGGTTGCAGGCCAGTGCCGGGGCCCACGGCAAAGCCCGTGTGGCCTGGGTGGGTGGCCCAGGCCTCAGCAAGCGACTCTTAAGCTGAGCCCTGCAGGACGAGCAGAGTGCGCCAGGGGACGGGAAATGGGGGAGAGGACGATTATTGCAGCTGGGGACATGCCCTGTGAGGGTGTGGCTTCCAGAGAGCGCACTGTGTGTGCAAGAGCCCGAGTGAAGACCGGAAAGCGTGCGGCGTGGTACCGAGGGCGAGGTTGGCCGCTCGGCGCAGGCGCCGGCTCAGGGCCCTGGGACGGAGCCCGGCCAGCCTGGCGAGGAGCTCATGCGGCAGGCTTAGGCAGGGCCCGGGCCGGTGCCGTCCCTGGGGCTCGGAGGAGAAGGCCGGGTGGCAGGCCTGTGCGAGGAGATCGTTTAGAAACTGTGAACTTGGCGTTAGTCATCCAGGTGACGGCCGGGCCGGGGTGTGGCCGCGGAGCTGGACAGAAGTGACGGGTTCAGGAGGGGAGGGAAGGGGTCTCTACGGCTCATCAGTCGGACATGGAGGGCGGGGCCAGAGGGGATCAGGGACAGCCCCACGCTCTCTGTGGGGGGTGGTAGCTGGTCGAGGTGGCATTCACTGTGACGCGGGCCCCCAGGGAGTGCCGCGTTCACTGCAGAGGGACGGAGGCCCCCAGGGGACACCCACGCGCAGAAGGACCCATGAGCAGAGAACTCGGCATTGGGAGGGCGCGGGACGTGCGGGCCTGGGACTGGACAGACAGCACCCGGGGGAGCGGAGGGGGCGGGGCCCAGGGAGCCCGCAGAGGTCCGGCAGTTAAGGGGCCAGGTGGGACCACCACATGGCATCAGGAGGGGCTGCGTCAGGGGGACGTGTGACGCCCTCACTGGTGCAGAACCGTGGCATCACCTCCGCAGGCGGGGGCCGCGGGCACTGGGGGTCACTAGACCCCGTCACTAGACCAGCATTCCTGTGGCAGAGGGATGGGGACAGACACAGCCCGGCCACTGAACCAGCGTGCCCAGACAGACGGACAGTGATGGACACGGCCCGGCTACTAGACCAGTGTGCCTGGGGCAGAGGGACAGGGACGGACACGGTACGGCCACTAGACCAGCGTGCCCGGGCAGAGGGATGGGGATAGACACGGCCTGGCCACTAGACCAGCGTGCCCGGATAGAGGGATGGGGATGGACATGGTCCCGTCACTAGACCAGCATGCCTGTGGCAGAGGGATGGGGATAGACATTGCCTGGCCACTGAACCAGCGTGCCCAGACAGATGGACAGGGAC